>JARQZJ010000124.1:0-492500 GCA_030704895.1 Henosepilachna vigintioctopunctata | reverse complement strand
TATTTGAAAACATTGATCGAACAAAACTTTCAAAATATTCAACACAAATATAAAAAAATTAATTACCTATTGAAATCTATTGCATTCATAATTATTTTCATATGAAGAAATAATAAAACTTCATTCATCTTTTGACTACATATTGTTCAATCAAAAATATGCTTGTTTAAAACTACCACATTTTACTTGATTTGCTGACAATAATTCATTATATTTCAATATATGCAAATTACTAGCATATTCGCATATGGAAAACCAATCAATTTCTTGAATTTTGTCCAATATAAACACTAATATTATATTTACATATGTTTTACTAACCGAATCAATATTCTTTGATTCCTAATATTAATATACTTTTGAATACAATTTCTTCAATTTTTCGTTATATTATCTGAAATGAAAATAAAAACATACCTGGATCACGAGCACGATCTTTTTTTGTTTCCAAACTCATACTTCCATTTTTTTGTCCCATTTCTGGACTACTTTTTTTTGCCTTCAGGCTATTCATTTTTGATGTTGTTCAAATTTTAACAAGTACAACATACACTTTATAATATTGGCAAACTTCGAATGCCGATAAAACACATTAACGCTGCAAATTGTTTAAGTATTTCATGAAACAAGAAGGAGGGATTTTGTTATTACTAGTAACACCTTCGTAGTTGTTGTGATACTGATAAGAATATCCTACAGGTGTTCTTTAATAATTTCAATTCTAATATTGAATTTCATAATGAATCGGTTAGATTTCAAGCAGAAATGAGTTGATAGAACAATTCATAGTTAAAAAAGTTTTACTAACATTATTAGTTTGAAGGGAATAGGCAACCCTCATTATTATTATTATTATTATTATTATTATTATTATTATTATTACAATTAATAGAGTTATAAGCAAAGGTTATGAACTCAAAGAAAACGAAAACACTAAAATATAGAAAACAATGAAGCAAACCACTAGAAATAAATCACTGAGTCGTCTTATCGAAATTGTTCTTGAAGCCATGAATATATCAGCAGTCACTATAGCTGAGGGGAGTCCATTCCACTGGTCGAATATCCTATTGCAGATATGTAAATCTGGGCAGTTGAAATCACCAGTGATAAAAATATTGTTTCGTGATGTGTGAATGCTAGCAAAATATTCGCAAAGAAGGTTGCCTGCAGGGCAAGGACGAGGGCGATAGACACAGCCAAGAAGTAAAGAAATATCGCGGTTATTGATATTGAGGAATATGTTGTCAATTCCAGGCCAATTTTGATGAGAAACTTCGATTTTGAACTGATGCAAAATTTTTTACATACGTAGACGCATACACCTCGGTGTCCAATAGTTTCAGAACTGTCTTGTCGGTATAGGGAATAATTTGGAATATCGTAGATATAATTTTCTATCGAAGGCTGCAGCCAAGATTCTGAAAGGAATATAAAATAGGGATTATGAAGTTGAACAAAAGTCAAAAGCTCATTGAATTTGTTTCCGAGGACATCAGAATATACCACCGGCCAGATAAGTATGTCGTTTAGTTTTTTGAATTGTGTTTCTGATAGGAGGTCTGAATAATGGTGGAAATTCCTTTAACATATTGATTGTCAGATTATTTTCCCCTTTCGCTTGCCTGTCTCGAAGTTGTTCACGGAGAGTATTCAGTTGATCGATCTGTTGATTTGTTTTGTCGTCCTGTGTCTTTTGATATTGGGGATGTCCTTACAGTGCAGTTTTATTCCTGAGAATATTGGAAACAATTTCTGGATTCGAAAACCTAATCTTCATCCAACTAGAGCGAGAAGCATTTTTAGACGGAAGACGTGTTGTAGAAATGACGAAGCTGCTAGTACACCTGTAAATAATCTCAACAATTTCGCATGCCATCGACCTTTCATCCATTTCTGCAGCGTTTTCTGCGGCCTTGAGAACTATTATATTATGTGATTTATTCACCGGCTGAATAACTTCTGGAATTTGGTAGGATGACGTATTAGAGAAATTAGTGCCTAGCTCAAAATTGGAAACTTTATTGGTTTTATTATTCAATGACTTTGATAGATCGGAATGCGCCTCTCGGAGTTGCGTGATATCCTTCCTACAGGAATCTAGAATATCGTGATGTTCTGAAAGAATTTTAGCATGTTCATTGATTGCTGAAGTACATTTGGAAATCTCGGTGTACAGCTCATCCTGTTGCGCCTCAATTCTAGCAATACGCGATGACATAGTATTCAGCTGTTCCATAAGTTCATTAAAATGGTACAGAGTAATAGGTGCACTGGAATCTCCGCATTCGTTCAGATTTTCCTCCGATACCGAATTACAACTAGTACTGGTAGGATTTTTTCGTAAATTGCGAGACATTCTGTGAAATGTGGTGACAAAAAAAAACGCTTCATTTTCTTGGGCCCGTGAAAAAGACTCTGCACAGAAAGGAAACCTTGAAATTAAATTTCAAGGTTTCCCATAAGACCTTGAACATCCAGGTGGTTCATTTGGAACAATCCACGCGAAATATTGAAAACAGTGAGGTATTTCTATAAATACCAGAAGCATCTCGTCAGTTTTTGTTTCTATATTTCATAGAAAACTTTTCACGATTATAAATTCATGTATAAAGAATTCTTTTACAAAATGAATGGATGTTATCCTTTAAATAGTCTTAATAATCAAGTAAGCTGAAAAAAAGTTTTGAACAACTTTTAGCAAACGTGAATGATAAATCAAAATCAATTTTCATGGCACAAAAACACTATGTTGTCAAATCTGGTAATTTTGAGTTGAAATCAATTAAAATTTGTTGATTGAGGCAGTGATTCAAAAAATATCGATTCGTTATCTATTGATAATAAATGAATATAAACTTAAATTCAAACACTGGAACTTATGATTTACACTTTATTGACTACATATCATGACGCGTTTCGTCGTTACAAACGACTTCTTCAGATTCTAACAGAATAATCATTTTTATTAGTCATTATTTTGTTAGCATCTGAATTAGTCGTTTGCAACGACGAAACGCGTCATACTATGTAGTCAATAAACTGTAAATCATAAGTTCAAGTGTTTGAATTTAAGTTTATACAATTATAATGGGTTTACTCAAGTGAATTCATTAAATTATTAAATAAATAAATTAAATGAATAAATAATAATAAATTGTAATAAAGTGTCAATTTAATAGAAAAATACATCATTTTATCGATTCTTTTCAGCCAATGAAGCTCAAAACTGTATGACAATTTGATCTAATTTCGATATGTCTTTCTATAATTTTTCCAATTGTTCATATTTAGTAATCGTCAAAAAATTTCAGAAATTGAAACCTGTATACATTCAATTTATCTAACAACTTGATGACTCTGTTCTTCATTTCATCATTTTTTCGTTTATACTGTATGCAGAAATTAAAATATTAATTACTTGTTATATCCATCCTCACCAAAATATTCATTGAATGTGTTCTTTGTCAAAAAAAAATCACATTTCAAACGGTAATCAGTGAAATTTCGATCATTGGTATAATTATTTTTCAAAATAAATACAGCTAAAGTCGGATGTAGGCGTACCTCAAGGAACTGTCTCAATTCGGTTGTTGTTCTCCTTATATATAAACGATGTTGTTTCTCATGTGAAAAAATGCTCTATACGTTTCTTCGCTGATGATAATATATATGAAGCAAAGACACTAAGAATATGACAAAATAGATCAATTGACACCTTTCTGCAATTAACGAATGATTATGTGACAATAGCTTATCCCTAAATAAAATACACGGAGGTTTCCCTCATGGTGAAACGTTATGTTGAAAACGATAAATTAAAAATTAACAGTGTTCTGTGGTCATTTCCACATACTTCAGGATAAATACAAGCAGTACACTGTGGCTTGATAATGGATAAATTATCATCTGATGAAGTCACTGTGTTGGCGAAACAATATTGTCATGTTTTGAATTTATTAGAGTGAAAATCAGAAAATTACTTAGTTTTATTCAAATTATCCTCACGGGGATGTTCGAAGAGTCCTAGTGCTCTGATATTTTTCAGGAGATTTTTCGGGATTATACCAGTAGATCCCTAGATAATTGGAACAGTCTTGACCACGTTGATGTGCCACTGTCTCTGCACTCGCATTTCAAGTTCTCGATATTTTGAGATTTTTTCGGGATTCCTCCTAATTAGGTTGTTCCAATTTGGAATTGACACCTCAATAAATGTAGTTTTCAGCGTTCTTTTGTCAACCAGTACCAGGTCAGGACTATTGTGGGGAACTGTTTAACCAGTCAAGTTAGTGCAGTCCCAGTAGAGTCTAAACTGATCATTCTCCAAAATTGGCTCCAGCGTGTATTTGTAGTAGCGCACCTTTTTCTTCTGTAGAAGATGTAATTTCAAGGCCAGTTCTTGATGTACAATCTTTGCTACGGCGTCATCTCTTTCTTTGTATTCCGTTGGGGCGAATATTCAACATATTCCTGTTATATATAGGTTTCAGAAGGGGTTATGACTGTGCTCTTCTCGACATCACTGATGATATAGTTAGAGCAGTTGATAGCAGATATGCACAGCTTTGATTTTAATTGATTATTCTCCGGCCATTGACATGATTGTTCATCAGTTAATGACGGCGATTTGCAGTACTGTGGATTCTCCAACGGGTCTGTTAATTTTGTGTCGTCTTATCTGCAGAGAAGAAGACAAATGCAGACTACAATGGGATGTTCCCAGGAGAAGGCGATAAAACATGGTGTTTCTCAAGGTTCCATTTTGGGACCACATCTCTTCATCATATATACGAGTTGTCTGACAGAGGGTGTTACAACATCTAGGTGTCACATGTATGCTGACGATGTGTTTATTGTATCATTCTTATTTAGTTAAGGAGTCTGAATTGGCTTCACGAAGAATTAATTCTGATATAGAAATTATTTTGTCTAATTCGAGGAAATATGGATTACATATAAATGCTGGCAAAACCAAATTGATGATTTTTAATGATAAGACGTGTCAAACACAGCTGGAGATCAGTATAGGTAGCGATGTTTTAATAACAGTAAGAAGCGTCAAAAATTTGAGCTTGCTGGTGGATGATAAACTCAAGTTTAGCGAACACATAAATAAATGTTTGAAGGCGGCCTTTGTAAAATTAAAAATGTTGTTTCAACATAGACACTTATTGCCACAGAGTTTGAAGCAAACTATTTGAGATATATGGGTTCTGTATAATTTTAACCACTGTGACGTTGTCTATGGTCGATTTTTGACAAAGTTTGATGCTAAACGTGTGGAGATGATGCCGCGTAGTACACTTCGGGTATCTCGATGGCTCACCATGGAGAATTGGCGTATGCTACATTCAGCGACGTTGTATTTTAAAATTTCAAAGTACAAGACACCGTCATATCTTTATAATAAGATAAGATTTCGTTCGGATGTACATACATCGAATGTAAGAAGCAGGGGGCTGCTCACTCCCCCACAACACCGTACTACATATTTCAGAGAAGCTTTTCATACGACATTTGCAGGACTACGAATGTTTTGTTGCAAAAATTTAAAATGAGCTCATCTTGGGTAAAATTTGCTGCGGAATTGAGGAAGTATTTGTCTCATAGCCAATACGACTAACGAATGGAGTAAGGTAGCAATGATACTTTTGTTGATTTTCTGTCCTGGTTTTTTTTTGTTGCGGTATGATAGAGTATTAGATTTCAAGAATTTCTCATTTTTACTGATTGATTTATGGTGAAAGGGTCGTATGGAAGATCAGTTTTAACTAAATACGATCTTACTTATTGTGAATTCAATAACTTTAGTTTAATGTTTATTCATTATTTGTTAGAAAAATTGTAGTTCTTTTTCCAGAATAAATATATTATTATTTTTATTATTATTATTATTATTATTATTATTATTATTATCATTATTATTATTATTATTATTATTATTATTATTATTATTATTATTATTATTATTATTATTATTATTATTATTATCATTTTTATTAATATTATTATTATTATTATTATTATTATTATTATTATTATTTTTATTATCATTATTATTATTATTATTATTATTATTAATATTATTATTATTATTATTATCATTATTATTATTATTGACTGAGAATGAATTCTCGCTCAACTCTTGGTGAAACATAATTGAATATTAAAATAAATTAAACTTTTGGCTTAATGTTTCACGATTTATTCAACAATATGTATAGTCAACATGTTTCGAGCGTTAGCTCATTTTCAAGACTCATCAGACTCAAGACTCATCAGTCTTGAAAATGAGCTAACGCTCGAAACATGTTGACTATACATATTGTTGAATAAATCGTGAAACATTAAGCCAAGAGTTTAATTTATTATATTAGTATTAATATTATTATTATTAGTATTATTATTATTATCATTATTATTATTATCATTATTATTGTTATTATTATAATAATTATTATTATTACTATTATTAGTGTGCCCTCAGTTTCGGGAAATATTCTTCCTGAGACCAACCAGTAGTTTGAAGCTTCCTTGTCAAAATTTTCCTTCGTGGTCTCATTAATGTTTTGTATTTCGTGCTTCTTTATTTTTCAATGCCTATTATTAACATTATTTGGCTTTTCTATGGATCAGTTTCAAATCAATTTAGCAATAGGCTTAATAGCTGATTCGATATCTAGCCAGCCTCCTGACTGTTCTTCAATAATTCTTCAATGAATTGTAAATGCATTTTTCTGTATTTTGTTGTTCAAATGAACATGTAGATATATGAAATATCGCATTGAGTCACCTCAAAACAATTCTCTTGATCTGAAAATTTCAGTATCAACTTCTATTCGATATTGTGAATTCCAGAAATTTATCGTTGAATTACCAGAATTATTTTTTCGGTCCCAAGAAGCATTTTGTTTTGTATATTCATTTAAGATTCATCTATTATCGGATGAATGTGCAAATCAAAATATTGATGAAAATTTCAATAAAGAGATGGACTTAAAAATGAAATGGAAACTCTTTTCGTAAGACCTGATAGATTACGACTGATGGAAAGTTTGCCCCTACTGCGTTCAGAGTTTTAATAGCATTACACGAAATCTGGTGACATTATGTCCCTGCTACTAAATGCAGAATCGTATTCACAATATTCCATTGAATTAAAATTTGCCGGAGATTCATAATTTATATGACCCTTTGAAACGTATAACATTGTTGAAAAGTATAGTTTAATTTACAACACTGCATGAGATACGAAAGTTGCTCATAACTCTCAGCATATGCTTCGGGTAACTAACCCAATATCAAGATTTTACCAGAATTCGTTTGAAAAAATCAAGTGATTCCTAAATTTTCCAGCGTCGGATTGGGCGTTATATTTTGGTACACGTATACATTGTTGTGATACTGAAATAAATATATACTAAAACACAAACTAATTGAAACTAACAACGTACAGCAAATTAATAAATGACACGGAGGTTTCGCTTATCACTTGGTGAAACATTATGTTGAAAACTAATTGTTTCATTATGATTTTATAGTACAGCAAATTGCTGTCAGCAGTTAACTTTCTCACATACAAAAGTAGAAATCATAATTTCAATAATGTTTTAATTTCGAGATAACTAATAGAGACATCTAGAAGTTCCAAACGTACAGAAAGGCAGTACGTATCTGCTCAACTGAAATAAAAACACATCCCCATTCTACTCTAAGTTCAAAGATGCAGATATTCGTTCTGATGAGTGGCCTCTCGAAATACAATATAGTATAGATATTCTGAATTCTATGTTCAAACTTGTAATCCGTAATTCTATAGCTGCTAAAAATCACCAGTCAATTTATTACCAAGTGATTATAATCAGTTAACAACTTCCACAATTCTACTTTCAAAATCACATATTGTCATCATTCTTCTGCGCCAAATTGGAATTACTACATCAAGACTTACAAACAGATTATAAATTAGCAATTTGAAGACGACTCAAAAGAATTGAGTCAAGTTCAGCTCATCTAGATATTCATCTAGGTGTTAACCTATCATCTAGATCAATAATGGTCCGCACAATTCAAATTATGATTGAGAACTATTTCAAATTTTACAAGATACATTGTCAAGAGTCATGAATGAGTAGGAAACAAAACGAGAAAACAGAAAGTATATCGCCAATAGTGCAAACATACAAGAGGGCATTAAGAGTCATCTACGAATGTTGATGTTGATGTTGATTCATTACTTCCCTGAATTATTCAAAATCAAGGATAAAGTTGTCAAAACTACTCCGCAACATAAGTGAAGTTGGGTCTGATTCACATTAGAAGTGTCTTGTTCTATCACATGATTTTTTCAGGCACTTATTTATGCTAACACGGTTTTCTTCCTTCTGGAAAGTGGTGATTCACTTGTTCCTTTGAGCTTTTTTATATCTAGAGTTACCAAACATGTTTAGAAGATACAAGCTAAAAACTTATATAGATTAAAAGTTGATTTGATCTGCTGAAAACAAATGTTTTCCATTTAACTTATAGTTATCGTCAATTTTCATCAAATTATTACTCATAATTATCAATTTTCATTATTGATGATATTGTAAGTGCGAATTACATAAAGTATTTGATTCAAGTTCATTTTCGAATTAATTGATGCGGTTTATTCCACTTTCCTCTCATGACCAGTGCAAGCAACAAGATTTCAAAGTGGTTTTCCGTTCAGAGAAGACTTGGAACGAATGAGTTGGATCAGTGTTCTTCAACGTGTGGGTTACAATTTCCTGAGGGGTCACAAGGGTTCTTTACAGGGTTCGCTTTTAGGGGGGGACTACTTCAATATGAAAAGGAACGATAAAATTTGAAAAGATAGATGTATTAAGAGATTTCTAACAAAATTATATATTTTGTGAACATTTTTGTGTTACAACATACATATTACCAAAAAATAAAATCAAAAGATTGAACATAAACTTAAATTCAAACACTTGAACTTGAACAACACTATCAAATAGTTAAAAATCATAAGAGTTATGTAAATGCGAAGGTAGTGTTTGTTCTTGATTAATTAACTTCTCCCATTATGAGTCTGTTTTTGATGCATTGAGCATTGAATAGTCCTCCAAATTTGAGCCATTTTTCTGCGTAATTCTTATTTCAGCCATGAAAAAGTACGTGAATTGCGTTAGTTAACAATTGGCGACGTTTTCGTGTATGTAAAATAATGTCTTTTACGTACTTTTATTTTTATACAAAAAAATATAATTATTCAAAATATACGTACGTATATTTTGTACTTTTATCAGAATCCTATTTATGGAGACGCATAAAAACGTGGTATGGAATGAATATCTGTAACACCATACCATACATGATCAAAAAGCGAAGGGTCAGAGGTCGGAAATATTTTGTCGTACCAGAGGGGTTCTGTCATGAAAAAGATTGAAAAATACTGATTTAGATAGTAAACTATCACCCTGTAGAGTGCATCGGAGGGAAATGATTCAAAGTGGAGTAAAATCATAAATTCAGTCCGGGCTCAAGCGGAATGAAATAAAAACGGACGATTAAATTGAGACCGTCATGAGAAAGGGTAAGACGTGTAGGAGGGGCTCGGCCGGGGGTTGTTGCTGGCAGTGTCTGGTATATTTATTTGTTTTTCTAAACGATTCGAGTCCGAGACAATGCGAAAAGCAAAAGAACGGAAAGGAGGCTCCGTGATTTGGCGTAATCCTCGTATAATGGCTGTATAATTCTACCGAACGCTGGGATCTCGCAACTCTTTCTCCTCCTTGATCGTCTAATGTATTCAGGGAGCATTCCTCTTGGTGGCCCCGATTAGTTCCGGTTGCTTAGAATTTTTAACAGGCTCGCATTTAGACGCCGAATCAGGGGTCGAGGATTAAAATGTAATAACGCCGAAATTACATTTTTAATTTGAATATCTTATTTTTCGTGTTGATTTAAGCGTCCCAGAGATATTGAGCTTGCTAAGACGTGCCGTCGTTGTAAAAATTGCGATTCAGAAACTAAAGCTAAATGTATAATGGTGTAGATTGGGGCTTAAAAATTATAATGGGGTGAAATAACGGCGGGGGTTGGCGATAGGCCATCCCACTTGGCCGACGATATCGACTGGAAGAAAATCTGTTCACGTGCGACCCTTGATCTCGGCACGTAAAGAAGAATGGTCGTTTGTTACTGAAGGTGAGGTGCTACCTCTTAATGAAGTCTTACCAGATGAACTTTGTTGAAAAGCTGGTCTTTTCTTGTGCCTTCAGTAGATACGGAATTATGCCACCCAGTGTTTGTGCAAGCCTATATGAAATGTTTCTAGTGAAATTCAAAAAACGCCCTGTATAGAAAAACATCATCGAATATACATATATTCAATTAGCGTTAATGTGAAACCCACTTGTCTGAAATTCATCTATTTTCAAATTAAATTTTTCATATTTCATTTGACGTAGGAAAGCTTCTACCTTCAACGAAAAAAAAAACTTTTGAAGTGAGTGGGTATTCATTATAATTTTCTAACGAATAGAAGAATATCAACTTCATCAATGATTCATATCTACTACTGAAGTGATCAATAAAACTGCATCATATTGCAAAGAAATTAGATTGTTTTGATGCTTCATTTATCTAATTTCATTGACGAAAAAGGCAAATTCTGTCAAAGTCAGTTGATTATAAAATATTTCGTTCAACAATAAATTTTCAAAAAGTAATACTCAGTTCACTCTCAATTCCCCAAAATCGAAAAAATAGTTAAATACGAAAATTAGTTAATTTGTATTATTCAAAAAACAACAAAATGCTTATCTCCATACTTATTGTTCTGAGAGATACAAATTGCAGTACGATGTTTTTGTTGTATCTTTTCATTTCTACATATTATTTACACCAAACGTAGTACCCCTATAGGGAGTCAAATCAACAGAAAAAATTGAAATCTGACAAATTGTTACATTTGAATTTAAAAACCTGATGTTTTTTGAAATGAAGTACCCTTCATTTTGTTTAGGGGCCACTTAGTTCAAAATTTCAGCAAAGTCATTGTCTATTTCTATGTTTACATGTATAAACATAATTATACATAAAAATGTATAAATGTATACATGTATGTTTACATGTATAATAATGAAGTTGTAGAAATCAAACATCGAATAAAATCAAAGAAATATTTATTGCAACTAGTATCTAGAATCTCTCCTCTCGTAAATGCAAATCTTTTTTGAGAATTGTATACAGGTCAGAAACTTTTATCATGTAGCTTCAGAGTTCCATCGAATATTCTCAATATAAAAAAGTGATGTCCGTTACTGGATACATAACATTTATTTTTATGTACTCTTATGTGATACAGAAGGTCATGTTAATTTTCACAATGTCTTGTTCATTTTTAATGATAATGAGTAAATTATAAAAGCTCTGTCCGTGATCTTTCCAATTAATTCAGATCTCGAAATTCTTGATTAACATCAATTCGTCATAGTTGGAATTCTGCGAAAGGTGAATTAAACTGCCAAAGGTCCAAATTATTCCGGTTATCTCCAGTAATGTCTTCATCTGAGTCTGTTTTCCCCTGAGGGTACTGAAGTCTAATAAGGCATGGTGTTACTGTGTGAGCAGCCTGCTTCATTATTTAATGGTGGTACTACAATACTTCTGCACAATTCGTCCATATCGGCTTCATCATCAGAAGGATTTACTATAGATGGAGTATCACTATTTTTTCTAATATTCTTTTTCAATGAAGTATTATCGAAATTGCAACATAAAAGTAAGAACTGTGCAATAGTTCCTACAATCAACAGCATAACAGTCGCATGTGTCAAAAATATACTAAAGGACGTGGAATATAATCTGCACTTTCCATTATACCACTGCTGACAAAGCTGTTCTGAAACATCAAGACGATACAAATTCAAAATACTAGATAAGCTAATTCGAATCATCATTTTTAATTGACATAACGAATATTGAAAACTTGTCTTTATAGTCTGGAGATCGGCATTTTTGTCTTTCAAATTGGAAACTTAAAATCAAACCCCTTTATACAGTTTATGTATTTCTTTCCGATTTAAAGTAGTTTTAAGTTTCAATTCCAATGCATTTAGCTCATAAGAGCAAATATCCAGAATATTACATGATTGAAAAATATCTTTTTTTATTTGTTCGTCTCGTTGAAATTGAAAACCGTCATTATTTCGAATAATTCAAAACAAGAAAAATCAGTTGAATAAATATGATAGTGGTAGAGATGAAAATGAAAGTGTTCATTATTTCAAACGTAGTTAAAACACCGACTAAAACAACGACATTTATCTGTGTGTTGGCAATTTCAGTATAATTGTATAAATTATGATTCTGATGCATCTCAATCATAAATCCAAATATTATTCGATATTTCTCTATTATGAATAATCATAAAACAACATATAAATAATTCGGTTATTCCTTTTCTTTGTTGAATCATTGTGCGTCTTATATAAATAATTGATTGATTGGAATTATAAACTGTAAAAAAAAGTGTCTACCAATATCTGATTTGTAATAATTGAAACACGATTCATTAGAATCGTAGGCAAAACAAAATTCGTTCAATTGATTGCGGTCAGAACAGTAAAATTGATAAGAAGCACAATAGAAATTGTTTTACTATATCTTCGACTTATAATAACAAATACTACAACCAATGTAGTTTTCTTAGTTCACAATTATTCACATAAATATAAATAGATTGCTTGAATACTGAAAAATGAATTATCCGATAAACTCGTACTGAGTTATGATCTATTAGTATCACTATAATAGGTCATATAATGAATATGCCATAACAAATAATATGACATCTCGACAACTAAAGTAGATACTTAATATTTTCAGTTCAACATAAAAAAGATTGACACATTTTCCTGTAGGTATTTTTTTTTTTTAATTCAGTAGTGGACCTACATTTTAACGCTAATTCCGAATGGCCAATGGGCTTGTAATCAATGTACTTTACCTAACAATTATTATCATTAAACAACTCAAATCATAGACAAACATATACACCGGATTCTACCGCTCCATAGACGGTTGTTCTCATGGCTGAACCACGGAGAGCGGCTTCCTGTCCATTATTTGAATATGAAGTTTTCACTTTCCAAAAGATATAATTATCTTCGTTTATCCTCAGATCCCAAATAAATTTGAATGCTTCAAATAATTAATAACTTCAATTATCTTACCATTGGAGTAGTTGTATTGGTTCTATGTATCTTTATATACTTCCATTTTTATATGTTTTATATGTTCAGCTATAGTTTCAGAACTCTAAATCAATAAATAGAAGGATAGTAAACCTAAAATCTAGAAGCAGATGCTCAATACCCTAGCTAGTGTTTTTTATCATTTGAATCATTGTAATTATAGTAATTAATAGTAAAGCATGATAATTTTTTTTTGTAATTCTGATGCTTTAATTTAACTAATTTTCTATGTTAATTTCAACTTTCCGTTGTAATTCGCAAAATATCAATATCAAATATCAATAACTTTCTATAAATAATTATAATAATCAATAACATTATCAATTATAATGTTTTAATTTTCAATTTCTAGTAGGTACGTAATGATTAGGTACCTACGTCAAATTTCTGAAAATGTATTTTAAACTCGGTTAAGGAAATCAGCAATGGTATTCGCCGTAGATTTTAAAAATAAAAACCCCATAAATATTATTATTATTATTAATATTATTATTATCATTATTTTTATTATTATAATTATTATTATTTCTATAAATATCCGAAAAATTGTTTATCGAATGATAACAATGTTACGACAGCTATATTTTCGAAAAAAGCAAAGATTTCATCAGTGAATAAACATAATAACGTTGAATTTTGAAAAGTTTTGAACATTATTTCTTCTAGTATAAATTTGCGCCTGTAGTATGTAAGATATATGAACATACTATACACGTGTTTGCGAAGAAGATATTTCGCTTTCGAACCCCGAGGTCCGAGATATGTAAAGACATTTCTTAGTGTCTATGACTTCAGTGGTTCGAACATGTGATTGATCTACTTGATTATGAGAAAATATTGCAAACCCAATACCTATTCAAAAGCGGTTTTAACCTAGGTCTCACTCAAATCATTGTCAAGTGAAAATGAAAATATGTAAGCAAAACGAAACACTTACCAGAAACGTGTGCGTAAAACCACCTTACAGGTAAAGAGGCAACTAAGTTCAAAAAGGTTAATTGAAATCCAAATGCAAGAGCTTTGTCAGTTTTTTTGACACTTCCAAGTAATATGAGGATACTTGTGAGTATAGTCGACGCTATTAAACCTTCCGCAATTGTAACATTTACTTGAGTTAATTGATATACCAAGTTGCATTCCTCAGCTTGACATGTACCGCCTATTGCAACTTCTTCGGAAAGCGTACAGGAACAATTGTTATACACCTACAAAAAAATTATTTTGATGAATTTAAATCATTAAATACTTCCTGGTTAGTATCTTCAAGAATTTCTCTAATATTTTCAGACGTGATGTGTATAGAACATGCTGCAAAAATCTCCAAAGGAACAATTTTTTTTCGAAGATTTCTGAAAAGTAGTTTTGGTTCTAGTACAATTACGAAAGTTAAAACATTTTATCCCTAAAAGTTAGTTTAGGTTTACCTCGTGATCATCAATTCGTTCCGTAGTATGGCATCCAGCATGACAAGGTGAGAAATAGGTCCGATCTTTCAAACAAACTGGGTTAAATGTACCCTCCAAACTACAACCACAGTCTACGCTACAGGTTGGTACAATATGTTCCATATCTTCATTACCACATCTGACAAAGAGGTAAGAAGAAAATAGCAAAGACGTTAACGCAAAAATGAATATGTTCCAAAGTACTAAATATTTGATTTTCGTTTGAAATCGTGACACTGCAAAACCTAATGCCAATACGCATAACATTGAGAACGGTTGTTCCATGATATTAGAAGCAAAGTTCAGTGAAAATGAATGATTGTATCCAGATTTATCAAAACCGTCTGAAATGAAGAATCTTGATTGCTTGAATTGATTCTCAAAAAAGAAAAAATTCTTCAAAGCTGATTGTACGGCTACAGTTGATATCACATTCAGTAGGACGATTCTGCTACTTAGCACCCTCTTCATTGTAGCGAGGAATCCTATAAATCAATAAACAAAATTGAATTATTAAGGGACATCGAAAAATATGCATTCATTTCATGAAAATTAATGTAGTGGCATATCAACAGATGACTTGGTCGAGGAGTTTTGTGTGTGAAAACTCACACAAAAATTACTCAACATAATCTCCTTGAAGTAAAAATAAACCTATTTATGCTGTCTCTCGGTATGCCACTGGATTCTTACAACTCACCCGAAGATTTCAGCTTTTTTCTTACCCAAAGAATTTTCCTTCGAAATTTTTTCGTCCAATGAAATTCCATTTGCCAATTCTATTAAAGATGCTGCAAGTTTTTTAATCAACAATGAAGGTAGGATTTTAGGAAACATAGCAATAGCGATTCCTAGTATAATACAAAAAAGAGATGTTCCCTGCCATACTGAAAATTAATTCGTTAGCTTATACAAATGAAGTTGAGTTCATCTACTTGCTAGATGAAAATGAGTTGGGTATCGTATCTGTGAGTTCAATAAGCAATGGTGTATGTTTATAAAAACAACTAGTAGAACCTTTCCAAACTATCAAACTTGTTTTGTTTTGATGTTTATCTCAAACTAAAACACTCTTCTTGAGATACAAGTTACTTTTCATTTGATGAGAACCAATGGTACAGATGTTAGTAAGTTTCTATATGTGGAAAAACCACCCTCTTAGTTTGGCTGAGATTTTGTGCCACCCTCTTAGATGGCACAAGCTCAACGAGTTAGAGCTTGTGCAATCAGTATAAAGCTTGATTTTTACTGTTTGACTTTGAGGAATCTCTTGCCCATTTGTAGCAGCAAAATATTGGACTCAATACTTGTATCAAAATAAGGATTTAAGTTAACAAAGGCATTTAATCTGCAGGTAAACCTACCAGTAGTTTGAATTTCGTGCCATATAGTCTGGAGCGATTATAGTCGAACAAAAAAAAAACAACCAATGGCAATTATTCATAGAAAACAGCGATGAAAATTAATAAATTGGCTTAAAAAAGTGTTGTTCAACAAGACAGATTGTACGCTTGTATCATAGATTATGGCAACTTCCACTAACACTTTTTTGGCTGCATATTCACTACTCCCCATAAAGACAACAAAATAGCTTAATTTTCATATAAATTATGAGTCTTTTCTTTTTATTACCTCAAAGTTACTGCTATCAAGATTTTTTCGATTCCAATAAATCGAAAAATTCTGATAAATTGAATATAAAGGCAGTCAAACAATTATCGTATCAGAAAATTACGAGATTGAGATATACTGGTCTAGAGTATTCCATATAGATATCCTGTGCTCGAAATAGGAAACGGTAACCTCATCAGGATTGTATCAAACTGTACAACTGCAACGGCACTCAGGATGGTTAGTTTGCCAATTTTGGGTCTTTTCTACGATTTTGATCTGGGGCCATCTGGCTTGATGGGGATATCTTCTGGGACCATTCAGCAGAAAGTTTCATTTCATTTCAAAGCACTCTGATGCCCGCAAGTGATTCTTCGAGCAGTACTCTGTGCTTTGTGTGGAAGTTGGACCTAAAGGACATCGCCGATTCCGAACGTCCCAAGAACACGTTGGGAATCGAACCCAACAGAACCAGTAAGGCAAGGCGTTATAGGGTAATTATACTGCGGTGACTAGTCACATCCTGCCACTGGATGCACCAACCGATAGACTAAGACACAGCAAGGAAGAAGAAGAAAAGACGACTGCGCATGCTCGGGACGCAACCTCAGGAGAAGTCAACAAGATCTCGTCCACTTCGGCGCTAGTCGCCAAGCAGTCAACATGACTGTAATCAACAAACGTTATTAGTGCACTTCAATGTATTTAGTTGTATTTAGTTATGATAAATAAAGTTGTTCATACTGAACAGAGTTTGGGTATACCTTAAAAACCCCAACATTGGTGACCCCTGACGTGATCGACGCTACGACCTACTATAGTACAGAGGTAAGGACAATTACTCAAATCTTCTTATATTGGTCATTTGTATACTGAAATATTCACAAAAAAAAAATTTTTTTTTAGAAATTGCATTTTCCATCGACATGAATAAGGTATTGAAGTTATCGTATCTTATTTTGTCTTTGCTTTATTATTCTGATTCTTTATTCGTTGTAGTTCATTTCACATGGTTCAGAATATTTCTTATTTCGCACATAAATAAGTAATATTTATTTATAGAACATATTTCAAGAAGAAACATAAAAAAAAACTCTTTCATTAATTCTAGTTATTCTACATAAACTTTTATTAAAAATATGAATAACGAAAACGATGCCTGTCAATTGCACGTGTTTCATTAAAATTTCAACCAATCTGGTCAATTAATACAAAACTTTGGTTTACTCAAGCGGTAAGTAAAGCCATATATACCAATGGGGTATCGGCGCCAGGTTTTCGAAACATCGCACGTTTCTAATATAGAAATTAGAACTACGAACAAATTTATCAAATTGTTTTTCACTTGACTTTATATCAATAAAGACTGCAATGAATGGTCGAGTCAATGTTAAGTTGTAGAAAAGCAGAATTCACGCTACACAGTAAATTCACTCACTGCCAATTGAAAAGATTTGACCATGTCCACCTCGATATAGTAGTTCCTCTACCTTCTTCAGAAGATACAAGTTATTATTTGACAATGACAGATGAATTCATAAAATGGCCAGAAGCTATTCTAATTACAGATATCACAGCAGATACAATTGCGACAAAATTGTACGAGAATTGGATATTACTTATTGCAGAACCTTCGCGATTAACAACGGATCAAGGACGGCAGTTCAAAAGCAATCTCTTACAGCAATTAGCTCATGCACAAGGGATTCAAAAATAGGGACCACTCCTTACTATCCGCAATCGAAAGGCCTCAACGAAGAATTCCACCGTCCACTGAAATCAGCCATAATTGCATCGAACATTGGACTACATTGTCAACTACATTACTACATTAACAGGGAGGTTAGTACGTTCCCCACATGTTATGCTAACTATGTGTGACACTGCGGGGGGAGTATGCGGTGACTAGTCACATCCTGCCACTGGATGCACCAACCGATAGACTAAGACACAGCAAGGAAGAAGAAGAAAAGACGACTGCGCATGCTCGGGACGCAACCTCAGGAGAAGTCAACAAGATCTCGTCCACTTCGGCGCTAGTCGCCAAGCAGTCAACATGACTGTAATCAACAAACGTTATTAGTGCACTTCAATGTATTTAGTTGTATTTAGTTATGATAAATAAAGTTGTTCATACTGAACAGAGTTTGGGTACATATCTCCTTAAAAACCCCAACAATCTGTGAGTTTTTAAATTAATCAGGAATATTCCCTATAAGTGGGTACTCTTTCTACCATTAAAGATGATGTTAGTATTAGTATTACTGTCAAGTGGTGTATCACAGATCAGTCACAGAAAATATTTCATCTATTCTTGAAATATTTTCAAAATATCAGGATATTTATAAAATGTTTTATTCAAAATTTCATGAACTTACTTAAACTGTGGAATATATCTGGATTTTTCAAATACATGGGTATCCAAGAAGCATAGATACCAAGCTGCTGTCCGAATTCCCGCGATGCTATGGCAATTGCTGAGAGAAACAGATATGTAGGAATTAGAATATAGCAATCGTATTAGTTTGTATTATTTTCGTCTGGGTGAAATAATTCTGATCATTTCTTTATGCATAGTGAAGCAGTATTAATATCAATGATATATTCATAACGGAACTCGTCACAACGAGTTACGAAGTACTGAAAACGAACTGGAAAACCGAAAAATATCATAACATGCAACAATATCAATTTTTCATATTCAATTCGTAGTGTTATTTCACAAAAATTTACAGAGCAGCAACTGAAATGGTCGAATCTTCGAAGAATTCGTACCATTGTGGTATTTCTCTGCTACATTGCGAAGAAATCTCATCTGCTAAGAAACATCTTCTAAGAAAATCACCTTTATATCTTTCTTCGTGAGAGTATGGCTAGTTCCTGATGGAAATTCATTATCACAGTTATAATGAACGGTAACAGTGTAATAATCGCTTTTATTTACACGTTAAAATCTCTACAAGTTTAGCTAGTGTAGCTTCGTCAACATCAGCAGGTAGTTTGTATACAATCTTTGACAAATGAACAGAGTTAGCGAAACGCATTAGTAATTCACAATATAAATGTAAGTGGAAAAAAGATGATTGTCCTGTATTGAAAGCTATATAACCGCCAAAAATTTCAGAATAAAACATCTACTTATTATACACCACAAACATATCATCAACTTACCCAAAACAACAGCTCTAGTTCTACCAGCATTATCATCTATATAAACCAGACCTATTGAACAATATCCAATATAGGATGCCGCAAAAATAAACTGATAGATTACGACGATTGCTACCATTCCATAATTTATATCTTCATCTATTTTCGTGTAAGATTCTCCACAAAGTTGAACTAGAGCATGTAATTTAACAATTTTTCACAGAATTTCCTATATATATATATATAATTTTATTTACTCACCAATTGAATTCGAAACAATAACTGATTTAGCCAAGAATCTCTCAGGTATAAATAGTAACATAGAGAATACACCATGAAAAATTGTGATAAAAGAAATTAAAACAATTCTATGAGATACTGTAGCCAAGTAAGAAATCGGTAGAGCTATGATTCCTAGGAAGAAGCCATCCGAATGTAGCAACCAATCTGAAATGAAAGTCAATCATTTTTAATTCTAACTTTATATTTGCATCATTAATCATCAGCAGCAGTTAATGCAGCAGTTTATCATCAACATCTGATGAAGACACTGTGTTGGCGAAACGATATTGTCATGTTTTTGAATTAATTATAGTGAAAATCGAAAAACTGCTTAGTTTCATTTAAATTACGATATTGGCAATTCAGTTCGATGAATGCTATAATAATAATGATAATGAGCATATATTTCCAACAGGTTACAACCCAATTACAGGAAAATACATAATGAATAAATATTGTTACTAATAATATCAATAACAACATAGATATACAATATTCAATATACAATATAATAAGTAATAAAAAACATTATCAAATATAATAATCTAAATCTATATCTATAATATCAGTATCTTAATGTTCAACTACAATAATAATAAAAAAAAAACAAATCACTTAGAACTCCATTCGGAAGAAATCAAGATACCTCACTGTTTAGATTTAAGTACACATTTACTAGAAACAAGTGAGTCCCAGTGCAAATCACAGCAGCTTGATACCTGGTTTGCAGTAGAACATACAAAGCTAAGCGGCGATTGCAAGAGAAGATTTGTTCTGTGGGTTTTTGAGTAAAATGTCTGGCTTATTCTAGTACACCTAGGAGGAACGAAGAAATTAAGTTTACCCAGAAGCTCAGGACAGTCGAGATATCATTGAGCAAATTGAATAAAAATTTCAATGCATTCAAACTTCTCCTAGTGTGTAGGCTCCTAGTGTCAAACCTCGATAGCAAACAAGCGTGATCGCACCCCCTAGGTAGATATACACCATCCTCTCGAAATGCGAGCCATTTCAAGAACTTCCTCTGCAGTGCCTCCAGGCGGTTTATGTGACAATTATATATTGGTTGCCAAAGAAGACAGCCATATTCAAGTTTGCTTCTCACTAGGGCATTAAATAAATGGACCAGTGTTGACGAACTCGAAAACAATCTAGCATTGTGGACGATGAAACCATAAACTTTGCTACATGATAAAATTAATTGGTTGATATGAGGTACGAATGAGAATTTTTGATCAAATACTAGGCCGAGATCCTTAACCTCAAAAGTGATCACAAATTTGAGTCACTTTTTAATTTTATCAAAAAATATTTAGTTATTCATCAATATTTATTTTGTCCCCTGCAAAGTAACCCCCTCAGATACAATACGCTTGTGCCAACGCTTTCTTAAATACTGTAAGCACGTCTTAAAAGCTTTTTTTGGTAGAGCGTTCAGTTCGTCCTATGACAATGATAGATTTCTTGAGTTTCTTGAACCGGAAAAAGTACAGGGTGTATAAATCCGGTGAAAACGGTGGCTGTGGCCTTTTTAAGGTTTTGTTCTTGACCAAAACATTCAAATTTTTAACTGACACACTTAACCTGTCCAAAATATCCTCATTGTTATTTCTCAACATTATTTTCTCCACTTCCCCATCAGTCGATGACGTGCTGGGGCTTCCAGAGCAAGGTCCGGCATTGGTGTCTTCTCAGCCTTCTTGGAAGAGTGCATAATACTTGTAATTATTACTGTTCACTTAAAGCAGGCTCACCGAATAACACTGTCGACATTTCGATAGTTTCAGAGCAATTTACTCTATTTTTCACGAAATTTAATCCAAACTTTTTCATCAGTGGCTAGAAAGTGACACTAGAAAAGCGCCGAGCACGCAAAACACTTTCCACTTTTAACGTTTTGCAGATGTTCAAGAAAAGTGTATCAACATAAAAAAAAATGAAGGATCGAACGGACGTAATCGTATACGTAGCAAAATTTGAGAATCAACCTTACTTTTTGATTACCCCTCGTATTTCTTGAGATTTACTGTTACTGTTTATCTGTAGAAAATTTTCAAACTCAAAAAAATTATTTAAAAAATATTTATTGGTGACATAAAAAAGCAAAGAAATTCTGAATATAAAGTTAATTCTTACGAAATTATACGCGGACTCAAAATTTTAGAGTAAAAAGACAAATATAGTTTTGGAATCAATTTTAATCGAAAATACATTGAAAAATTTTCAAAGTATAATTAATAGCTGAAAAATTCAGAAATAATTTTTGATGTGTAACATTCTGAGTTTTCCATTCCAGCAATGTGCAGAAATGATTTCAACAAGACACTGCAGTGTGTACAAGGAAGTGGGGGAGGCGCGAACTATTTGATTCGACAAATGAACGCGCACGGTGCTAAAATAAGCCAAAACACAGTACCAACACATTTTCCGAGGAGTTGGTACTGTCAGTCAGTTGTGAATAACGAGTGCTGTCATAATAAATTAATTGTTTGTGTAAACTACAATGATGAATGTATTCTTTGTAGACAATATGTGCACGAAAAAAATGCAGATCATTCCCAAAAATGCGAGTGAGTACCTAATAATAAATGATTTCGCAAATTTGAACTCAGAAATACACAAACAAAAATGTTTTCAAAACTAACAGTGGTTATGTTTTGACGCAATGATTCAACGGTTCTTCTATATTTTTAAATGAGAAGTATATATCTAACGTTTCAGTTAAATCAGAAGTCAATCTTTTCACATTCCTCCAAATTAAACTAAAGTAACTGTTTTCGGAATAAATTCACTTACTCTTCGTGTAAAATGAAATGCAAGTTTCAATAGAAAAATTTTTTTGGTGCAGCAAATCGTTTCGAATAACATGTTTCATTTGTCTATAACGTTTATGTTTCCTATTACTTATATGAACAGCTACACATTATATGCAGCTACTGTAACGTTTGCTTATCTCGGTTATGTCTTCAGTTCATATAATTTACAACATATCAAGCGAAATCAAGGATCTCTAGTTACAGCACTTCTATTTTCAAAAATATAAACATTGAATTTCAAATTGTCCTGATAATAAATTATCGAATTAATAGAAAATAATACTCACCTACTGTTTCTTTGGGTATATTATACTGTTTACTCCACAATTCACATGTATTTCTAAAATAAAACAACAACAATCCTTGTGCACACCCAATCAAAGAGAGTATCGCAACAAATACGGAAGGTTTGCCGAATGTTCTCCAATTAAATACAGCCGCCAAACACGGGAAAATGGAAATGCCCCAGTCGTTTTCTTCATCCCCATGCTGATTTACAGGGGCAGAAAATTGCCTAGATCTCGAATCTGATCTGAACAAAAAGCTCGGATGAATCATCTTTAGGTAAGTATGTGAATTACATGTTGAATTGATCCGGCACCTTTCTTTGTTTCAAAACATCATACAGTGAGCACAAATGTGTTACTACTTGTTCAAAATTATATCTATGACGACTTATCTAATCCAGATATACTGATAAAGTTCTACAAGATACTAAACTTGCTATTATATTTACATGCAATGCTTATTTGATGATGCCAAGTGAATCATTTTAGATTATCATCCTGAAGATTTGTAATGAATTATATAAGGTAAATCAATAATATTTAGTCTGTAGTCAACATATATGAATGATGAAATTATAAATAACTAGCTGACCCGGCCAACGTTGTTTTGCCATATAAACTATAAATATATATATATATATATATATATATATATATATATATATATATATATATATATATATATTATATTTTTTATATAAATTTTTCTTACAATTACTATGAAGTTAGTCCGAAGGTACATTTGTATCTTGAATTTTAAAACATAAGTACTTATTTACTCGTATACTGTTATTTATACTTATTATACTTATTTACTCCAGTATACTAGTATATTTACTTAGTATACTCATTTACTCCCGTATACTCGTATATGGGTATACTCGCACTTATTTTTAAAATTCAAGAACCATTGTTTCAGATGCGTAGATCTCTTCTGGAAGAATCGTTGCGTTATAATGCCTCAATTGGGCGCCTCTGGAAATGCACTTTTTGTTATAGTAAGCCCATGTAGACCCTTTGGAGCTTGCTAATTCTCTGTTCATTAGCGATTCGGTTTGAACCTGAGGACTGTATAACATTTTCGAGGTATTTAAAATGGCCGACTTGTAGAATTTTACCATGTTTTGTGATAAGAGAAGATTTATTTTACGGTTTTCTTTCCATGTATTTGGTATTATCATAAGAAATTTGTTACGCGGTATTTCTACATTTCCTCATCTGTAATATCATCTTCAAAGTCCAGATCTGTTCAGCAAATGATCGGCCATTTCTGGATCCAGCTTGGTATTCCACAATTAGTGGATCCGCTTGGTGTTCTACTCTGTTTAGGAGTGCTTTAGAAAGTATTTTGTACGCAACCGGGAGTAAGGAAATTCCCCTGTAATTATTGATATTCATTTTGCCCCCCTTTTTGTGCAATCGATGTATCAGCGCGCATTTCCAATCCTCTGGTATTTGTATATTATATAATAATAATAATATAATAATAATAAAATAAATTTATTGAGAAACATTCTTTACATTGTAGAATTACGTTAATTTCAATTGATACAATAATTACAACTAGGAAGAATGCTCTCAAAAGTACTGAATTCAGATTTCAGTCTGATCTTCCATTCAGCCCTCGAGCAAAAATATAGGTTCAAACAAAAATATTGGTTGACTATATATTTACAATAGTATACAACTTTATTTGAAATGAAAAGAAAAAAAGTTACCTCAGAAATATTAAATATTTGAGACAAATCACATGGTGAAAAACATTTGTGTTGAAAAAATATAAAAACATATGATACAAAAAATTGATTCATACCTTATTGCCCACATTGGAATCATCGAAATACTCAGCCACACTATAGTATGCCTTTGTTAAGAGCAGAGATTTAATTCTCCTCTTAAACAAATGAGCTTTCAGTACTTTCAAATTCGATGGTAAATGGTTGAAAATTTTAATACTCTGATAATAGAGAGAATTCTCAAATTTAGCTGTTTTATGCATAGGAATAAGTAGTACATCCCTATTCCTTGTTGCACACTCATATATATATATATATATATATATATATATATATATATATATATATATATATATATATATATATATATATATATATATATATATGTGGGTATGTCTTTGTTTGTTAAAGTACATTATGCAATTAAAATGTCATTAATTTTTCTGGTATTCGTTTTCAAGAAAATAACTTAAAGATTCTGTCCAATAAATCTTTTGTAATTTACTGGAATTAAGTGTAGAAGGCTGTTCTTAGATAGAGACTTTTTTAAATTTAACCAACAATAAATGAAAATTTACCGATCGGGAATTCAAGCCAAAATCATCTTACCAATAATTAACTGCATAGATTAATAAATGCAATTTTAAGAATGTAGCTTGATCCTCTTTTTGATTTAACATCTTTTTTTGTGGTGCACAATAGTTCACGCGATCATTCCTATATTGCATTTTATATGAACTATAATTCTTCACATTTTAATAGTAATAAGAGTAATATTTGTCATGTTAGTGCAGTCGGTCGTGAGATGCTGTTTATATTAGAATTGTGTTAATACAGCTACCCGCCCATAGATGCCGCCGTAAAATTAAACCATGTAATAGGAGTTCTTACCTGTTATATGTATTAGTTACTGCATTCGATTGGCAGAGTCCGCCATGAACGTCATTCATTTAACGAACAGTTTATTAACTTCGGTTCGTGATATCGCCCTTCACAATTAATCTTTAGGGCACACTGATGTAAATAATTCAATATAAATAATGTTATTTTCAGAAATTGAAAGTCTGAATCAATGATGCCAAGCATCATAGAATGGAATTGTAAATTAAAATAATAAAATTTGGTGAACCTCTCCTTCATTTTAATTATGTAGATTCGCTATAAATTTTTTTCAGTTTAATTAATAAATTCTTATAATAAGTATCAAAATGGATCTTCTAGAAACTGTCGAATGTACAGTATCTACATCTACGTTTATTTTGATAAGTTCCACTGTTGAAATATTTTAATGCATACAATTTTGGGAAACCTAATGCATAGGATTCATGTCATTCAAATATCAGCTTTAATTTAATAATATTTAAAAACAATAAATTTTAAATTAAACCACTTGACTTGTTTCACTGAATATATTATTACAAACTCTACATGTTTCGGGTGGTTAACCCATTATCCAGAGTATACAATATAACTGATTGTAATATTGTATACTCTTGATAATGGGTTAACCAACCGAAACATATGTAGAATTTGTAATAATATATTCAGTGAAACTTAAGTGAAGTGATTTAATTTTTAATTTATTGTTTTCAACATAATTTTTAACCTAGAGATAAGGGAAATTTCCGTGTCATTTATCAATAATATTTACCAATTATTATAAATGCTGTATTTACTGTGTTCAATTTATAAAAAATTAAGGTAATGTGCATATTTCAAAACTAATTTTCAATAATGATTGGGAAAAAGTATCAAGTGATAAAGTCGAAATTCTTTTGAAATTTTATTTTATTTCAGATAAAAATTGAAAAAGCTGTATTATAGTATATAAAATACACAGCACAACATTGATCAAATATAACACATTTTTCTGGGAGTAGTTTTTGATTTTTTTTGGCAAATTTGATTATATGACACTGTACCTAGTCGACCTATTTTATACTATCGGTGATTATTATATATAATATTTCAGTGAGCATTAACATAACCAACATTAATTATGAACTCATTGTTGCGACAGAGGAAATTCTTGAAAATGCTGGTTTCAATTGATAAGACCCTCATAACGTTCGATTTCTAATTTTCAATAAGTTTCATTTTCATTTGAATGGACGTCAGTATAGTTTTGGACATCAGTATGAAAAACATATCAGTGTTTCTGAACTGCACACAAGAGACTAGTAATAACTGTAAGTAATTGATAATTCTCTATTTTCCATTTTTGGAATCAATGCAAAATTCTCAAAATGTATGAGCATTTGTCATTGAACCATAAACTATGGAAACTCCAATTAGTTATGTGTGTTTTCCATTTTTATTACAGTCTCGTTTTATTTAGTGTAGTGTAATATTTCAAAAAAAAAACGAAATACAATACTTCGAAAAATGAAATTGATATTATAGTACATGAAAACGTATATATACTAGAAATAGAATCAAAAGAGGCAGAAGCAAGTTCTAATACCATAATAGTGTAGGTATTTATATAATCAAGTAGTTAAGTTATAGCTGAATGTTGAAGGACTTTATTGGATGTTCAGTCATATCAACAGTAAAATGACAGAAAAAAATGTGTTCTAGATTCAGATATCTTTATTTAACAATTGTGACGATTCGATGACAAAAATGACGATGGTAACAAAAGTGACCTTTACGATGGCTTCTTCGAACTGAAAAAAAATTTCGATACCAACCATAGAATAGAACCATGGAACCTCTATGAATTTAAGTATTTTTCCTAATATAAATATGGTTGATATTCAACCAGTGTTTTCCATCAAGGGGCCGCTGGACGTTGTCGAATATGCATTAACTTTATCCTGTCTATCTTCTTCAAGCGTCATAGATTAAAGTTGGAATAGTGGCAGTGTTAAATTAATCACTCATGCCAAAGAGAACCAAACCTTAATAACGAATCAGAAATCATTAGAAATGAAGAGTAAATTGTTGAAACTTGTCGCTACTGAAAGGAATAATCAATGCCCAAAAATTGAAACAGAAAGGAATATCTTATCATAAATATAGTCCTCAGCTTGGTTCTGCAAGAAAGGACTAAATACTTCTTCCGCCATAGTTTGAACAGAAATATCAGTAAAAATGCCGACAAATGAATATTGATAGTCCAATGAAAACATTTAAAGCCACTCAACAGTACCAAAATGGAAATCGCTGGGAAAATACATGTAACAAACACTAGAAGAAAAACTTCCTTCCGAAAGAAGGTATGTGACAGACACAATCAAAAAAGTCAACATAATATATCGTCAAGGTCGTAGTAGTTAGCATCTTTTCTGCATTCACATATTGAGAAATTTGTACTTAATATTGAAGTTAATTTTTGAACATGCTTGAGAATTTATTTGGCCGAGCATAATATATTGGAGTAATATAAATTATTATACAACAGCTGTTTTACTCATCATCATTCGTTATATATCAACAACATAATCAAAAGTTATATTTCATTTCCTGCTAAATATCTTTCTTGAGATATATTCCAAATTATTCTCGCTGGTGTGCTTATATGAAATTAAACTCGTTTAATTCTATTTCAGTATTGCAGTGTAATGATTACGTACTGAATCATCGACATGGCCGAACTTACGGACCGCTCCTTGGACTCTTTCTAGCGAGTCTGTTAACGAAAGCATTAGCTAAATATGCTGCTGCGAGCTTTTTACCTATAACTTATCCTCCTTGGATACTCCAAAACCACAAGCTAGTGAACTACATCCCTTACGACCACGTGCAACAACCAAACAACGCTTGGCAGCCTGCAAGTCCGTTCCTACACGGTTTGACAGCGTTTGCTGCAGATTACCATCATGAAAGTTATTCGCCTACTGAGTATTATCCACAATTAGATACTCATGATCCACATACTGCCACTGAATTTAATCAAAAACCTCCTAATGAACATATTCACCAAGAAGAAACACATGATTATCAAGCAGTTCCAACAGCAATTGAGAGTCCTCACGTATTTGATCAAATCACGTCACAGTCGCAGGTAAACTACAGAAGGCAGAGACCTCCAAATAGATGGAATAACCATAACTATTTGCCTCGAAGAGACTATCAGAATAGAATTCCATACGACAGTGTGAGAAATAGAAATCCAGTGAATCGTTACCGGCCTACAACTCCATATTATGACTACAATTATGAGAGCTACGATGAACCAACAACTAGATATACTCCATATAGAACTAGAAGACCAACTTATAGGAGAAAACCTGTGGGAAGCTTTGAATATTCCTACGAAAACTCCGAGTATGACGATTCCTATTATGATGACATTCACACTGAAAGAACTACGAAGCCATATAAACGACGTAAGAAGCCAACTAAAAAAAACCGATTCAAGAAACGAAAAGATGCCAGTGAAGAAGATTTAGATGACAGTGAGTCTGTTGAAGTAAGTGAGGAGAATTATTCTAGAGAAAAGGAAGTGAAAGTAAAACAGAGACAGCAGCAAAGTACTACTACTACTGAATCAACTGAAAGTACAGGATCTTCAACTTCAACCACCGAGACCACTACAGAAACTACTACGTCTACAAGTAACTCCTCCCAAAATCAGAATACATCTGCTACTCCAGGGTACGGTACAGGAGGTGGGTATGACAATATTAGTTTTACATATGGGCCACCAGTGTTTAGTCAACAGTATGGTCCTCCTAAGAACGAACATCATTACGGATATGGACCATCTAATGGTAACGAGGCTGTTAGTCTTACTTATAGTCCACCACTGTTCCCGATATTCCAACATAATTATCCATATTCACATTGGATCCCACAGGAAGCAACAAAAAATGCCATCATAAGGAAAGTTCACGATATTGTGGGTTATGACGATGATTTTGTGCATAGAGCGAAGTAACGGAGATGACCGCTATTCAATCAATTAATAAAAATATGAATTTATGTATTTTATATATATATATATATATATATATATATATATATATATATATATATAATATATATATATATATATATATATATATATATATATTGGTGGTCTGCACTGAATTTTGATGAGGTCTGGTTTTGTATCATTTGCCTCTTCGTCTTTGTTTAGCCTTTTTTCTACGATGATATATATATATATATATATATATATATATATATATATATATATATATATATATATATATATATATATATATATATATATATATATATATATATATATATATATATAGTGGGATGAATATTTATAGTAACGTCTTAGTTCATTTCTTAAGAGAAGCCACCTATTGGTGGTTTGAAGCATCAGGTGTCGATGCAATTTCCTGTCATACCCGAGACAGATTACACTTGATGCATGGAATGACACTAAAAATGAGCCCCTGAAAGAGTGAAACAGGATGCCTGGGTGATAATTGTGATGTTCTCGTAAATAGAATACGCCCTGATTATTGTGTCAGTTGAATTGAATCAATAAAAGATATTTCGATTTACCAATTCAATAATCAATTCATATTAATTAGCAAAATGAAAAACATGTTTCCAATCTTTTTTCTAATATGGAAAATTAATTATTTTTCGTGCTTATTAATTTTTATTTGAACAAAACCTGTTGTGATGGAACAGTACTGATTGGGAAATTTATATTATATATATATATATATATATATATATATGATAAATAATGAATATTATATATATAGCTTCTGTTATAACTCAACTTTTGAATAGTATATATTTCACCATTTTAATTCAGTATATTCATTTCGAAAAATGAAATAAGAATTAACTCTAAATGAATTTGTTATGCTTATTGATCAAATAAGAATAATAAATGTAATCAGTGGACTTTTTCGAAGTCATTGATTTCTAGTTTGTATTGTTGTTATTGATTTTTTCAGTATTTGTTTCGAAAATAAATTAATAATCTTATTGCCTAGTTTCAGTATCTTTTTTTGTACCACGTGCTGTGGCGCCGACTCTATGGAGTTTGAGGGGTTCCCTCAAAAATTCTTTTGGAGCCTCTGCCACCCCCCTCCAATAATTTCAAGAAATTATTAGTTACTAGCGACCCGCCCCGGCTTCGCACGCCGCAAACGCTACGCCCCGCAATTTTTAAATCTGTAATATCTTCGAAAATATTCACTTAAATTATACGGTGTAAAGGGCCATATATATCTATATTAAATGAACAATGTATTCAAGGTATCTAATTGGTTAAGGATTAATGCTGTATGGGATAAAATCGCTTCGAAAATTAGCCATTATTTGTCGCAAAAAGTAAATGACAAAAAAAAGTTATTGTGGGTTATCCATAAGAGATAGACATATACCATCACGGACTTTTCTGTAGACCTTTTCAATGTGTACAATACTTAGTACATTATTTTGATAAAACTCGTAGGGTTCAGCCTGCGTTTGCAATGTAAGCGGAAAAAATTTAATTATTTACGACATCACATTAGAAACCTCAAAAATAACAGTACTTCTCCACTATTTAGTGGATGTTATTATACATATAAACCTTCCTCTTGAATCACTCTATCTATTTAAAAAAACCGCATCAAAATCCGTTGCGTAGTTTCAAAGATTAAAGCGTACAAAGGGACAAAGGGACAGAAAAAGCGACTTTGCTTTATACTATCTAGTGATATTATGCTTTGTTAAGTGTGGTCTACGACCTCTCTGAAGAACACGATGGACAATACGAGCCTCTAGTATCTTGAGAAAATTTTTTTTTTGTATAGGACAAAACAGAGGCAGGCTACAAATGAACAGGCTACCTCGAGTCATTGTTACAATTCGAGACAAAAATTCAACAAAGTTCATGTTCATTCCCTGTGTTGAAGCTATGTATACCAAAGAACTATTATAACAACGAAACCAGCTCACTGTATACTTTTAAAACCCCATAGAAATACTACAAGTCTATTCACGTTAAAGTTTGTGAAACGATGCAATCTTTCATTACTGAGCGGTTGGCATCAACTGGACTCACAGAAGTCATTGCAGTTCTCGCTTTTAGTGGTCAAGGTTTTGGGATTCTAATATTATTATATGACTCTAAAATGCCCAAAAAACTTTGAAATTCACTATTGTTCATATTAAATTTAGAAAATTTTCGGAATCAAAACCACCGGTTGGGCCCCCCAATTTTCTATAAGCCAGTGCCGCTGACCACGTGTGTATACGTTTGTCAATTGACGAAATATTTATCCGTCGTATGAAAATATTACCTTGGCGAAGATGGCACTAGTTAAAAGTATGTGCCAAAATTTTTATCATCATTGAAGCTGTCGCCCACGTGTAATTTTGAAGGTATTTCGATTTGAAACGTTTGGAATAGTCTCAAATGTCAATTCTGTTTGTTGAGGTAGTGATTTAGATTTTTTGATGATGCAAAAATAGCGAATAGGATGTTCAAAACTTAGAACGCAGTAATCTTAACTTTTAAATAATTATTACACCTCATTGAAGTTGAAATAAATGGAATAATCGATGAAATACTCAAAAGTTTGAAACTATAAATATCAACTTCATTCTGATATATTTTGGGCTAAATTCTCCCACAAAAACAGACATATTTTCAGAAATCACCTAATATTTCTCAATTTTCTGAGGAAATTCTGAGTAATACTGAGCTCCTGACTGACATCAAAATAAATAAAAATTATTTATATAAAAAGGGCTATGTTTCGGGCAATTAATCCATTATCAAGCGCTCTATATAACAATTTCAAAACAAGACAACTTCGAGTTTTTTACAAGAAGTTTGATACAAGAAAAAAACGAATTCAATAAACATAGTGTATTTAATTTTCAATATCTGTAAGAGTCCTCTTTGGAAAGTTTTGTTGTTGGGCTATTGAATCAAACGATAAATAACGATAAATAAATGAAACACATTTTAAAAATTCGAAAATATTGTATATATTGTCCACTACAATATTCATTAATCGATTGGGCCGATACTTGATGAAAATCTGAATACATAATTCAAATAAAACGATGTAGTTTTCTGATTTTCACTATAATTAAGTTAAAACTAACAATATTGGTTCGCTAAGAGAGTGGCTTCATCAGAAGTTGATGATAAACTGAGGAAAAATTCTAAACTGATGATAAACTCAATTTATCCACAACATCCGATGAAGCCACAGTGTTGGCGACAAAACATTGTTATGTTTTAACTTATTATAGTGAAAATCAGAAAACTACTTAATTTTATTTAAATCACTACAATATTGTTGTGGACAACATATATTAAATTTTTGGAAGTCTTAAAATGTGTTCAATTTATCAATGATTTGACATGGAATTTCAACACCTAATTTCTCAATCAACTATTATTCAATCAAAATTGAAATGAAATTATCAACGGTAATTGCTAACAAAATATCCTTTGATGTTAAGGTATTCGAATATTTTTTTTCACACACATTCTCATATAATTTCTTACATCAATAACTGTATTCAATTGAATGTTCAAAATTTCATGAAGAGCAATCAATGTGTTATATTTGGAGAGAAAATTCTCATATTTTACAATATGACCAGCTAATTCAAATGCAACCCAATGTACTATATTATGCTATAATTGTTTGTCGGCTCTAACAGCAAAAGATAAAGGAAACGCAAAACACGAACAGTAAAAGATAAGAACAGAAGTTCTAGGTACAATTATTTGTCTATGCTGCCTCATATCAACATTATTTGTGTATTATCTGTGTATTTAATCTCACTACTTGCATGGCACGATGATGGTATTTCACAATGGAAGGTAGCAAAACTTCATTTCAGAATAAATAGTCTGTGAATAACTGAATAATTATTATAAGTATGTATCACAGTTATAGGAACGGAAATGAAAAATATATAAACTCTACATATATTTCTGTTTTCGACCATATTATCAAGAGGAATTATATTAGTTCACTCAAAATGTAATGGTTTTACTTAAAATGTTTTCAGTTCAGTGCCTTGAGCTACCCTTTTATCCTCAAGGATGAATTTTATGAATATCCTGGTTATATCACAATTATTGAACAGCAAAATAATGATTAAATTATGTTCCTGAAATTTTGCTGTCTACTCAATAAACATATAACAAAACAGCCTCAATAACCTCCATGAACCAAACAAAAACTAATTTAAAAATTGGATTGTTACAGCAGATTATAACAGAAGCTTCACTCACCATGAATATTTAGGAATATAATATTTACAGAACTTGTGCTCCGAGGATATTAGATTACATTAGGTGAACTAAATGATTGAAATTTTCATCAATTTTCAAGCCCTCATTAATGGGGTGTCATTTTACCGAAGCAGTATTTTATTTCGATATATCTGATGAACTAAAAACTCAGTTTGGATATTCTTGACAATTATTTCATTATACAGTAAAACCCGTTTAAGACTATTTCACAGGGACTCAACTAAAAATGCGTCTTAAGCGGGAAAGCCTGTTATGAGGGATATGAAAATAAAACATATTATTTTAGGTGTACATATTTAACTGTACATTAAAAAAATACGTTATTTAAAGTAATCACTTATTTTAGTTTGACAACAAAAATTTGTGGCATTAGAAATTACAAGATTTTCAACGTAATTTAACTTTTGCTGTGCGTCTTCGCTTTGATTCAATGAAGTTACATAGCGTCTTAAATCACTAACTGCTGATAATGCCTGGGCGTGTGACTCATCTTCTTGATCATTATCAGTGTCCCTTCTTGTGTGCTATTCACATTCTGAATATCTTCAATTGATTGAAACTAAATCCGTTAAAAATGTCTCGCGGTTCATGATTTTGCAACAAATCGGGTGGTGTTAACATTCCCTACTGATCTGACAGTATACAATGCCGTAGCGATTTTTAAACCGATCTATCCAGCTATTTTTAACTTTGAAGCTATTTTTTGCAAGCTTTTAGCAATGTTTCGCGCTTTTTCGCATATTATGGGGCCACTTATGGGCAGTTTTAAAGCTCGTGCTTGATGAAGCCATTCCACAAAAATTTTATGTAATCTATCAAACTTCCCTACCTTTTGTCTTTTTCTCTGTATACTTCTACTCTGTATTTTCCTTGATTTCTTCTCTATTCTTAAAAATGGTACGTAACGTACACACTGATAACTAAAGCTCATCAGCTAACTGAGTTTCATTTATGGTTTGAGATTTTTCATCAAAAACTTTTGATATCTCAATTCTTTCTTGAAGTGACAATACCATTCGATTAATTTCAGTCATTTTATGACAAATGTTACACAGTACAGAAGCATACAGAGCGAGTGCGCGACATAAGCAAACAAATGACTAAATGTCCACTGTGTCGTTACGGTCAGTACCTACGGCAGTCGCTGGCCGCAAAGAGTAATATGTATGGCACATGTTGGCGTATTAAACGGGATGGAAAATCGTATTAAGCGTTAAGAAATGTTTGAAAACATGTCTCAAGATGCTGGGACTGACGCAAAATGGCATATTATGCGAGAAATCGTATTAAGCGGGTTCTACTGTATATCATTAAAAATGGTAAAGTAAGAACCGTTTTCTTCACCATCTGAATTTTAAAAACTGTTATCATTTTTAATTTCTTAGTAAATTAGGAAACTAGATGTTAATATTACTTTGTACTTCAACATTTTCTCTCAAAAAAAAATAAATTTTTGTCTAATGATACTATTTGAAATTTGTCTCCGAATTTTTGTATGACTGGAATGTTAAGTAAAGGGGTATCTAGCCTCTTTTGGATTTTAGTTTAGCTCTTTCATTGTGAGTTTGATTTTTACGACTCTTTCTTGATATAAAGCCATCTCAAAATTGAAATGGTAAAGAAAACAATGTGTTCTAGATTTAAAAATTTTTATTAAACTTTGGTGACGTACGTTTCGCCATTACGTTGGTTTCTTCGGACTGACCGTCAGTTTAGCAGTGTATTTTTTTAAATGTAGCCAAGCTTTCTCACCTACTCATTAATTGCATAATGACGGTCTCGATAGAAATATTGAATCAACGAATGAATTATGAAGCTTGAATCAAATAGATCGTAACTATCATTATTTTGTGAATTATATTTTGCTTAATTTTTATCGATTTTAATGAGGTTCGATTGTTTTATTAGTGATATTATAACACTATTTGCTGTGGAACCACTAAGAACCACCACTTCAAGATCGCTATTGAGGCAACGACCAGACAAGATATAGTTAGCGAAAGCTTGGTTACAATCAGAGATTAAATAATTGTAATTATAATAATAAGTTGCATTTATTAAGTACTATTATAATGCAATACAACACTACAAGAAGAGGCGAAGTCTATCATAAGCAATTCTACTCAACCCCTGAAAAACGAAAAGCATGATAAAAGTAATATGTATATATATATATATATATATATATATATATATATATATATATATATATATATATATATAAACAAAATTACGAAACGTTCCTAACTTACTAAAATAAAATGATGTCAACATTCCTTCAATCACGCTGAGCTACCAGCAAAGAACCACAGTGAAAGCCCTCAAAATAAAATAAGGTACTAAATGCCATAACTGGAACGCTATTGAAAATAGAAACAGCGTTATATGTGAACAATCTCCCAAAAACCACCTTAACTGTATTTACGAATTTCCAACATGTTGCCAAACCTGTAAATGTGTCCCCGAACACTACCACAGATGACAAGTTTATTTCTCAAGTAGGAGGCTGAAGAATGCAAGATCACAGAATATACTAAAGTACCAGTAAAATATTTAAAAAGATTATCTACTCTCAGCCAATTCAGTTTATTAATTCCTGCAGACGTTCTGTCATACTTGCGCAAGGCAAAAACAAAACAACAACAAGTATTCTCTATCCTCTGCATTCTTTACCTTGTCACAGCATATGAGCAAGGATAAATTAATGTGAGTCCATAGCCAAGGATAGAATGAACCAACGTTTTACGTAGCCTTTTCAACAACAAAAATCCCAGCAAATACTGATTTCAATAGAGACTGTCATAATTAAATAGGAATTTTTCACTAGCAGAGATACATGCTTCTCAATCCCGAGCCTGCAATTAAAAACTATTTCCAGGTTTTTGGATTTCTCGCTAGTTTCAACGGCCTGCCGTCAATTAACGGCTGGAACACAAGATAAGGAACTTCAGTTGAGACTCTATTGCTGAATAATAACTTGCAACATTTATCCAGGTATAATATTAAGCTGCGGAGTTTCGAAAAGTTGTAAATGACATCAAGTACTAGATTTAGCTAATGCAACGCTGTATCTACATTGGACGGCTCGAAGGATATAAGCAGCTGGGTGTCATCAGCGAAAAAACACAACTGTGCATAATTTCCCAGTTATGGGTTACCTTATTAATGTCAGATACGTAAATAAAGAGGAGAGGGCCCAATACTGAACCTTGTGGTTTAAATTGAGAACAAAACAAAATGGCAACTAAAACAGTGTGTTCATTACCAATGTATTTAATTATTATTATATTGAACGTTTCTAAAGACTTTCTTTTAAGACTTCTTCAGATGCGTACAGAATAACATTTATCATTATTCTGTAAGCATCTGAAGAAGTCGTTTGTAACGACGAAACGCGTCATGCTATGTAGTGAATAAAGTGTAAATCATAAGTTTAAGTGTTTGAATTTATAATTATACTCAATTATAATGGATTTACATCAAATAAACGCCAACACTATTAAATATTTAAACGTTTGAAGAGATATATAATTATCCTGACCATACGTCCGCTTTCAGTCAGTCTGTCCGGGTGACAGCAGCGAGGTCAATATAGTCCCGCTTTGCAAACAGACAAAACAATATTTCAAAATGTATTTGAATTCGAGTTCATTGAAAAATAAACAAATTACTCGTCAGACAACTTAATGAAATTGAATGTGGAGCCCATATAGTTCATAACGGGCTCAAAACTGCCGCTGATTGTCTTCCTGTTGACTCCGAGTACTTGATAGTCAAAATTCACTCATTTTTACACATATATGGTGTTCATGTACAAGCTTTGAAAGAGTTTTGAGATTCTGCTGATACAGAGTATCACAAACTGCTGGGCTACAGTAACTCAAATTAACTTGCGTTGATGCTCACGCTTAAAAGAATTATAAATGAGTTTCAGCCTTTGAAAAACTATTTTCTGAGTATCGACAAATGCACAAATATTTTGTAGACGTTTTTCGAAAATCCCACTTAAAACTGTGGTTACCTTTGTCAGCACCTCAAGTAGCGAACTTTCATGAAGCTGTGTTGAAAATCGCAATACAAAATGTGTCAGTTTTTCCTCAAATGAACAAAAAATGGACAAGTGATAATACATATTTAAGTAGAGTAAGGAAGGCTAATTTGATTACGAAGACAAATATAAATGAATCATATACTGAGGTTCACTCTTATCTAAAACAATTCCCGATATATTGAAACTAATTTGTTCAGCCGATAATCACAAAAATAGAACTTAGAAGTCACGCCACTACTGGGGCTTAGACGTGCCAGCATAATGCACTATTTTCTGTTCAATGCTTCGATGATTTTGTATGATTCTGTCTAATATGATGACAAACTTGTAAAACACTAAACATTTTCATTATATAATTCCGCAGATGTCCCAGTTTGGTAAATCAACGATCGAAGAAGTACGTTTTTATTCATTGAGCATAAATAGAATATTAGAGAATATTCTATTTACTAAGCTTGTGCATCCGGGGATATTATGTTGCAGTAGGTGAAGTAACTGATTGAACTTTTCATCAATTTTTACTTTTCCCTCTCTTATCTTCGCGAACAAGGTAGCGGCTGGTTCCAATAATTTATTTTAAGTCACAGGAAGACGACAAATTCGTTAAAAATAGAATGTCATTGGATCCAGAGCTAGATAAAATGGCTTGTCTCGACCGACAAGCAAATGAACTGTGAAGTGCTATTTCTACTGGTGGCTAGCCTCGTTCATTTTAAAATTTCTATCTAAGCTACTTTGTAACACTTCTGGCGTCTTCGTTTGCTTCGCTCATTAATTTTAGGAACTATGATGTTAGTTAATAGCTAGACGTAAAAGAATATTGCTAGTAGATTATTTTACTCCATAATGAATATACAACTAAATATAAAAAATAATTGTTTTTCTTCGTCGTAACTATGCGATAATTTTTCATGTTGAGGAAAGAAATTCTAAATTTTTACTATTTTTATTATCACAAAATTAGAAATATAACTGGACTTGCGATTCAGGTCACATGACCTTCGAGTAAATAATCGAGCAACCGAAATTGAATCGTTATAGTACTAATTTTATGAAAATATATATGCACAATTTATGAGGTCGATACTTGGAGAAAATTCGTATTCCTTGTGGAATAATGTTCGAATTTTTGTCATTTATTAAATCAAATACGATGACGCACATTTCGAAATACATAGTACTTCTTGGGATGCAACAACTCCCACTTTATTTATTATCAAATCCGAAAAATAAGTGGTACTTTGAAACACGAGTTATGCGTTTTTGTTTTAGTGTGTAAATGAGAAAAATTTCCGTATTGTTTTAGTATGAATTCATATACGAAAAGATGAATTTTTTCGAAAAGTATTCATTTATTCACCAATATTAATTTTGTCCCCTTCAAAGTGATCCCCCACAGATAAAATGTATGGTCAGGTCGTTCTTCGATTACTGTTTTATCTCATCAATTGCGGCAAAACGCTTTCCTTTCATTGGACTCTTCGGTTTTGGGAATAGGAAAAAGTCGCAGGGAATCAAATCTGGTGAATATGGTGGTTGAAGCATGATAACGGTGTTGTTTTTAATCAAAAAATCGAAAACAAGCATTGATGTGTGAGCTGGTGCATTATCGTGATGCAGAATCCATGATTTGTTTGTCCACAATTCCGATCGTTTGAGCCGTATTGCTCCACGTAAACGTTGCATAACTTTCTTGTAGTGTTCCTTATTAACTGTACGACCTGTTGGCAAGAACTCATGGTGCACCACGCCGTTGTAATTGAGTAAAGCAGTGAGCAAACCCTTCACATTCGATAAAACTTGTCGTGCCTTTTTCGATCTTGGCCGCTTGGCTCTTCTGGCCGCTTCCATTGGGATGATTGTGTCTCCACCCACGTTTCGTCACTAGTTATGACCTTTTTGAGCAAATCTGAATCGTCGTTGACGTCATTCAACAACTCCTGAGCGATATGAATGCGACGTTGCTTTTGCTATAAATCGGAACAAGCTTGGCCTCCACACGTTTCATGCCTAAAGCATTCAAAAAATTGCATGGCATGAGCCGATTCATATGCCAACAACCTCTGCAACTTTCCTAATAATGATTCGACGATTTTCCAAAACCATTTTCTTCACTGTTTCGATGTTTTCTTCTGTAATGCGCTTGTATCACTTATAAACACTTTCTTCAGACAAAGTAGACTTGCCGAATGCCACTGCCAAAAATTAAAGTGCCTTGATGAACTTCATTTCATTTCGAACGCAAAATGTAATACAGATTCGTTGATCCATTCTTTTAAAAAGTAAAAAATCGAAAACACACAAAAACATAATTAAACTTTTCAGTTGTTAAAAGCAAACTTCTAATCCAAAATAGCAGATAATGTCAACATATGAGATGCGAAAATTGAAAATTCACCTTTTCCTTTGAACAGACCTCGTATGTTAAATCGAGATATCATTATGAAACATTACTGTCAATGTTCAATATATCCAGTAATAAATTTATCTAAACTGAAGTTTTCACTAGGTACAAGGATTAAAAAAACGTAAAATGCCTGCTGTATTAAAGAGAAAACTCTTTATGTTCCACATCATTGCCGATCATGTTATCACATCATTAGGAGGTTTATACATATCATGATGAGTTTCTGTAATATTCGGTGTTCAGGTTTTCGTTATTGTCACAGAATATTTTTTTTTGTGGCTGCTTTTCGTAAACAAATGAGAACAGAAGTTTCTAATTTTGACGGAATGTCATATAAGGTGGTATTTACAAAATTAGAGTATTTTGAGAAATGGGGTCACCAGTGCCATATTCGTACCTCAGCCAAGTACAAATCATACAACCATCGTACAGATGGATTTATACGATTTCATAGTTGATAATGGGTCATATGCATTAATGTGCTCCTTACTACGAGATAAAGGAAATAATTCTGAAAGTGAAAAATTGAAAGTTTTCGTGAGTGAAATTCATCATTTATCCAAGATTCACCATTAATATTATATGAGTGGTTTACCATTAAATGCCTAACAGTCATCAGTGTTGTGGGGTTGGCTAAGTAATTTGTTCTCAACAAGTGTAATAAACAGGCAGGAAAGCATTACAGAAAACAGAAGCAGGTCAGATAGCTGTCTTTAATTCTCACGCATTGCATGAAATATTCAGGGGGTTGTAGGAAACAGCCCCGTCGATTAAGCCTTCAGCGAAAATGATCATAGGTATTTCTTCGAATTGTAATACCGCTCGTTAAGGGCTCGTTAAAGTTCTGTATGTTTGTAGAATTGAATCCGACATAGATTACGTGAAACAACATTACAACATTAGAATTGAGAAGGAGTGTTCTTAGCGACCATTAATCAACAATATGATGGATATGAATATATCATTGAATTTCCACTTATTTTACCTAAGTAGATATCGGGTGGAATTCTCGATGAAATTGTTAAAAAACATTGGACTAATTGTTGCTTCCAAAATATTGAAATGAAAAAATTTCCATGCATGTTCCCTTACAACTCAATACCTATATAAATAAAAATTTGAATAAATTATAGGAATTAAGATTAGATATCACTCACTTCTAATGGCGAAGTTTCAAAGAACGGTTTTATGGAGGATAGCGTTGCGTTGGTTCATTCGTTTTTATCTGATAGATGCTAGTCGTATTCTTTTGTGAAGGTTGGTGTGATAAGAGGATGCTGTCCAAAGGAGTTCCGGAGGGATCTATTCCTGGTCTTGTTTTCTTTTTGGTATTCATAAATGACCTTCCAGACTATCTTACCTCGAGAGTGATTTTATTTTCTGATGACTAGCATTCCTATTGAGGGATCTGAATTGAATAATATTCGTATTGCTTGTGAAAAGGAGCGCATGAGAGTTGAACATTTATTTACTAGTAACTTCTCTGTATGAATGATAACAAGACAAAGTGCACGATTTTTAGCTAAAACTGTAGTGATGACACCAAGTTCTCTGGTGTACATTTCGACTCTCGCGTTACGTGGAGGCACACATTGGATCCATTGCTGAGTAGAAGGATATTTGTGGTTGGTAATTTGGTCGGATCTTTGTCGGGTACAATGCTAAGTTGGCATATTTCTAGTTATTTATGTCTGTGCTTCCATATGGCTTGTTGGTGTGAGGTCATTCTTGTGGAGCTAGGAAGAGCATATTTTGACTACAGATGAAGCAATTAGAATTATTTCGCGCACAGATTATAGAGCATGTTGTAAAAATATTCACAGATAAGCCGCATGCTATCCTAACCACGTCTATATGATTTTGTTTGTTCATTATTTGCTTACGAAACCAGAAATACTGGATGGTAGTATTTACCACTATGATATCAATCGTAAATCTATTATAAGACTGAATGCCACCAGATTGAGCAGATCCAACAATGCTTCGAATTAATGGTGTTGCAAATTTTTCAGTGCTTTTTCTCAAAATAACCGCAAACTATCTATCAATAAGTTTAAATCACTATTGAACATTATTCTGAAAGAAAATTTGATTTCTCGTACTTTTACAAAAATTTTTATTATAGACTTTTCTCAGTAACTTGTTTTTCTTCTGTTGGTTTCAGCAAATAAATATTCATATTTTTTGAATAATTGTATTTTATATTACGACGTGTGTCGTAAAAAAATTGTTCATATTGTATTTCACCAATAAACTTACTTACGAACTTACTTCATTAACCGTGGAAACTAAGCAAAAATAGAACGATGATAGGGATATTTTCTCCTTCTTTTTGCTCTTTTTTTTTTCATTTTTGCAACGTAAATTAAGCTGCCTCAGCTAAATAAAACTTGATTTTTCCTATATTACGGAAATGAGCGAAAAGCTTAAACAGGAAATTGAGTCACCTTTTCACCGTATTCTTGGCCGTTCGGAGTCGGCGTTAAAATATAAGTCAAACTTTCGCACAAGCACACAGTATATAAGACTAACTGGCATTCATTAGTATCTATGCTTAAAAATGAAAAAAAAAGTTATTTTCAAATACATGTGATTTCAATATTGGTGAAAATTCGAATGAAACTCGACAATATCCAAATCTCGTCTATTCGAAAATAACTAGTTTCATTCAATTCAAATAAGAATTTCAATTCAAATAAGAGATGTACCCTTAGTCTGACTTCATAGTAGTCGTGGGAGTATTTTTTGATTATGTCTTGTTAGATAAACTGTTATATAAATAATTCGCAATTAAACACCTGGAAAAGAAAGTAGCGGCCAAATAAACATTTTCTGAAACTAGGGAAATTAATAATAATAAGTTCTTTATTCTCGATATAAGTTCTTTAATTAAAATGAAAAAGATATAACAAATAGCTCAATCTAATCTAAAAAAATAGTAACTAATAACGACATTATAGCATTCAATGAAATATTACATAGAACTCAATCTGAATCAATTCATTCTACTCAATTTCCTTTGTTCACATAACTCCTAATAATAACTTCTATGGAGTCAAAGTGAATGTCACAATTATTGGCAACTCTATTGAATGTAGACTACATACACCAAACGGGGATTGTATTGGGGAGTTGGTCCTCGGAGTCTCTAGGTGGAATAATTCTGTTTTACGAGAATTTTGTCTAGGAACACGAAATTTCAAAGCGGACAAGAGAGGAGGACAATCAATACTATTGTGCAGAAATTTCTACAAAAATTTGAGTAATAAAATTTTCTCTCCTGCTCTGCAATGAGATTGAACTAAATCCACTCAAATAATTCGTTATGATTGACTCCTCTCTGTGGATAAACTTTATCCTGCGTCCAAACTAAGAATTTCAAGAACCTTCTCTGAATAGCTTGAAGATGGCGTTGACGGCAAGTGTAAATAGGATGCCAGATCCAGATGCCAACTCCAACTTGTTACGGATTAGAGTATTAAATACTCCTATGAATGTTGAGGAATCATTGAAATATTTGCCATTGCGTATAACGAATCCATATATTTTCGAGGCAGATGAAATTAGTTGGGTGATGTGTGGGACAAAGAAAAGCTTCTGATTGAAGACTACACCAAGATCTCTCACCTCATCAGAACGAGAAAAAACCTGACCACCGACGCTGTAATCACAGTTAATTTGCTCTCTTTTCCTTGTGAAAGAGACAACATTACACTTTGACATATTCAAACTCAAATAATTGTTCTCACACCAACTAGCAACATGGTCTGTGAACATCAAATGTGGAGAGTGAATCTTATCCATTTACAAAATTTACAGAATAAATAACAGTGGTCAAAGATTAGACCCTTGAGGTATTCCAAAGGTAGGTATGAAGCCAGACGACTGTATACCCTCCAGCTGTACGAATTGACGTCGGTCAACCAGGTAAGAATGAAAAAGGTTGGTGAGGCTATCAGAGAATCCAAATTTGTTGCGTAATTTCTGTACCAAAGCGCATGAGCAACTTTATCAATTGCTTTCTGAAAATCTATGTAAATCACATTAACTTGACCGGTGGAGTCGAGTACTTCAGAAACGTACTGACAAAACCGCATTAGATTGCTTGAACAAGATCTCATTGATATGAATACATCTTGCTCAATCTTGATGCTGTTTCTGACGGCATATAGCATTATAGACTACAATTGCAAAAAGTTTGGAAAAATCATAAAGAAGTAACTGATTTTCCTGTACTGGGCTGCAATCCCACTTGAACACTGAAAAAAGAAAATATATAGATATCTATATATTATATTGCATATACCGAATAAACTTTGTCTGTCTTTGTCGAAGTAATTTTTTATAATATAATGGGTTTCATTTGAATTTAAATCTTATTACCAACACTAATAAGCTAGTTTTTGACCTGGCACACGAATACAATAAATTGAATACTGTGTTTTCAGTTTTAATTCCCTGAAATTGTAGCAATACAGTCATGAGAATGAAACAAATGTCTCGCTAGTTCTACTCTGTAAAAGGGATAATTTTTTAATAAACGGTGACCGCAAAATCGTTAAGGGTCAAATGCTGTCCTCGGACTGAGCTTTGGACAGCCCTGAAATAATACATTCAACTGGTGTGAGGAATGAGAGCAAACCCAGAAATTAATAAACATATGTTCATGTATTTTGATACACCCCACGTGAGTTAACTATTCCTCAAGAATATAAGATGCAAACTGATAGGGGGTTAGACCAAGTACGCGCAAGTACGCGTAGGAGATCGTAACAGATGTTGCTACAAAACCTCCTCTGGTAATTTGAGTCGATGAACTGCTTCGTAATTGAACGATTTAATCCAGTACTTGACATTTAAATTAATATTTCAAATGGAATCTTTTTATCTTCAATTTCGCGTATTTAACAAGTTTATTTTTGCTATAGAACTTTAATAACACCAAACAAAGTTTGAAGGTTTTTTCATTTGGTATATACTGATTTAACTTGATTAGTTTTCAGTATGGATATGACATCTGATCATCAACACATAATCTACTGCTTTTAGCGTTGACTTTAAAAATTATATTGAATAAGTTGAATTTGGAAATTCGAATTTCACAAAAAGTTGTACCTGAATCCAATAAGATAATATTTTCATTTCTAATTAGAAAACATCTTCTTCGTTGCAGTGGAATTATAAATATCTCTCAATTAAAATATCACGTCAGGATTTTCGCGAAAATAAAATAGCAATTCAAGGTTCCATCTTAACAATTTTTCCTGTAGAAAAATTATGTGAGAATTTATATTGAATATAATATAATATTTGTCATTTTGAAATTTATTTTGAATTGAAATTGTTAGCGCAAGTTGGGAGAAGTGTGGATTGGTGTAAATCGTTACGTAACGAGGAATAATTAATATATTTCCATGCAATATCCATTCTTTCTCTTTCTTCAATATATATTTGAATATAAACTTGAATTAAAACACTTGAACTTATGATTTACACTTTATTCGCTAGATAGCATGACGCGTTTCGTCGTTACAAACCACTTCTTCAGATGCTTACAGAATAATAACAATATTTTGAAAAACACAGGTATAAATGTCAGGGAATTTGGGATTCTATGAATTTTTGTTTTAGCTAAGATATTCCATTCTGACATATAATTTTTATTACCTGAAAGGGTTTAACAAGGGTGAATTGTTTAATTCTATCTGTTCATTAATAAATATCCAGAAATTTCGGTACTAGAACACAGGAACATAAATATAGCTTCGCGTATAATAAAAGTAATTCGAATTATGCTAACCATTTATTAACAGAAGACCATACTTTTGATACGAATTTCAAAATTTTACACAATATACAGAAAAGTAGTCAATTAGATTATTGGGAAATAGTGGAAATAAATCGGCTTAAAAATTCTGGATATTTGTTTAATGAACAGATAGAATTAAACAATTTACCCTTGTCAAACCTTTTCAGGTAATAAAAATTATATGTCAGAATGGAATATCTTAGGTAAAACCCAAAGTCATAGAATCCCAAATTCCCTGATATTTATACATGTGTTTTTCAAAATGTTATTATTCTGTAAGCATCTGAAGAAGTGGTTTGTAACGACGAAACGCGTCATGCTATGTAGTAAATAAAGTGTAAATCATAAGTTCAAGTGTTTGAATTTAAGTTTATATTCAATTATAATGGATTTACATCAAGTAAACGCTAACACTATCAAATATTCAATATATATATTGAGTAATTGAACAACAAATTTTGGCTTAGATTCATTTATAAATTCAATGATCTGATTGTTTCTCTGAATGAAATAATGAAATCTTCAAAAATGCTTTTTCATCGAGCTTCGTCATTCAGCTGCAATGAAAATTTGTTAGAATTTTGAGGAACTTGATCTTAGTTTTCGTCCAGTAGCGGAATCATATGGGACAACGACTTTTAATTGGTTTCATTAAAATAGTACAACGAGCGGAGGGTTATATAATTAGTACAGAAAAGGAGGAATTCGTTGGCTAAATGCCTAGCTGAAATCTACTTTAAGATTAAAAACTCAAATTGTTCGCGGCTGAAGAAGGTTTTATAAGCAAATGTGTATATTTTCGGAATAGCCAGGCAAATATCTTTTGATCTCTATTGACAATCGGTAAACCATAAGTTCCGTATCATTGACAATGTATTTGATTAAAGTTTCAATTATTTGCAGTAAAATTGAGTGACCGAGTTTCTTTTGACCTACTATCAGTTATATCATCTACTACTCATCATAATTAAGAATTGGTTACTCGAACTGTATGTTATAAGCTCATCAAAACCTAAGAAAGAACTTTTACAGAATTAATGAAATTTTTTGATTACTATAATCTTCTTCAGACTATTATCACATTCCATTTATTAGGAACTTGTTATTTAATAACAACTTCGTAATACTTGTTTCATAGACAATGTTATTCGTTTGAAAATATAATACGATTCCATAGCTTTGTCATTTCGACAAAACCCAAAGTCACCCAAATAATTGATGGACATTATCTTTACTACTATTTGTAATTACGAAAAACAAACAGTTTTTTTTGCTATGTTTGTCATCACAAAATTAGAAAAGAATACTCTTCTGATTTTTTCCACTCAGAAAGTGGTGCAAATCAGAAAATTCGGCAGTTTTCCTATATGGAATAATTGTGGATAATTTCCTGCCTGTTGAAGACATTTGGTTAATAATTTTATTCTGGAATAGAAGAATAAAAAACAACCAATTTGTTATTTGATGATCTGAAAATCATGAACACAGCTCAGTAGCTTGTGAAGTAAATATTTTCATTTTCAGGCAATTAGAATTTGTCAGTGTTTAGTGTATATTTTATTGTTTTCCTAAACTTATCAGGAAATTGAAATTGAAGTAAATGATATGAGTATAACTTGAAATTTTTCACTCAGTTTTCGCATTCTTTTCGAGAAATATTTATATATTTAATAGTGTTGGCGTTTACTTGATGTACATCCATTATAACTGAATATAAACTTAAATTCAAACACTTGAACTCATGATTTACACTTCATTGACTACATAGCATGTCTCATTTCTTCGTTACAAACGACTTCTTCAGATGCTTACAGAATAATGTTTAAGATGTAAGATTTACATTTACATGTAAGTACAAGTGTTTGAATTTAATGACTGAGATTGAATTCTCGCTCAACTCCTGATGAAACATAATTAAATATTAAATTAAATTAAACTCTTGGCTTAATTTAATTTTTTTAATTAAGTGTTTAATTTAATTCAATATTTAATTATGTTTCATCAAGAGTTGAGCGAGAATTCAATATCAGTCATTAAAAATGTTAGCAATGCATATCTCGCTATCTTGAAAATGAGCTCAGGCTCGAAACATGTTGACAAATTCATATTGTTAAATATAATCGTGAAACATTAAGCCAAGAGTTTAATTTAATTGAATGTTTGAATTTAAGTTTATATTCAAATATTTATATGTTTGATTGTTTTTTACTTTAGATGACTTCAACTTAACTGAATTAATTGATTATTATAGAATGATTAAATGAGTTTTTTGACGAAAATTACAAAAATCCGCCAAAGATTAATGTTTTGAAAATATTCAATTTGGACAGTTATCTTTCAAAAAACATATTTTGATATAAACCTTCGTTTTTATTCCATAAAATTGATTCCTATCAGCTATATCCGATACAACGAGTTTATTGTTTTGAAAATAAAAAGAGACAAAATTCATTTCATTGGTTTTACGATACTGGCGCTGTAAGCAGTTTTAGGATTTAAGGTCACTATGGACGTCGATCCTGTGTATTTTTGGACACATAACTTTTGGGTCGTGAACAAATACACCTCATACTCATTTGGCACAAGATCATATACTCGGAAAAATAAATACTCGATTTTTGTGACTAATTTTAGGTAATTAATGAACTGTACAATGTCGACACCATGCGTCTATAGGAAAAATTTAGTCGCATTTTGAAACGTGATTACTGCAAGCGTACATTCAGTTTCGCAAGTGAACAGGACGAGTATATTTAAAACAGGGCTTCCAAAACTATTCTGAGATATGAGTGGGGATTATTCGATTGTCCTTTATTAAAACTATGGTAACAACTATCGATCAAGTAGATTCATATTCTTCCCAAAAAAAATCAAGAATGTAATTAAGATAATACAGATTTTGAAAAATATATTAAAAGAATTGTAACGAATTATTCATAAATCTTGATAAATCTCAATATAATAAAAAAAAAGTCACAGTTCAGTTATGCTGAACAATCAATCAATTTACCACCCTCTTCATTCGTGGAGGATGCTCTGTATGAACTGTATGATTTAATCAAAAGTAGAGTATGCCATTGAAATACACCTCATTATACATATTGAATGATTTTCGGATAATATTGCAGAATTAGTATTCCTTGGATGTTGTCTTATGTCCCTGCGGATGCCCCGCAACATGCTCGTATTTAGGTGACAATTCCTTCAGTATAGGAATCATTTCAGTTTTCCTGATTAAGGGACAATAAAGTCTCTAGAAGCTCTAGTACAGGAAAAAGAGTTTCCCAAAATTTATCAGACAGCATTCCCACGAAATAATATTACATATTAGTAATAGTATATACATATATACAATATTATTATATTTATATATATATATATATATATATATATATATATATATATCTATATATAACATATATTCCGGTATATATATATATATATATATATATATATATATATATATATATATATATATATGTTACCGGCGAAACCCGATTTTAGGCCAAACTATTTTTGCCAAGTTGCCAAGGCTAGACTAGTTCATACTATATGCGATCGGATTAACCGGTACAGACCAGGCCAAACTGGTCTGTCCTAAGGGTGATAGGAGAAACTAGTTTAACCTAAGAGGAACTGGTTGAGCCTGATTTGAATACGTACACTTCAGGATAAACTAGTTTGGCCTAGACTATACTAACAGAAAATAATAAAATACCACAAAAAATAAATTCAAGATGCATTTATTAATTAGATCAAAATCAATTTCACTCATTTTTGCATGGTGTACTCTGATGGCATTTGGAATTGCAAAACACCATTTTTTCTTGCATTTGCACCTGTTTGTCAAACAGTTCCTTACGCAGCTGCACCTTACGAAATCTTGCCACGAACCAACCGAATGTTTAGTGGCTGCAGTCCTCAGAGATATTTCAGTATCTTGTTCAACATCCTATACGCTTAAAAATTTGTGAATACAAATATCGAATCCAGTTCTGAAAAAAAATGCAAATTCAAACAAATATCTTTCAATCACCAGAAAAATATGGTAATGTCGACAATGAATTAAAAGTATTATTAACATGGGCTTTAACAATACAGCGAGCAGAAATATGCACCCGCAATATAATTTTTGCGATGCACCATGTTTGGTGCCAACTTTATAAAAGCCCTCATCATTTGTCTGAAGAATAACCCTAATGATGTTTCTGAGATCACCTCTGCCTTTGTCTACGTCTGGAATTGGTATAATAATATTGTCTCCAATATTGTGGAGACAATATTATTATATTGTCTCCACAATATTGCATGTGGATGGGATTTGTCCGCAGAAGCTTTCATTGTTTTTGCTTGCTTTTCAAGATTTTCAGCCGCCGTTTTGAACATTCAGCATCTAGAATGTTCTGTGTGTCAATTTCCACAACATCATCACCATCTTCACTTTGGTTACTATTCGGATCATTTTTGTTAACTTTTCTAAGATCGTCCTCATCCTGAATATCATTTATTATTTCTTACGGCAATGATCAAGTCGAAAGTCCTACTCTAGGTTCTTTACCAAATAAGGGTTTAAAATAGGGTATGGTAAGGCGATTGTTTTACTCCTGAGTGTAAGGCACGGTTTTTCATGAACTGAACACGTACTCGCTAAAACGTTTCTGACTGAGTAAATTATTATAGACTAGGCCGAACTAGTTAATCCTGAAGTGTACTTTTCATATTAGGCTCAACCAGTTCCTCCTAGGTTAAACTAGTTTCTCCTTTCGCCCTTAGGACAGACCAGTTTGTCCTAGTCTGTACCGGTTTATCCGATCGTATATAGGATGAACTAGTTTAGCCTAAAATCGGGTTTGGCCGGTAACAGGCATATATATATATATATATATATATATATATATATATATATATATATATATATATATATATATATATATATATATATATATATATATATATAATATTAAAAATATATTATATTTTTCTTTCGATAATTTTCCACGAATTATTCAAAAGAATATTATAGCGGAGCTCGCTATGTGAAACATGAACAATGTGATGCAACTGTTTTCTACAAGGCACTCTTCAGTTGCAAGCGAACGAAAGGCATAAACTCAAACATCCTCTTATGATTTTTTTACAGGTTTATACGTTTATTAAATTATCTTTGGCATTTTGCAACAATTTATAAATTTATAAATGAACAAGAGGGAAGTTATATGGTCACTCGACCTTCTTCAACCCTAGTATATCTTACTTATTATATCGGGGGTCTGCACTGGTTTTGATGAGGACTGGATTTGGATCCTTTGCCTCTTCGTCTTCGTTTCGTCTTTCTTCTACTATGTTGGTTTGTGATTTCTCACATGTCGTTGCTTAGTGCTTTATTAGCACTTCCTCTTCTTGTTCGTTGGAGATGTTTGTTCGTCCGCCGATCTTTTCCACTGGGTTAGCGATGTTCTGCCTCCTGTTGTTCTGGGCTCTATTTCTGTTGTTTTTCGTATGAGGATATTCTTGTGTGCTGCCATTTTTCCATTATCTTTGTCCTTCTTTTTCGTATGCTGTCAGAGATTTTGTCTAGTTCAAGTTCCACGTAGAGTTGCGTGTTGGGCATGTATCTTGGTGCCTCTATTGCCATTCTCACTATTATATCTTAGTATATATATATATATATATATATATATATATATATATATATATATATATATATATACCCTCTTATGAATCAGAAGACAGAAATATATAGTAAAGTCGTATGCACATATAGTGCATAGATTACTATACATCCGAAATCTTGAGAATCATTGGAAAAAACGTGAATAGGTACATCTAACATTTAAAGTTTCACACGTCCATATAAATTCAGATACTACGTTTTACATTTCTAGTTTATGAACAATTTCATCTAATTTGATGAATTAATGCCATCTCGGTTGCGATTGTAGAAACGCTCGGTTTTTCCTGTCTAGAGGTTGCCATCTAGGGTACTGCAAACATGAAGAAATAGACTAGAAGAAAATCAATTATATAGTTATCGTGCTCATATAATAATAATATAATAATAATAATAATATAATAATAAGTTCTTTATTCTCAACAGGTATAACACCCAATTACAGAAAATAATAACAATATTGAATACATAACTAAGTAATAACTAAATAATTAGAAAAAAGATTTAACTATATAATTAAACAAAAGATTTAACAAAGAGATCAATCTAATCTAAAAAAAAATAGTAACTTATAACTACATTATAGCATTCAATGAAATATTACATAGAACTCAATCTAAATCAATTTATTTTAATCAATTTTCGTTGTTCGCATAACTCCTGATAATAAATTCTATGGAGTCAAAGTGAATGTCACAATTACTGGCAATTCTATTCAGTGTAGACTCCATGAACCAAATGGGGGATTGCACAAGGGAGTTGGTCCTCGGAGTTTCTAGGTGAAATAATTCTGTATTACAAGAATTTTGCCTAGGAACACGAAATTCCAAAGCGGACAAGAGAGGAGGACAATCAATACTATTGTGCAGAAATTTGTACAAAAATTTGAATAATAAAATATTCTCTCCTGCTCTGCAATGAGATAAAACTAAATCGACTCAATAATTCGTTATGATTGACTCCTCTCTGTGGATAAACTTTATCCTCCCTCCAAACTAAGAATTTCAAGAACCTGCTCTGAATAGCTTCAAGATGGCGTTGATGGCAAGTGTAAATGTTATGCCAGATCGTGCTGCCATACTCCAACTTGCTACGGATTAGGGTATTGAATAGTCCTATCAATGTTGAAGAATTATTAAAATATTCGCCATTACGTATAACAAATCCATACATTTTCGCAGCAGATGAAATAAGTTGGGTGATGTGTGGGACAAAGGAAAGCTTCTGGTCGAAGACTACACCAAGATCTCTCGCCTTATCTGAACGAGAGAGAACCTGACCACCGACGCTATAATCACAATCAATTCGATCCCGTTTCCTCGTGAAAGAAAAAAGAAAAGAATCATATCATCATACTTGTATATATTCAATATTTATAATATACTATAACTTTCTTTCGATAATTTTTTACGAATCATTCAAAAGAATATTATAGCAGAGCTGACTATGTGAAACATAAACAATGTGATGCCTCCATTATGACGTATCAGTTTGTTAGACGAGACGCAAGTGAAGAATGTCTTGTAGCACGAAAGGTGACTGTCTTGCGTTTTCAATAAATGTAGGCACCAATTTCAATATTCTCTAACATTTAGCCCTTGAAGAGATAATCGAGACATCACACTGTTCATGTTTCACATGGCCAGCTCTGCTGAATATTTTTTTGAATAATTAAAAAATTATAGAAAGAAAGCTATAGTGTACTTTTAATATTGAAACAAATGCGATGATGTGAGCACGATAACTAAAGAATTAATTCTCTTGTAGTTTATTTCTTATATATGAATGGACCAACTTCCTTGATTAAAACTTGGTCCATTAACAACCCTTGAAAGAAATTACAAGTGTTGGTAATGGTTACGGTTGATTCGAAATATTTTCATAAAGAACTAGACAAAACCGAAAAGTGGCACAATATCAATACTGCAGTAATTTTACAGTGGCCGTTCAATCATAATATCATCCCAAAAGAGTAAAGTCTTATTCAAAAAAAGAAGAACCTTAGGACAACATGAAAATGAAATAATATTAATATTCTATCTTCCGACAACATTTTATTTGAACGTCGATTCTACATTATATATATGCAGTGAAGCAGAATAATAATATGCAAACGTGTTCCATTCTTTTATGAAGGGGGTTGAAACATAATAGCTGTGCACCTGGTTTCCTACTCCCATATTGTGTTATCGAATAAAAACAACATCGTATGGTATCGAGTCTCTGGTACTGAAGTTGTGATGCAAATTTGATAAAGCACAGGATTTGTTTCAATCCCAAGCGGCGGTAAAATAACTAGTTGGTTGAATTTTCCAAATGTATGGGGTATATTTCATAAAATAGTGTAGTTTCGATGAGCTACCATTGCTTGGAGTCGATGTAAGGGGTGGCAGTACATTTAAATCCTTTAATTTAGAAGAAAAAATGTAATATTTCAAAAATAAACTTAAAGAAACGTATAATCAAGATTATGAGTTGATATTACTCATAAATTTATATAACTGGAAATTTTCATTAAATTTTTTTCATTTAGAATAATCATTATCTATTGCAGCTCTATGTGAAAATAATTTATATTTTGACGTTTTTATGAATTATGATGTCACCTTTGTTCGATTTCTCTTTAAATTATAAGATGATTTATCTCAGGACAGATGTCTATGAACGAAATATATAGTACGTGTTAAAGTATACAGAGATGTACTCAGACATTATGGTAACACAATTCAGTCCTTTTTACTACGAATAAATATATATATATATATATATATATATATATATATATATATATATAATCGAAATATTTCAAATAAACCTCTCGGGGAGCTGTCTACACAAATGTTGACGAGAACAAAACTATCACTTTCGAGAGTGAATATTAAGTGCACTTCGAAAAATCATCGAAATTGTTATATTTTATATTTCTTTCGAACTTTATATTTCGAATAAGAGTCTCAATATTGAATAAGTATGAATGATCTGTCTATATTTACTTATATAATATTTATAGCAATAACAGGCTTTTTTTTGATAATCTTTACTTTAATTGGTGTCTCGTTGCGAATTTCAACTTCGACAAAACTATTAAATATTTGAAATTCATATTTACTCATATGTGAATTCAAATTCAATGATTTCTGTGCCTCATAAGCCTGTTTCTAATGTTTACTGACTAGATAAAATCTCATTCGTTTTTATCAAGATGTGTCATTAAGGTGACACAAAAAAGATTTTGGTGAAATATCAACAATGAAAACATTGAAAACATAAAGTCTTGACATTCTAAAAAGAGTATCGCCGTGTATTACAAAATAGTAAATTTTGAGCTTTCTTCGGGTTCTCAGCAAATAATGAAAGGGGCAATTAATAAAACGAAAGTCAATCGTTAACACATCTTTATTTCGAACCTTGAGCAGTTCTTCTTCAGGATGACCTAAACAACACAGCCTCAAATTGAACTTATTAATCTGATTTTGTGTTTTATTATATGTTTATTCTAAGTTCATATACTGCTTCTTACAGAGTGGCCAAACATTCAGCCTAGTTAGCCGTAAGATGTTATACATTTTCATGACATTTTATTTAACATCTGCATTTTCTAGAGTCCTGATGAAGAATATAAACCTATTCGAAATATAGACCAGGATAACAAATTGAATGTGTATCAATTATAGTGGTCCTATTTTTGCCAAGAATTCATTAATTTTTATTTTGATATATACCTATATATATATATATATATATATATATATATATATATATATATATATATATATATATATATATATATATATTTATTAAAATTGATTTATTTCCTGTTTAAGATAGATTATTTTCAATGTTTTTAACAATAACAGTTTAATGTGAAAAACTCGTTCGTTTCGTTGTATATCACAACTTTGTCAAAAAAAATATTTTTTGTTTTTGACAAAGTTGTGATATACAACGAAACATCAACGAAAATGACGTTTTTCAGATTAAAATAAGCCTGTTATTGGTAAAAACATTGAAAAAATATTTAAACATAATACCATGAATCTGCATTCAAACTGCAGTTGGTACGAACGGGATTGAACTTGTTGTAATTGAACTTTCAATTCATGGACATCGCACAGTTGTTGGTTAAAATGCTGGAAATTAGTACTCGCGTTGTAGTTCTTATCGAGAGGGTGAATTCAGTTTCACATAGGGTGCCTTTCCCTTGCCAGGTGCGGTAAGCAGCGAGCCACACTCGTAGAGCGCATTGTGCATAGGGTAGAACAGCACAGGGGTGGATTAGACCTATCGATTTTCATTCATGTAGAATAATATTCTAGTCAGTGTTTGTTTGAAGGTGTTGAACAATGTGGTTCCGTCGGTAGGATCGATTTCAGTTTTTCATTGTCTATAATGGTATATAATTTCAAAGATTGTGAAACAGAATATTGTTGATTATTCGAAAAAGTTAAGTGTTTATATTTACATATAGTCAAATCATTAATCGATTGGGCCGATACTTGATGAAAATCTTAATACATAATTTAAATGAAACTAAGTAGTTTTCTGATTTTCACTATAATCAATTTAAAACATATTGTTTCGCCAACACAGTGGCTTCATCAGATGTTGATTATAAACTGGTTGTTATGTTTTGAATTAATTATAGTGAAAATTATAAAACATCTTAGTTTTATTTGAATTATATAGGCAGATATTCCTTCTGTTTCAGATTTTTCAATTTGGCTTCACAGTGGAAAATATCTTCAAGTTATTTTTATCAATTTGTTCAATCCAGGTGCTACAAAATTGCGTAGAAGTTATAACTCTTTTTTTCTTCTGCATATATTATGATAGAAAATTCAAGAATGTTGGATATTTTCAATATTTTCAATTCTGAACTGTGGGAATTGAAAATCGGTCTTGGAGACCTCAATTCCTTGGTACCTACAGATGTTATGTCTGTCTTTAATTTTTTCCAAGACAATTTCCTAATTTACATGGCAATAAGAAAATACGTACGATTCTTTTCATAAGTATTTACTTAGGAATAACAATTGATGTTATCTGCAATATAACTTCATCGTCGCAAAATCAGAAGCATTTAATCGCTTGTTATCCGTTGCTTGCTGAAAATCTGTTCAAACTAAAGAAGGTATTGCTGTTTATTAAGGTTCAAATTCATCTAGGGCCTTTTCTTCTCAAGCTTAGAGCTTGATGCATTTATTACATCTTATCTTGATTTGGAAATGAAATAAATGAGAACTATAAATTGTTGCTCTCGTGCAAATAGTTGTATACATATATTATAGTGACTGTAGTTCTATACCTATACCATTTTTCCACTAGCTGTGTTTTATTAACATGCCGAGACTCAATTTCATACTTTTCTCTGTTCTACAGATATTCATTGTTGCAAATAAAATGGCATCATTGCCACCAACAATGACAGAGTAACCTTAAAATACCTACTTAAATTTACACATGTATTCCTTTTTTTTATAATTCATTATTTAAACCTTCAAATACATACCTACATCTTTCTAACAATTCCTAATATTTTGTCTTACCTTATTTTATCCAAATTGCTCAGACAATATTTCAATATTGACAAAGTTCTTGTCATTCAGTGGGTCAATTCATTAGCCCATTTAACGTTAATGTTTCCATTTCTTAGCCTTTGAATTGTTGTTTTATTTCAATCTAAATGCACATGAATGCACGTAGATCGAAATACAAGCCGAGTATATACAGTAAAATTTAATGAATAATAACTGCATTCCTTAGAATAAGATACCAATTAGTTGTCTCATTTCACTAAATAAATGAGCTGTTAAATCAAGTAACACGAAGTCAATTAATGTCAAAATTATTGCATTCGGTCGCGAAGTTAAAGTGCTAAACCCGTCCTGTACTTTCCCTTAAATTACTTGCTTTCATCCCCTTCCCCTCGTACTAACAGCTGACGATGGAAAGCGTGGAGTGTTAAAAAAATTATCAAATTATTGTCAGATGGGGTATCGGTACTCAGTACTCAACTTCTGCATTCTTTCAGTTCTCAAGTCTTTGCAAATTCGTAACTGATATCTTCAGACCACAACTTCAGTGTACATACACACTACACACACGCACATTTATGTAGATATATATATATATATATATATATATATATATATATATGTATATATATATATATATTCCTTTTTTTCAATGCTTTTAGCAATAACAGACTTATTTTAATGTTAAAAACTTTATTTTCGTTGACATTTCGTTGTATAAAAACTATAAAATTAAAAATCACAAATATATCACAACTTTGTTAAAACTTTTGTTTCGATAAAGTTTTGACAAAGTTGTGATATACAACGAAAATAAAGTTCTTATATAAAGTGCATCTTAAACAGGCAATAAATCAATTTAAAATATATATATATATATATATATATATATATATATATATATATATATATATATATATATATATATATATATATATATATATATATATATATATATATATTAAAATAAATTAAACTCTTGGCTTAATGTTTCACGATTTATTTAACAATATGTATAGTCAACATGTTTCGAGCGTTAGCTCATTTTCAAGACTGAAAATGTCTTGAGTCTTTTCAAGACTCTTCAAAGTCTTGAAAATGAGCTAACGCTCGAAACATGTTGACTATACATATTGTTAAATAAATCGTGAAACATTAAGCCAAGAGTTTAATTTATTTTAATATTCAATTATGTTTCACCAAGAGTTAAGCGAGAATTCAATCTCATTAATATATATATATATATATATATATATATATATATATATATATATATATATATATATATATATATATATATATATATATATATATATATATATATATATATATATATATATATATATATATATATATATATATATATATATATATATATATATATATATATATATATATATATATATATATATATATATATATATATATATATATATTTATTTATATGACAAAACATGGTGAAATTCTGCAAGTAGGCCATTTTAAATACCTCGGGGAAGTTATACAGTCCTCAGGTTTAAACCGAATCGCTAATGAACAGAGAATAACCAAGATCCAAAGGGCCTACAAACTAACATGGGCTCACTATAACAAAAAATACATTTCGAGAGGCGCCAAATTGAGGCATTATAACACAACGATTCTTCCAGAAGCAATCTACGCAGCTGAAACAATGGTTATTGGCGGCCATTCAAGAATTAGAGAAATAGAAAAACAAGAACGAAAAATTCTCAGAAAGATTTACGGGCCAATCAATAGAAACGGTATTTGGATGAAAAGACCTCAAAATGAACTGTATCAAAAGACAAATACGATAACGGAAGAAATCAGAAAACGACGAGCAAAGTTCTATGCACATGTCTACAGAATGAAACAGTCCAGAATACCGAAGAAACTACTCAATATAATTATGAATAGTAAATGCGGAACAGAGTGGCTAAAAGAGGTCCAAGAGGATCTACAACAGATCAATATAAAAAATCTCGAAGATCGCACTGAATGCCGCTATAAAATCGCACATATAAAGTTTGAGCAAAAAGTAAATCGTCAACCTGGAGTAAAGTGGACAGATGAACGGAAGAAAGAGCATTCAGAGAGGATGAAGCGTTTTTGGGAGGCAAAATTCCTAATGATTGCGAATTCAAGTTCAGTCGCTCTCCTCATGGGGAACAATCGAAATAATAATAATAATAATATTTATTTATAAGGAGTATTGCCGTATATTCTAAATGACTAAAGAGAAGGGTGGTTTCTCGGCAAATATAAGGCTGGTTGATCAAATGACAACACTTGTCGATTTACATCTATATTTCCTTCATGTATTGGGTCTTTCATTAGGATACTCTCATATCAACTATTTGTGCATAATACGTTTTTGAGGACAATCTAAAATCATTACATCACACTAAACACAACAATCTTATAAAATGTCTCTCAACAAAATTATTAAATTTTAAAAAAGAGGTTGAAAAGAATTGTCACCCAAGCCGGTAACTGACCACAGAGTACTCTGTAATGGTTATCCTGTCACAGCGTCGTCATGATTCTATAGACCTTGTCTGTGGCTTGATATGGTTGTTGGAATGATCACTTGTTGCCTCAATTGACTGATGCAGTCATTCTTCCATATGTATTTAAATGCACATGTGGCCAGCTTCCAGAAACAAATAATCTTGTATTTTTCGAAAAAATGCCATAATATAAGTCTATAAATCTTAATCCATTACGGAGTTTTTGAAGCTTCAAGTGCTTTTGTATTGTTATCAATACGGTATATGTTACTAATTAAAGATACAGTTTAAGAAAAAGAGAACATAAAAATCGAATCAAAATAATTTCAGAAAAAATTTTAAGGGAACTTTATTGACTAAGAATATAACAGAAACAAAAAAATCGACTTTGTTGTTTCATACAATCAACAAACAATGTTGATACAATCGAAAAATTTTAAATAAAAGTTTTAACAAGTAGTCGGGAGATTAAGCAAATTTTTTATAAAAAATAATGGAACACTGCACCATTTGAATTAACGGTAAATCTTTATCATATGACCATCTGAGTCATCGCAAGCTCATAATCTCATAAAGATTCGGGCGAAGCTACTTTCACAGTCGAAATCATGTTACAAACTTGACTCCAATATGAAGGGAGTAATTCAATGATTCCTTCTCTAGCAAATCGATATTGGCAGCAAATTTCCACCCTCCCTCTATGGATATTATTCACTTATATTGAATGAAACGCATATACCAGAAGTTTCTGAACATCTCAGCTGACACAGTCACCTACAAAAGTTTTGTTCCACAGTAACACCTCATTTTAGTCAACGCAAATTTGCATAAAAATAAATTGAAAACAATTGTAATTTTGCATAGATTCTAGATATAGTTAGATAGATGGTTTGTGAGAAAGAGTGACTCGCTGAGTTGAGTACATAATATTTCGGGAAATTTGCAATATAAACTGATATCTTTCGAAAAAATTTGCGTTAGAAAAATTCCAGTAGCATTTTTCCAATTGCAACAATTTTTCATGATGTGCAACTATATTTATCATTTCTGTCCTCAGGAATGTCTGAAAAAAAATAGGTTCTCTGAATGAACCGCTTGAAAGATTCATGAAGACTTTTGAGATGTTCAGACTCCTGTTGTTAAGCCATCTTCAGGATGTGAAATTGATTGATGTCCGTTGCCTCAATCTGCCTACTCCAAATACAAAAAAATCGAGGGGCGAGTCCCCGCAATTGTATATATAATATATTTATATTTTCATATTTATATTAGAGCAAATGTATATACAATTTATAATATATATAATATATTTATATTTATATATGACTCTATATACATTTGCCGATATATGCCGACTATATATATTTTAATAGACAGTACCACTCTAGTAGAAACATTCTTATGTATATGTTTATACACGTATAGGTATTGTTAGATGTAAAGATCTTATATTCAATTTATATATATATATATATATATATATATATATATATATATATATATATATATATATATATAAAATAATAATAAAAAAAAACTTTAATGTGATTTTCGGAATTATAATGGTATGCAAAAACGAATTACAAGGAAACTACAAAGAAAGAGAAACAGTAGGTGGATACTTAAATCTATATATAAAACTTACAAGAAATAAAATAATGTCACAAAGTAAAATAACGTATTTTAATATAGTACAATGTCGACTACCCGAAGTAGAATTAAATAAGGCATCACACGACATCTGCAGAGACTAATAAATAAAAACGAAAAACGGAACAAATGAAAAAAAATTTTAAAAATTGAGAAAAATAAAAATAATAAAATAATACATGAAAAAATTCAAAATGTTTTTTTTGTGAAAAAAAATAATTGCGTAAATTGATATATAAATAAATAAATAAATATATATATATATATATACATATATGAGAATGTAGTTCTTCGTAGCAATAACAGACTGCCAAAACTGAAATATTTCAGAGCTTCGTTCAAATTGAAAAAAGAGGAATATCCCAAAATTTGAGAATTAAATATGAATCGTTGTAATTACTCCCTATAATTCCAGCTATTACTGTTCATCTTCATCTTTCTATAAAATCGGATTCTATATTTATTTCTCAACTTAATGTGAAAAAGGTTTCGAATTGTTTTGCACTCAATCATGTGAAGTTTCGAGGAAATTTGAATGCCATACTCCTTAAATAAAATAGATACAAGGTTCTAGATTATATTTTGCTAAAACTAAACAAAGTTCCGAGTTTATTTTATTTCAGGAAAATGCGTCAGGAAATATTTCAATTGATCCTGTAAAAAATAGAAATTCCGAGTATTTTCCACGAAACGTATCGTAACATTTGTGAGCGATTGTTTCTGATACCTCTCAAGGGTAAAACTAGCCCGCTCTAGCACCCGGTCCTGTATACGTCCGTGTCGTATTGTCCAGTGACGATGCCCTATACCGTTATTAAAGCTGGGTGGAAGTTTGAGGGGTCTAACCAAACAAATGGGTAACATATGATCATCCCCTCCATGGACAGTTTCAGATGTACCGATGCAGGGGTCGGGAACTGTGGTGCGTGTCATACTTTTACTTTGTCAGTCGGGATGAAGCTCGTTTAATTCTGAATGCAAACCTGACTGGTGTACACCGTTGAGCACAGACAGCGCTAGTAACAGCACAGTAACGGCAGGGTTCCTCCATCCGTAATTTTGTATTCACGCAAGGTTCCGATTGTCTGTAGTTGGCAATCATATGTGAGGAATTACGCGCACCGACACAAACTGTTAACGTTAACCCTTAGTGGCGTATCGGGAGTCCCTTCAGTGCGTTATTGAGCTTAGACGTAGCCAACGGAACAGCTGCATCTACAAACGAGCGGTCTAAATTTAGTGTGTAAGACCGCGTGAGCCCAACAGACGCTTCATATTAACACACGTGTCCCAAGTAATCGGTAGTGCTTTATCCTGGAGTTCGGCATTCGCAAAACTCGAAACTTTATGTGTAAAACTGATAAACCCGCTTACCTATGCGAGATCGTAGAAGCACCTTTACCAAAGAGTATATAAATACAATTGTTAACCCTCTAGGAAATCGTCCACCAAGACAGATAGAAAGCCACATTCATAGAGATCGCGTGGCGCTTCAAGAGCCCGCAGAAGAAAAAACACAGAAAAACATGTTGATGCCTAGCGCTGGGCTTGGTGCCACCACCGAGACGGACACCCTTGTCGGCAGTCTTGGTACTTTGGGGGTGCTGAGCGCGGGGAGTCTGAATGGCACCTCAGTACAAAATAAAGACACTACATGGACCAAACTGTTCGTAGGCGGTTTGCCTTATCATACTACAGATAAATCACTTAGGGACCACTTCGCTGTTTATGGAGAAATTGAAGAAGCTGTTGTGATTACCGATCGGCAAACTGGAAAAAGCCGAGGATACGGATTTGTGAGTATAATTTTCATTATTCTACGAATTGTGTTTTACACCGCATAACGTAAATTTCTTATGAATTTTAGTGAAACAACTTTCTGCAATACCTTATATCAAGGTTTACTTTGATTTTTCATAGATTTTTATCAATAAATTTCCGAAATTTTCATCAATTTTCAATGAAGACTGTTACATCATCAATCGATGTACTATAAAATATCATTATATTTCTTAGAAAATTACCAATTTTTGTTTTTCCTTTGTCCCTTTCGAGAGAATTAGGTACAATTTCCATTATTTCTGCACCATATTTTGTGAAAACTTCAATAATATATGAGTCGATTACTAAATTGAGAATAATTTTGGTCGCTTGATACTCTGCGAAATTATTCATCCAAATTTCTCAGTCATTACAGTTATCTTCAATTACTATAATCAACTGATAATGCGCAAAGTACTAAACACTCTGTTGCATTTCTTTCGAAATAAAAGAATTACGTTATTTTGTAGACTATTTTGATATATTTACTCTTCATCATTTAAACTTATGAAATAATACAATTTTACTGAAATTTTAATCATTTAAAAATTCATAGCGTTTCTTATGAATTAATATTTATACCATGATTATTTAATTGTGTTGAAAATTTATATTTCAAGTTTATATTGAATCTTCATTCTTATTTTTATTGAGATCTCATGTCCGCATATATATATATATATATATATATATATATATATATATATATATATATATATATATATATATATATACCTATATATATATATATATATATATATATATATATATATATATATATATATATATATATATATATATAAAGCATCGTATAGATTCCAAGAATTGCGACCTAGCAAGAGGGTGAGTAGAACTTCTGATGTAACTAGCTCATGGGGATTGAGGGGTGTCCCACCCCCTTATAGATTGCTTCAACTAAATTTCATGCATCTATAGATTGATTTCGTCCATGTTGAGATCATTTCATCTTTCCCCTTAGCAGCAGGACCGGTCTCATTTCAATTTATCCAATTGATTACCCAATAAAGATAATAAAATAGAAAATTAATGAAACATCTGATACTCCTCTCTAAATTTCAACTCTTACTTTACTTATGATTCTGACCATTTTCACTGAAAGACGTTTATAATTTGGCATGTTTGAGGAAGCGTGTGATTTTTTAAAACTAATATCGATAGACAGGTAGTATTTGTTCAATAGAATCATTCTGAGTAGTTTGCGAAATTTGCGTTATTAACATAATACCTATAGAGGGTAACTATTATCTAAATATTTAAATATTTGAGATAAAAGTTACCCTCGAGACAAATAATCGGAACAAATATTTAAATATTTGTCGCGATTTCGACGAAGTATTATTGAAATTCAAATAAAATATCCACATATAAAAAGAGGTTTTTAGAAAACGAAAATAGCGGATATGACTTCAGTGGAAGAATGCCTAGTAAGCTGTGAACCAGACTCTGATATTTGAGAAATTTTCACTAAATTCCTAAATTCAGAATTAACCTCTTCTTGAATACGCTCACTAAATTGAAAATATAAAACTGGACGTAGTTCAATTCGAAATTATTCCTAGTGAAGAATTTCCTAACGATTTCACCTAAATAAATAAACTCATTGCTGCAATATGTGAGTTTGTTTCTTACTGATATCTGTAAATATCACGGAACCTTCTGAGTATATTCATGTAATTCAGCTTACGTTTGAGAAATTATTTTTAAACGCAGTTCATAGTTAAAGAGCCATCTAAATCACTAGGAAATTAAACTAGATATCATAATAAACACAAACAAAAAAAAATTCAACATTTAACCGTAACTAATTCTTAAGAAACTACAAAGAAGAAAAGGGTAATTTTCAGTGCATTCATGTATTTAAATTTCTTCAATAAAAGTGTAATTTCATCGAAAACCTCACATTCTTCTCATGAAATTTATGAAATTTTCCCTCGGTAAATCCATTAGAATTTAACATTATTGAAGGTATTTATGATCAATTCAATTCAGAAATATCTTTTCCTCCTCTAATTACGTATCTTATTCTTAGTACATTTCATCTAGTTTTGTTTTATACAACAAACAAAAACTTTCAAAAAATATTCAAAAATTTTGAACCGTCAAAAACACAGAGGATGACACTTAATGTAATAGGAAAATGCCACAATGGCTGAAATACCTATTTCATTACTATACCTACTTAACTGATGCAGGATTATTTGTTGTTTGATATTATCTTATGATGGGCTATGTTTTTGTGTTACAAATATTGATTTTATTCTTATTATTTGATGACGTCGTTCATTATGTCATTGTCCATTTCATTGTCAAAGTAAACTATGGTACTTGACATTAATTGATTGCGAGGAACTTTTCGGAATTAGATTAAAGTGAATCCGGCAATCGATTATTGAGTATGAAATATTTTATAAGCAGATACACTTCGGAAACATTTCATCATAAACGACGGCAATGACAAATATTATGTCAAATTCTGGTGTATAGCTAAAAGATAACTTGAAAATATTGAATATAAACTTAAATTCAAACACTTGAACTTTTGATTTACATTTTATTGACAACATAGCATGACGCGTTTCGTCGTTACAAACGACTTCTTCATATGCTAACAGAATATCTGAAGAAGTCGTTTGTAACGACGAAACGCGTCATGCTATGTAGTCAATAAAGTGTAAACAATAAGTTCAAGTGTTTGAATTTAAGTTTATATTCAATCATAATGGATTTACATCAAATAAACGGTAACACTATTAAACATTGAAAATAGTTGCCTATCCCCGTGGCATAGTGCTTTAAGAATAGAATTGTCACATCAGGTATCCGTGTTCGAATAGAGATCAGATATGTATGTATGTATTTCTGAGATTAGTGGTCGTAATATCCTGGCGATTGAATTTGAATTCGCAATTTTTAGAGCTTTTGCTTCAGCTTTTTCGCCTACCAAAAACGCTTCATCCTCTCAGAATGCTCTTTCTTCCGTTCATCCGTCCATTCATTCCAGGTTATTGCGATGATTTCTTCTCAAACTTCACATGTGCATTACTTGACATTAATTGATTGCGATGAACTCGATTATTCGGTAAGAAATGTTTAATAAGCAGATACACTTCGAAAACATTTCATCATAAACGACGAATATGACAAAAAGAGTCTCAGAAAATTTTTCGTTTTTAGATGATAATTAAAAAACAATAATATAAATTAAAACTCGTTTTATTTATTGTTAAATTAAAGAGCAGTTCTTGAAGTTTATTTATGAAAAACAACCGTATGCAAATGCGCACCATTTGCTTCTTCGCACTCATTTATCCTGGAGCTAAAATTTTCAATCACTCGCTGGAGCATCGCTCTTGGAATAGAGTTGATTTCTTTAGTGATTTTTGCTTCAAAACATTTAGGTTCCATGGCAATGAATTGTAAACTTTACTTTTTAGGTAGCCCTATAGAAAAAAATCCGCAGGCGTTAAATCTGGGCTCTTCGGTGGCCAGTTGATGTCTCCTCGGCGGCTTGTCACTCTTCCAGAGAATAAATCGTGAAGAGCAGCTAATGAGTCATTTGTAACTTGAGAAGTGGCTCCATTTTGCTTGAAAAAGGTGTAGCCATCCTGGTTTTGAATTTCTGTAGCTAAAAAAGTCCGGATCATATGGCAATATCGATCAGAATTAACGGTCTGAGTTTGACCTCGATCATCCTAACAAAATAAGAACCGATAATTCCTTGACTTGATACGGCAGCCCAAACAATAACTTTTGGCTAGTGCAAGGGCTTCTGATGCAGTTCTAGCGGATTCTCGGAAGCCCAGTATCTGCAATTTTGTTTACTCACGTGAATGTGAAAATTCGATTCATCGGAGAACCAGATTTTATTGAAACTCCTAAAAGTTCAAAAGATCATCACGCTTCATTTCTTGAGCATCAACAATTTTATAGGGGTGAAAATGAAAATCTTTCGAAATAATGCGATGAACCGTAGATTTGTTCAAATTAAGAGAATCTGTGCGCAATCTGAACGACTGTTATGGGTCGTCCATAACAGACTGGTGAACGCGGTTGACGTTCATGCTCGTTCTTCATGTCCTTTTGCGCCCAGGCGATTTGTCCGGCCATTTATTCCCAGTTTCTTCAAACTACTACCCCCAATGCTTAATTAAATTGGCCCTTGATACATGTTTTAAGCTTGTTAAATCAAAGTGTGTCCTGTAGAGACGACGAACAATAATGTATGAATCGTTGTTTTTATGAAACGCTCGCACGCAAAACGCGCGCTGCGGTACCATGAAACAATTCATGGTTATTAAACCTAACATCCGGTCAAGCGAATGAGGCCACTCTCCACCCCCTGCTACCTTATCAAAAACTAAAAACATTCTGAGACACCCTTTATTATGTCAAATTCTGGTATTATATACCTAAAAGATAACTTGAAAATATTTGTCTATCCCCGTGGCTCAGTGCTTAAAGCATAGAAATGTCACATCAGGTATACGTGTTCGAATAGAGATCAGATATGTATATATATATATATATATATATATATATATATATATATATATATATATATATATATATATATATATATTAGATAAGAGGTCGTAATATATTAGGAGAACGATTGAACTTGAATTCGCAATTCTTAGAGCTTTTGCTTCAGCTTTTTTGCCTACCAAAAATGCTTCATCGTCTCAGAATGCTATTTCTTAAGTTCATCTGTCCACTTCATTCCAGATTGGCGCGATGATTTCTGATCAGACTTCACATGTGCGGTTTTAAAGCAACACTCCTGGTGACCTTCAAGATTTTATATTGATCCGCTGTAGATCCTTTTGGACCTCTTTTAGTCCCTTTGTGACGCATTTACTCTTGGTTATTATATCGAGTAATTTCTTCTTATTCTGGAGTGTTTCATGCTTGGGTATTAAACTTTGCTCGTCATTCTCTGATTTCTTCCGTTATTTTATTTGTCTTTTGATATACGTTCTGAGGTCTTTTCCTTCAAATGCCGTATTGATTGGCCCGTAAATCTGAGAGTTTTTCGTTCTTGCTTTCTATTGCTCTACTTCTCGAATGACCGTCAATAAATCATTGTTTGAGGTGCGTAGATTGCTTCTGGAAGAATTAATTTTCCTCCTTATTCTGCCTTAATTTCCTCCTTTTTCTGCCTTAATTTTCCTCCTCTCGAAATACACTTTTCATTATAGTACGTCCATATTAGCTTGTAGTCCCTTTGGAGCTTAGTAATTCTTTGTTCGTTAGCTATTCGGTTTAAACCTGTACAATTTTTCCGAGGCATTTAAAATGGCTGAGTTGTGGAATTTCTCCATGTAGTTTTAATGGAGATGACCTTGCAGACGCTAAGCTAGATAGTCCTTGGCAGAGCACAGCAATGTTTTGTGATTAAAGGAGATTTATTCATTATGTGTGTACTTTAATTATGAGCACCATCACTGTAACGCCTTGATACGGTGATAAAATATAGATTCCCGAGTAAAAATAAAAATTATGGCAACAAACGTAAAGCGGACATCATCAACAAATTGAAAATTTTGGTTCAAGTGAAATTTTTCGACCATTGTAGATTGCATAGTACACATAATGCATAATATCATAATATAAAATTGATGATGACTCCAGAAGTATTTGGTGAAACATTATGAACCATTTATGACTCTTCACTTATCAATTGTTGAATCCGGGTAATGCCTAATCGGTCCATTCGGGATATTGTTCGATAGGTATAAGGAATTCAAATAAAATGTTTCATTGTGGCGTGTTTCATTTCGGCAAGTTTCCGAGACGTCTGAGAAAAGGAGTATAAATGTAACAATATCACGAACAAATACGGTTGATCATAACAAGTTCAATAAAATTCTTTCTTCAGAATAATGATTTCTACGTCTTTCTATGTCGAAACCACTGTTTAGATAATTTTATGACTTAGTCATCGGATCGGTTAGTTAGGAAATATCTGGTTGGTCACCATGCTTGGTTGAAGGACGGACGCCACTGGACAAGCAAACAAGGTCCTTTCTATAGTTTCCATCAGGGGGGTAATCATGATTTTTTATTTTTCATTTAGGTTCACAAACGATTTTAACTCAGAGAACTCGTTTAGTGGATATATATATATATATATATATATATATATATATATATATATATATATATATATATATGCTATGGTCCAATTGATGAATGAGGCAATTATTTATAATGTCTGGGCATTATGAATAAAGCCTAGCTATATCGAAACAAGTGATTAATTATTTTCTAAACGTCTTTATTCGTCACATTGTCTGGTCAATATGTATAATTGCTACGTGACCATTGAACAATTTGATACTAATTTTGCTAGGAATGTCCTAAGAAGCCCACGTAATGGTGAAACGTCACAATTGTTTAATGAAATGGTATTATTAATTATTAATATTGGAAACAGAGGATTTCTTCACCATTTCTGTTTTTGAAATGAATTCGCATCAAGTAACGGCCGGAAATATGAGAAAAATGGCCGTAAACTATGGGATTCCAAATGTAGAATCTCTTGCTAATCGATCCAAATTATGAGTCTGATTATTATAATTGTTTTGAGTTCAGTTTATTTCAAGTTGAAGAAATGTTCAAGTTTGATTGAAAATAATAGTAATGAACCATGTTTTTTCATTACTCAGCCCCATAAGGGATTTAATTACTTGATTTATTTACAATTTAATTATTTGATTTGTTATTATCAAATATCTCTCATTGGTCATTTTTCATAATGCCCGGACATTATGTGTAATGACCGAATTATGAGTTGGTGCATAACATACATTTTTCAACAGAACCTTTTTGAGAATGTACATCATATATTTCATCATATTTGTTTTGGTCGATAAAAGTATTGCGAATCTTCCTAAATACAGAAACAATAACTACCGGAACACAAATCTTGTTATTATTGAAATACGAGTACTAATAATCCATGTTGATAATTCCGACGAAAGATCAGATGAGTATTTCAGCTGTATTTAAAGTCATGAGTCATAATCGTAGGGTTACCATGACGGAAAGGTCCTCTGTAGGCTTTCATCGGAAATGTTTGTGGGAATTAAATACATTCATTGAGATCAGGCTAATAATAAAACGGTCTTCAACAAATTACTATACTTTTGTATGTATACATCACATTTCGTTTTATTTTTAGGAGTTGCCCATGCCGTGTCAATGAAGAAATCTAGGTACATTCGTATATTATTAAAGAATTCAAGCCAACTCCAGCAATACGTAAATATTTCTGACGCAAATCGAAAATTCAAACGGGCGTTTATGTTGAATGTTTTCCCTTTTGTTTTATTACAGAGTTGTTTTCCGAGAACAATGTTCTGTTTGCTCCGTGTCGGCCCCGTTTGATGAGCAAATCAATCACAGATGCCGGTTACGACTGTTGAAGCGGTACATTTAGTTGTTCTCTATGATTTCTCTGTGTAAAATTAGAGTAAACTAATGGAATTACTGCAATTTTATTCAATTGGGAGGTTACTGTGCTATAAATTTAGATTCTCACTTATTGAGTCTCTTGTTCGCAACCAGTACAGTATAATTGCGATTTCTTCAGAATTCACGATGTTTGAAAACAATCTTTCGAGTACTATTTTTACTGCTCATCAGGCTTTCAGAAAATTTGTATTCAACATTCAAAAAAATGCAGAAAAGTTGTTGATGAAGATTACCTACATGTTTATCTTCGACACTACTCTTGAATCTTCAATAATACAAAACAATATAATTCCAAATTTTTCAAATTCTTTTTACAATTTCAGCTGAAGACATTCTTCAAATAATAATAGGAATCCATAAGTTTCAAATCCATGAAAAATAAACGAAATATCAAATAATTTTAATATATCAAAATAACGTTCTGAAAATGTCACGAATTTCATGGCGAAACGTCAGGAAATCGACAAAATATAATTTAATAGCCTGTACAGCTGAAAGTTCTTCAGTATTAGACACCGTTGAACAGAAAAAAATTGACTTTCCAATATGAAAAAATGTTGTTCAATTTGAAAAAACATTTCATTCAAATGCATTCACTTCTGAATCCACAATAAAATAAAACAATGTTATTCCAAATTTGTCAAATTCTTCCCACAATTTCAAATATCTACATATAATAATGAAAATGCATTTGCTTTTAATATTATAAAACAAATTTTCTGAAAATATATAACTTGTTGTCATAGTATTAAAACTTATTGTACAGCATATGTTTATAAAGTTGAAGAGAAACTTGACTAAAATATATTTTCAGTCCAGGAGTAGCCTTGGAATTATTAATGTTGGTTTTCTTTTCAGGTGATAATGGGTGATAGAACGTCAGCAGAAAGAGCATGTAAAGACCCTAATCCCATCATTGATGGGAGAAAAGCCAACGTAAATTTAGCAATTTTAGGAGCAAAACCTAGAGGAAATGTTCAGACTGGTAAGTAGATCCAGATTCATAACAACTAGGATTTCACATAATTAAGTTACTGAATTATTATCTTACTTTCAACAAATTAAAAGGTGCTTTTTTTGAACGTGAATAGCTACTCAAAATTAATGACATCAAAACTATGAACGAGTATTCAAAAACAGAAATGAGGAATTTTTTTTTGTGGGTACTCAACAAAATTTAACAATTATGACTATTTTTCAGTGGTAATAGTCATTATATAATTCGTGATGTACCATGTTTTCAATTATTGTTGGGACAACTGATATTTCAGTTGACATTTTCAATTCTAAGAGATTCTTTCAATTCGCAGTGATGCTCAAAAAAAATATATGATATAAATAATCTGTTGTGTTTTTATTGGAAGATAAAGTGAAATTAGTTCAAATATGATTATGAATTGTACTAAACAAATTCCGAAATAGCAACAAGTTTGTGTTTTTTAACACAATGTGAATATTTTTTTTTGTGTTTTTTAAATGTGAATATATACCCTAAATTGCACAAAAATTCGTCAGCTATAGTTATTAATTTCTACAGGTTTCTGACAGGAGTACTATTATTTACAGTATGCATTTTAGAAACTTTTTATATATCTTCATTTTAACGATTCACAAATCTTTGGCAGGCATTTTTCTAGTTCTGATTTTAGTTTTATACATTTGTACTTGTCCTGAAATATTTCAAGTGTTAATTTGGAACTGAAAGATGGTGGATTTGCACCTTTTTCAACTATTGAATCTATTTTTGTTACCGTCCACCTCACTGTGCCCTGAAGAGGAAATAGGTATAAGCTTATTATGTTCTGTGAATATTGCTAGTGACCTTATCACCAATTTTGATCACAATTCAGTTATCTCTGCATATTTTAACCGCCAGAACATTTGTCTACTAAATTCAGTACTGTACTCAGCTTTGAGCCATTTTATTGCCTAATAATTCATTGGAAATGTCGCATATTCCTCAATTCAAAGGCAGCGTTCGCCAATATATGATTTTACCGTCTCAAAATGAACAAATTAGCTATTTTTAAGGAGTTTCTCAAGGCTTTTGGAGAAGGTCAACCTTAGGAATAATTGTCAATCAATTTGAGGCATGATGTCGAAATATCTGCTCACTAGCAAGAAATCTACGTACTAAATCGAACAATTAAAGACTTCATTTTATGAAAAAAATGCAGACCGAAACACGACTCGTCATTATTGTCATTTGACGTCCGCCTTGCAAATATTTTCTATATCCATTATACATGCAGATTTCGTTATCTTTTCCAACCAAATAAGTGTTCACTGAATGACCAGATAAATTGTTCATTATTTATTGACGTTGTTTTCCTTAGAACGAAGTAACATGATTATATTTTTCCTATTGAGTACGCCACGACAAACGATATTGGGAACGATATCACGTTGGCATTTCTGAAATGTGCTTTATGTTTTTGACGCCTGAGTAATTTTTTTAGGGGTTCACCTGGGCAAACAATCGTGTCGATAAGTTTATGTATTATTCAAATGATAAGGAACCAGTTACAGTCCCATGGTTACACATTATATTCTCTTTGAAGCTCTCGCCTCGCAAAATATAATGTGGCAGAACAAATGGATTCAGCAATTTGTCAGCAATAAGACTCGCAGAAAAAAATAGACACCCAGGAAAAACCAGTTACTACGAGTTCGCTATAAGAAAATTGTATAATAAAGTGTTATACAATTCATGTAACAACTGTTGGTGAAACATGATTAAATAATAATTCAAATTAAACATTTGGCTTAATGTTTTACATTTGTATTGAAATATAATACAACAAAATTAATAACGTTGGGTCAACATGTTTCTGGAGGTCAACTCATTATCAAGACACAATATCAATTTAAGTTAAAACCTTGGCTTAATTTTTCACGAATGTATCAATGAATTTTACAATAAAATTCATAGATTTGAGTCAACATATTTCGAGCCATATTATTCGTACGTTTACTTAATTTTTCTGACTGCAGTGAACTCATTTTGCGTTTAATATAAAGAGCTCTTAATAATAATAATTGTGATTTAGTCGGTTTTTCTGTGATTCGAAAATATGTCCATCAATCACCCAGGTTTTGAACGTTTGTGTCAAATTGATAGTTTCATCAATGGGATGGCACATCTTTTGCCAGAAACTATAAATGTTAACACAGTATCCAAGTTCAAATTCTGAAGTTCCCTTAGTGTATAAGAAACGAACCTTTGCCACTTTTTCCACAAAAATATTCTAAATGATCGACGAAACAATCCTACCACTGAATTTTGGAACAATAAAGAATTGTTCACCTTTAAACAAATATTAAATAGTTTTAATGCCTTGTAATGTTTCAGCAATGTGTATTGTTACTGTAATGATCACGTCTCTAATGATAATTTACCAATTGTAATCTGACTTCGAGATGAAAAATTAATACTTACTTTCCTTCTTTTTTTTTTGCTTCTCAAATTTTATAATTTGATGTCGCATAGTCTGCAAAATTTCGTACATATTTCAAGCATTTCTCATGAATATAATGAGCTATTTATGTCGCATATAATCCAGTCTCTATTGATAAACATAAATTAGTACCCAGTGGTAACATATTGCTGAGATAAAAAGAACAAGGTGTTATCTACACTTAGAACTGCTATCTGGTCTCATCGACGAGGAACCATGGATTGTTGATTCCACCAGGTGGCTTAACCGATACAGCCATGAAACCGGAGTGGTTTACCGGTAAACACTCAATGACCATAGCGTGGATTCTCCACCCCTTCAAACCGTTTCCGGCTTTCGTTTTCCGTCCTTCCGTACACATTGCCCGACCAGCAATTCATTTACCTATATCGGATGTGGTTGCTTGTTCGTAATTCACTAAATCGAAGGGTCTGGCATTAGCACGCTTCATTATTTTGGATAGCGATCATTTGAAATTGTTTTATACATATATTAACACCATCTACCTCGTGCTTGATTGTTTAATAGAATACATTACATTCTGTGTATATTTATTATATACTAGTTGACACGACGAACTTTGTACGCCCATATATTTTTTCTCTAATATTTTCGAAAATCCTGAACTACATGTTCTACTATTTCTGCCACTTATCAATAATTACATATATTAACACGTTTGATGTATCAAAAGTGATTAACCTGCCAATGCTATAGCTCAACCAGAGGTTAAAAATAGCGTTGTAGGTACTTGTTCCTTATATCTCCTCGAATATTAGAAATTCCAAAGTAAAACTAAAATGAACCACAAGAGTGTCATAGTTGAGATGGCTGTCTGAGCAAGTGAGATGCGATGCTTCCATCATCCCTCAAGGGATAATGCTAAATAATTGGAAAATTGACGACATACTCAGTGGAAGCACAAAACAGCCTGTTTCGTATATAAATATCAGAATATCAGGACTGCGGTCTGTGTAAATGCTTTATTTTCTTATAATCTCAATATTTCGAGGTACATGAGTCATCAAACTAAAAAACAATAAATTTTTTCAGAACTTACAGATCTAAAAGCTACAAAATATTAAAACATACACAGTTCATAATCTGTCACCAAGCGAGAGAACAATCTGTGATAAGAGCAACATACCATTACCAGTGGTCTGGTTTGAATTCTTCATATTTATTGAATGATTGCAGTAAATGTTGCTCAGTTGACCAATGTCTGATGTATAGTTCACACAATTCTTATCTTTTTTTATGTGCACATCTCAAGTTAGAGCCTAATCTTATAATTGCAATGTTGATCAAGAATCCTAACATTGGAAAAGTCAAACGTATATCCTGTAGTTTTAAATGTTGAACAACAGCACAGGAGTTCTTCATAAGGCGGCAGTCACAGTTATGCCTTTGTTTGAGCCATTGGTTGGTTTAGCCTATATAAGTGCCTTCACATCCCAAGCATGATAATTGTATATTGTTGTTCAGTAACATTGGTGCCCGGTCCTTAAGTTTGGAGAAAATTTGTTGAATGTCACTGTGCTATACTTGTCCTTGAATAGGGAGGTGATTCGATGTGTCTGGTTGTCTACGTGGGGAATCTTCTCGTCCATGCACTTCTTCAGTGGAGCCATCATGAAAATTAGTGTTGTAAATGTGTTTCTTCAGAATATGCCTTGGATATCCATTATTGATGAACGTATTGGATAGTTGTTTTAAATTATTTTGAAGAAACCTTTCATCACTTGAATGTGCTTATCTATTTTTCATTGCTATTACCGTGTTATTATTCTGCTTTTTTGATGCTGTGGGTTTTTGGTAAAAATCAAGGATTATATTACCATCGTTCAGTCTAATTACTCTCGTGTCTAAAAAAGGCACGCTTTGTTCTGTTTCAAATTGAATAGTAAACTGGAGATTGTTATCAAATGAATTGAAGATTTCCAAAGTAGTATTTTCGCGAAGTAGTAGACCTCGGTAGCTTAGTTGGTAGAGCAACAGGGCGTAAACCTGAGAGACCTGGGTTCGTATCCCAGTCGAGGTTGAAAACTTTTGTGGGGTAATTTCGATTCCAAATTTACATATAAATATTTCTTTTATATATATATATATATATATATATATATATATATATATTCTGTGTTTTTCGAATTAATTGGGACAATGGATAAAAACAATGTTTTCGTAAAATCTTACCTTTTAATGAAGTAAATACATACAAAATAGCGTAAATTCTTCATATTTATATATTTATATAAAGTATGTCTTCCTTTCGCAGAAATAACTTCTTGAACTCGTCTAGGCATCTATTCCACTAGCGTAGCGCTGATTCTCTTCAATTCGTCATCATGAAACCACGCCTGAATTGCACTTATAATCATATTTCCATTTGTAGTGCAATCCATTTTTGCCAGTCGTTTCTTCAAAATATTCCAAAAATTCTCAATGGGATTGAGATCAGAGGAATTCCCCGGCCAATCGAGTCCTTTCATTTCATTCTCACGCATAAAGGCCTGCACTTGTTTGGAATTGTGTCAGGGAGCCAGGTCGTGCCGAAATGTTCCATCAAACGTTTCCATGAATGGGACTATATATATATATATATATATATATATATATATATATATATATATATATATATATATATATATATATATATATATATATATATATTTATATATATATATATATATATATATAGGGCTAATCGTCTAGTGTCATTGGTTGTGAAAAAACCCCAAAGCATTTGTTTCGAAGGATGTTTTACTGTTTGCTGAATGTGATCAGGCCGCAAAGTTTCCCCATCACTTCGTCTACCAACACTTGATTTGTACCCTTGAACAAACAAATGTGGCTCATCACTAAAAACCACATTCTTCCAGTCGTCCACAGTCCACGCACGGTACTTTTTGGCCCATACCAAACGTTTCTTCATAGTTTTCTGGGTAAGCGGTTGCTGTCGTCTTGGTCTTCTTGCCTTACGGTCAACCTCCAGTAGTCGTTTTCGCACAGTTGAGGTGCTCACCTCCACACCAGAAACCATTAAATCGCTTTGAAGATCAGTGCTTGTCTTTCTCGGATTTATTTTGCTATTTCATATCAACAATTTGTCTGTTCTTGGAGTAGTTTTGCGTTTGCGGCCACAGTTTCCTTTTCTTTTGGAGACAATGAGACGTTGATTCTTCAAATGTTTTTAAAATTCTCGAAACGCTGGACTTTTCCAACAGCTTCAGCTATATCTCTTACAGACATTGATGTGTGTTCATTAAGCGCGATAATTTTGGTACGCTTCCTCGGAGTGATATCCATTTTTGGACAAGACAATACAGCACGTATCGAAATTGAAAGCACCAACTGTCGCACCGGTAGGCTCACAACTGAATTGCTGGCGAAGTAAAACCGGTCAGAATGTGAATGATGGTCAAAGTCGAACCCTCACGTCACCTCAGGTAGTAAACAAGCAGGTGTGAGGGTGTTTGGGCCAACCTGGTACTCACATACTTACTACAGTAACTCAAACGAAGAAAAAAAAAATTTTGTCCCAATTAATTTGAACAGCATAGTATATATATATATATATATATATATATATATATATATATATATATATATATATATATATATATATATATATATATATATATATTATATGTTTCCTATTCTATCGTCCACTTCAATTGATGTTTCTGAAATAAACAACCTAACTGCCCGGATGATAAATTGTCTTCAAAGTGGCTATATACACATATTGAACACTACATATCGTACGGTTATTGATTTATTCAGAACGTGTATAATTTGTTAATGGAAAATAAGAGAAGCTTTGTGGCAAAGTGATCCCTAATTGGAGTCAATTTTAAGTTTGAACAAACCGATACATTGCTAAATCATAAAACAAAATACGTAGCTAAAACCTGCCGCATCCGATAAATTTCCGATATATTTATGAGCCCCTCTCGAAAAGCGATAACATGAAAAGCATACGAACGACACAGAGTAATTCCAACATACAAAAGATGAAACAAGACTTAAACAATCCAAGTCGTCGATGGTATATGCAGCTGATATTCCAAAATCTTTTTTTATAGAATGACAAATCTGTCATCTGTCTATTAAGAAGTAATGAGTATAAAATATACAGATGTGCAGGTCGCCAGCCAAAAAGATCTCTATTCGGAGGTGCAACAGCAAACTGTAGAAACAACTCCAATAACTATTACGCTATTTACACGCAATGAATGGTCTGAAGAAACATGCTCCTGAAAGGGGAAAAAATTTTCATTACAGAAAGCATCCACCTACACCTCGGACCTCAAAGGTAGATTACCTAAGCCTCCAGACAAAAATTCTGGTTGTGGAAATGAAGGTTCAAAACACATCGCATACGTCAGGTTAAGATGCAAACAACCTTAATAAGAAGAATATGCAGGGTACACAGGATGTAACTAAATAGAGGAAGAGAAGAAGAAAAGAATGGCATGACGATGATGAAGTAATAGGTACCAACAGGCTAATATATATTTGCAAACGCGAAAAACTGAGTGGAAATACACCAAGGATGCCAACATAAAATATAAGGACAAAGTTTCACTCATCCACAGGTAGGATATTAGACCTAGCAAAATAGGTTCAATCCTTAGCGCCAATGAGAAGAAGAAGCAAAAGAAGCTTGATAAGGGGGTGGCCTGGTTGGAGTGAAAAGTAATAGCAAGACGAGTAACTCATCCAGTAAGAGAGTGACTTAATGCCATTCTAAAAAGCTAGAGTTGATCCTATACTGTAAACTCAATATGGGAGGAGCACAGCACTACAAGCACTGTAACTTGAATGTTTTAAACCATACATAGATATATTTTGAAGTAAAGTTCACGTATAAATCAAGTTATTGTAAAAATAAAATATCAATTAGAAATCGAATAATGAAACGAGAAATTTTATTAGCTTGGCTCACCGGGTAATACAATAAAACTGATTTTTACCTGTCAATTCTGACGAAAACAAGTGTTCGTGAGCGGTAATTGCCTTCACAGCTTTCGATTAGTGGGTATGGAGTGGGTGTTACGTAGTTTTTATTGATTATGGCACAAATCGGTTTTGTAAGTTTGTACAATGGTGACCAATCTGGTCTCATAGGCTTCTACAATTCATATTTTCCGTTAATTTCAGATAATGTTCAGAAAACATGCTTCAGAAAGTCCATAGCCTTCTGGATTGATATTTTCTGTTAATTAATTATGATGTTCAGTAATTTTTCTCAATAAACTCAGGTGTTTGTAATAGAACAGTCGTTAACAAATGTTCGAGGAAGTTTAATTTGTGTATTTGAGTGAAGTTCAATACTACCATAGTTGAGCAATAGTGGAACAATAAAAACTGGGATAATATAGCAAAAATAAGCAATAACTTATAAGTCTGAGTTCTGTTCTGGCTCTTTTATTCTGGATATTAATAATTGCAAAACCTATTTCGATATCCGTCTTATCAATTAATTTCATGTACAAATAGGTAGAATCACAAATTTGTTGAATAAAGTCGTGTACCAAAATCCAGAAAAGTGTTTTCTTCATCGGAAAAGTTTAGAATTTTCTGACTTTTTCGAACGCAATTTAATATTTGTGTCTCTAAAACGTTCGGATACCGTAACTGTATAATCTCATTTCAATAGTACGAAATATTTTATCGTTATTCCATTCGTATTTGATGCCAAAGTTCACTCAACTCTTTCTATTGCAAAATTGAAATTCTGATTATTTTGTACATGCATACAAGACCAAGACGAGACTTAGGCAGTCTTGGTCTTGGTCTTGCGTGAGCAAACATGGTCTTGGTCTTGCACAGTGAGTCTTGGTCTTGCTGCAAGAGTCTTGCAAAGTCTTGCAGTCTTGCAAGTACCTGATAGATTGTACTTTTTATTCAAGATTTCAATTTAGATTTTCGGTCAGTGTAACAGGGCCGAAATTTATAGCTTATGTAGACATAAATGATGATGATAATAATAAAAATCGGAACAAAATTTTAATTTATAATAGAAAAAACGGATAAAAATGTCTTTATTGAAAGCACAAATTCGTACGAATAAGATTTTACAGTGCGAAAACTAGCCTATGATACTCCTAATCAATTTTTCTGTTTATACATTGAAATTAATAACAATGATTTGATAACAATAAATTCAATTATAAAGAATTCGAAAAGATCCAAACGTAAACAGCGTTATATAGCTTACGCTACTTCTTTTTAACCAAATGAACACAATGTGAAACTGATAAACACAATAACAAAATCACAATACGTGCAGAGTATGGAATAATCACAACCTTTTAGTACAACAGTCATGTACACCAGAAAAATTTTCAAAAAACCTCTACACCTAGCTTTGAATTAGTCAGCACAACCTTTCGTTATCAATAATACTTTGATTGTAAGATGAACTGAATAATTGTGAAAGAGATATATCTGAATAATATGTGAAAGAATGATAAAAATAATTCGTTTATTTCCTTTGACGCCAGAATTCATTACAAGAGCTTCCTAAAATAAACACGAAGAAAAATTGTAAGTCTTATTTCTCATATTTCTAATACAAAGATTATCACTTACTTGAGTTCAAAAGTACGAAATTTAATTTTTTTTCTGATTCCCGCCAATTGTTATTTACAACAACGGATGTAATAAACTAGTCGACGTTGCGTAGGACAAGGATTTGCCGCGAGACGAAATATGATGAAGTATGTAGAGAATTAATTCTTGAGAAAAAGCGCTAAATCGGTGTTGTCATATTTGAGGAAGAAATAATAACTATATAGAATAGAATAATAGAACTAAAAATAAAATATTATCTATTACAAAGTCACACGTAGGTAGTCAACAGAAGTTAATGAAATGTAGTCATGTAGACATTAAAATATTATATATTACAAAGTCATATGAAAAGGCTCAAATGTGAGTCTTATTGAACTGCAAGACTGCAAGAGTCTTGCAGCTCAGTCTTGTTCTTGCGTAAGTCTTGCAAGGTGAGTCTTGGTCTTGGTCTTGCATTCAAATAGGCGGTCTTGGTCTCGCAAAAATGTCTTGGTCTTGGTCTCCTGCAAAAAGGCAAGACCAAAACTAAGACAAACATGTATCAAAAGCACTGAATGTGCACAAGCCAACATGCAGACTTTTTGGGCAACACTGATGTTTCTCAGAATTAGTTAAAATTTTGTAGTTCAAATTTACATCATATTCACACCTATGCTGTTTATCATTCCGAAATAAGTCTATATAAATGATTGATAACCAAGCAGGTTTAAACAAAAATTATCAGAATTTTTCTTATAGTTTCTTAAATTTTCAAAATTTACTACCAGTTCTAAATACCAAGAGCAAATGCCAACAAAGCTTTATGTTTAATGTATATAACTAAATTTATTCAATTCCATCCTATGTTATTCCATCCTATGGAAGTTCAAAATTTACGTTCTATTTGTAGCTAGAGACTAACAATTTACATTTTTAACTGCATATACATCTAGAAGCATGCTATTCATATATTAAACACTGAATATACTTCAATGATAGATAGTCAACATGTCAAGAACAAATGCAATCAGGTCCATCTATTTGGAGGTTCAAAGTTTACGTTCGATTCACAGCTAGAATCTAACCAGTTGTTTTTCAACTGAATATACACAGAGAAAAATGCTATTATTTCTCAAACACTCAATCTACGTCTATGGTAGACAGTCATACATGTCCAGAACACATGCTAGGTCAGTCTCCATGGAGGTTCAAAATTCATGTTCATAGCAACAAACTGAAATTTAGATTTAGAGGCATAGAATTCAGTCCTCAAACACTGAATCTAATAATGATAGAGTCATACTGTCAACAAATGAGTCAATGTGAAGAAAGAAAATTTTTGTAGATTCAAAATTCAGGAAGAATATAATTCCCTAGAAGGTAAAGTTCATTTTAGTATCAGTTATTCATTTTTTTCAAATCCTGCTCCACAACGCATAGTTATTGTCTTACTATTAAGAGTTTAAGAGTTTTATTGGAATAAACCCAATTTTCCTATCTTCCTAAGGGCGCCACAAGTGTTGCAATGCACGAGTCCAAGTATAAAGTATTTTACTGAAGTAAGATCGGTAGTTAGTGTTTGTGCAAGTGGATCTCGATCATTAATATTCCTTTATGGGAAATTGGTAGGTGCAATTGCTAATAAATCTATCTAAAATTGAATATTTATTCATATGTTCAATCCACTAAGGATCCCACTCCAAAATACATATTACACATATTCAGATACATTCAGGATGCAACCATTTTGTGAAGTTCGCAAAAAATAATTTACTTTGTAAAAAATTCTTTCAAATTAATCATTTTTTAAGAACAAACCTGATATATTCTTTCCATACTGCTAAACAGTGAGTTTTTCTTTCAAAATTATTTCTGGAATTTACCAAGAAAAGTGAAAAATTGCCTTTTGATAATTTTAAATTTATATTCAAGTGTGCTTTCTTACCAGCTTCCATTTCCATTTCAATACACAGTTAACTTATAAATATTGTAATTTCAATGCACCTTCGCAAAAAGTTGATTTCATTATGAACGGAAACAGGTAACAAATCTTACTTCGTTCGGATTCTTTATTCGATTATCTTTAGTGATCTTATTTTAGTAAAGTCTTTTTCATTACCCCTATGTCTGGTATTTAAAGAACAAAACTTTTTTTAAATATTTTCTTTTTAGAGACAGAGGGGTAAAACCGGACAACTATATTGTTTGCTATTGTGGGTTTATTTTTTGAGCTGATTACTTTCATTATTGTTCCTACAAAAATATAACAAATTTCGATTTGGTTGTTTTTTTGATAAATATTTCATTGTTATTTATGAATATCAATTCAATATTCCAAACGTAATATCGGATATTTTACTCTCAAAGTAGGTCCCCAAGAATTCACTAATTGTTTTTGAAAATTCATGCTTTATTTTTGAAAAATGAAGCATTTTTTGGCATCATTAGTGAAACATTGTTGCACGTTCTGACATTACAAAGTTATGTCATCAGATTCAACTATCTGACAGGAACAAGGTTTTTCATTATTTCGAATAAGATTATATTTTTGTCCGTGACATTGAAGCACATCGACGTCAACCCCGACAGCCAATTTTTTTCAAAGAACATTCAAAACTTCGATCGATAAGTTGCAAAGGATCACAGTTAAAATATATTTCTATGTAATTAATTGAGAACGGTGTTTCTATTTCATAAATGATATTATCGCCCTTACACGAGACTCTTATAAATCTTTACTATAGACATGTACCTACTCCGAAACCATAGATACAAAATTTCATAGATCTACATCACCATAGAATTTCATAAATTTACATGGATCTTGTCAACGTGTTCTAACCTAGCTTCTCTGGGTGTTCTTTGATCGATTTTATATTACTTCAACGTTTAGCTTCTCTAGTTCAGTTCAATATTTTGTTACTAAGTTTTGTTGGAAATAAAATTCATCATATTTACTTACTATCATTAAAATATCTTGAAGGAATTCAGCAAACTATTTTGGAGTTTCGTCCACTTACACGCATCTGATATAAGAGTTCTATAAAATGTATTCGTGGTGCTCATCAATCTTTCTAGCCTATCTTGTATCAGCAAATTGATGCTTGTTTTCATTTTCCGCATTTTCAACAAAATGCTGCATTCAAAGTTACATTCGGTAGCGATAGTAACATAAAGAATGGAAACACGAATGACCTGTTTACATGCTTCGACTGCCCACTTATTTACTTAATTCCTTTCTCATTTCCGCTGAGTTGAAGTGCATATAAATACCGTTTTAGATATCGCATCTTAGATCATCAAGTGTATATAAGTATCATACCTTTCTTTCAATAGTCCAAGTTGAGAACGAAAGGTAATTTTTCTCAGCCTTACAATTGTTTAGATTTGGTAAACTGAGATAAACCCTAAAGCTATACAGACATCGAATATTATTATAACTGAGGAATTGTCATTTAGATGTCATATCCATTAAGACCTCAAACTCGCATGATTCAGTGTACCTCCATTTGTTTTTCAGTCGATGAATTGCGTTGAAAGTGGACTCAAGTCCGAAAACAGTTAACCATAATGATAACAAGCGCAATGAGTTTTATTTCCAATGTATCAGGAATCACTATTGTAGAATATTCGTCATTTAAATCAATAGCTCATTATTAAGTATCTTCTAGAATGAGTAAAGTTAACTATGATATCGCAATGTTGATTATTTCCCGTTTTTCACCAGATAAACATGATTGAACCTTTTCCACTCATCTATCTATAACTGTTAACTTTGGTACGCTTTGGTAGGAAATTTTTTTTTTGTAACTCACGACTGCAGTGTAACACTAACGCAACACTAACCTCAAACTATCGATGTTGCTTGGTTTAATGTGAATGTGTTAGTGTGTTGAAAGGTATTCACCATTAGTCCAGTTGAAAAAAATTCATCAGTACGATAGCTGTCACTTTCGTAGGTTTTGTATGGTCTTCTTTCTACTGTTGTATTCAGTAGTGAAAATTTTGTTTGTTTTCTTAAAGTAACAGCATACTGTGTGAACATTCAGCTGGACCTGGCCAATGCCGTATTGTGTTACAGTGCAGCCAGGGGTGTTGGCAGGGATACCAACTTGGGGATTTTCCCTCTAAATTTAGGGGGACAAAATGTTTGGTGGGTTTTTTTTTTGGGGTTTAAAATTTTCAGGGGTAATCTTAGGGGTATTTTTAAAGTAATCCAAAATATTTCATATCATAATTTAAATAACTAAAATTAATTTTGATTTCTATCTTGAATAAAAAAATCCATTTCATGATGACAATATTCAATACTATTTCTTAATGTAGGTTGGTTAATGAAAAATTTTATTATTAGTAAATAAATAATTTAATCTTTGTGTAAAATAATACCCTATAAACTATTCCTAATATTCTCATTTCCAAAAATTAAATGAAAAATTCAATAATAATAAAATAATATTTTAATAATATTAAATAATAATGAATATTCAATAATAATAAATATTTAATAATATTTCAATAATAAAAAACACTTCAGTAATAATTAAAAACACTTGCAAAATAAAACCTTAATATATATTTTTTCTTTGAATTTTAAAAACTTTTCTTGGGGATTTTAGGGGTTTTTGAACTTGACTACGGGGGGAAAAGTTTCCAGTTGGTAACCCTGGGTGTTGGTTATTTTAGAGAGTGAGTTCTGAGTGTGTGCTTGCGCGGAGGCACAAAACGATGCAATTTATCTAGGGATGGGATTTTTTAACAACAATAACTTTGTGATTAGCACTTTATCTCTTGGAATATTGTTTTTGTCGACATTAATAAGTTGAATGAATACATTTTCGAGCAAAGTTTCATTTCACGATCGTACATAGTGTCCAATAGAAATTGTCAACTTAAATAGTGTATTTCTCAAGATTCTCTGAACGTAATTGATGGAGAAAATTTATATATTATTTCTTCTTGTTTATTTTGTTCAGAGAAATTGAACAACTTGTTTGTTTAAAATCAATAAGAAAAAATGTACCCATCCCTGTATTTCATACCGAACAAGGGTGTAAATTTTAGTGGAGATTATTGGTAGAATTTCTGACTGTAATATCAAAAACCTTTTGTATTAATATATGTGAGTAACCTTCTCTATAGAGGAAGAGACATTTTGTTCAATTTGAAAACTATAGTTTTTAAGTTAAATGAACATGAAATTCATATAGCTATAACGACTTTCATTTTGAATGAATTTAATTTTTTCCTTTTAAAAATTATGCAGCATATTCTTAGTACTGAATGGCTATTCAATGAATGACATTCGATAGAGTGAATGCATTATAATATTTAACCTGCATTGAATATATTTTTTAAATTTTCATTTGTCCATAGTTACTGAAAAGTTTTCTACAAATAGGTGTATGTACTTCCCATTTTTAATGTAGATATTTCGTAATATATTAAAAGGCACGAAATGTCACCAGATACAGTCCTGCATTTTTTTACACCACAATTTATGTACGTCATTCACCAGAGAAGTATATGACTCTTTCGTCCAAAAATAGTAGGTTAAATTTATATTCCAAAGATTTGCTCCTGAACTGTTTTAAGTGGTCTCTTTGACACTAGATTTCAAAAATAGATATAACGCGATGCTTCTTTATATTTAGTTAATTCAGGAGCAGCTGCTGTACATTCTTCAACTTGTCAACATTCGGGACACCTACGTTATTATCGAAGGTGCCAACTTATTTCTACGACACTGGTAACAAAACAAACATGGAGATTATAAAAAAACTGCGGAGAAACCCGGAAAGCGATCAGTTCGAGTGCATAAGGAAGAACACTGTAAAATTCTCATTTCAATCTTAATGAAAAATTGTATCTCTAAACTATTATTCTCATTAACATGAAAAGTCTTTTTATACAGGGAGTTTGAAATTATCAGAAACATTGAACGAGGTATTGGTCGACTATTCGGATAATATTTCATGCCTTGATGATTTTCACAAATTGATTTTGTTTGAAATGAAAAGGAAACAAACCATCGACAATAACTGTATTTAATTATCAAACAATTCATTCAATGGTTTTTATTTCACGCTAAATGTTTTTGATGAAGTTGATTGTTAGCTAATCTCTCGGTGAAACATTGTTTAATATATTGAATAAAAACTTTTGGCTTGGTTTCACAAAATTTATAATGAATACTTGAGAATTGTTTCGGGGTGTTCCCCATTTTCAAAAGTTAAACTGAACAACATTTTTCGACAAACATTCTTATATGTCTATACATCGTTACCTGCAATAGACTTAAGGCTGATATCGATGTCTGCGAAGTAGGGAGATAGGACATTATTAAGGTCATATAATGACATACCCCTCTACTTCGGAGACATCGATATCAGACTTAAGTCCATTGCAGGTAACGATGTATAGGTATATAACAATGTTGGTCGAAAAATGTTGTTCAGTTTTGAAAATGGGGTAACACCCCAAAAATTGTCAAGTATTTATTATAAATTTTCTGAAACCGAGCCAATTGTTATTATTTAATACACTTAATATTTAAAATGACTCTATGCTTTGATACAATCATTCAATATTCTTAGATTTCCGAACAAGTTGAAAATTTCCTACTCGAGTAACTTAAATTAATGACTTCAGATAACAGTCCTATTGGTAATAATACGAATGATTTAAATGCTTAGTCGTACCAGGTTTAAATATCATTTTTCTAAATAACACTTCCTTAATTTACATACAAAAAATTTTAATAAGTATGTGAAATTTTATAGCATTTTTCCTTTACGTATCTAATTGAATATTGTATATCTAAAACGTTCTATCATCGCCATTTAAAAACTAAGATAGAATATTTTTAATCCTAACGAAGATAAAGGAAGGTGCAATGAGAGAAAGCCGATTCCGGATTTGCCAAGAAAAGTTTGTGTGGGAGTATAGTCCACGGGTCAATGGCAGGCCCGGAGTCCGTTCTCCGGGGCGAAAACAAGCAGCGCAAACGTTATCAGCCGGAGACTTAGCCCGGATTTGCGCGAACACTCACCAGATTATCCAATGGCACGCTGTTATCCTCCTTGGATCCCGCCCTTTCTTTCCGCAAAATCATTTTCACACGCATTCTTGTTTTATCTAATAGGTGGCCGCGGCTGATAAGGACATTCAGTTCTGTTTCTATGGCCTTCTCACTATCCAATAGGAATTTGAATTTGTTAATTATTCAGGTGTTTATTTTTATGGTTTCAATAATCTTCAAAACTACATTTGAAACTGATTGTCTGTCTTCATTTCCTGTATATAAATCTTTGATATCGAAAGTGATAAAATTTTTTAAACAGACAGAACGTTCCGAATTTGTGGAAACACTCGAATGATTATAAATAATCATTACAATATTATTAATCATACAATAATTATTGTTAAATGTATCATATAATTCAAAACATTCAGCCAAATTCCAAATCACCAAAAAAAAAGTTGAAATCTGGATAATAGCTTACGAGCCCGAAGCAAATGTCATTTGTATGAAGCCATTTCTCGAAAATGAGCGAAATGGTTTTAATTGTGCTGTATATTTACAGTTAATTCATTCTTCTGTGCTATTTTAAGATTATAAATATAGTCAAAATATCGAAATATTATCGTTCAGTTTCCGATATAATATGGTTATAAGAAACAAATTCGGTCATGGGTTTTTTGGAGTAAATTGATAGTTGAGAAGTTGATCTTCCGAAATTAATTTTCTCGAAGTTTAATTTGCTTTTTTCGTTGATAATATCAAAATTCACCATATTCAAGTCCTAAAACTAAGAAATAAAATATTCCCACAAAAAATCTTCAACACTGAAGCATTTTCGTAGATTCCAATTTGTATGATGCCAAGCTCATTTTCAACGTTGAAGTTATTCATTTCACAACAAGGTTACCACGGTTACACGCTTAAAAAACTCATGTTCATGCAGATTATTAACGAATGTTGTACGTTAAAAACGAATTAACAAACGAACGTTATTAACGAATGTTGTAACGAAAAAAAAAAATTTCGATATTGTTGATCTTTCGAAATTCATTTTCTCGAAGTTTAATTTGCTTTTTTCGTTGATAATATCAAAATTCACCATATTCAAGTCCTAAAACTAAGAAATAAAATATTCCCACAAAAAATCTTCAACACTGCAGCATATTCGTCGATTCCAATTTGTATGATGCCAAGCTCATTTTCAACGTAAAAGTTCTTCATTTCACAACAAGGTTACCACGGTTACACGCTTAAAAAACTCATGTTCATGCAGATTATTAACGAATGTTGGATAAAAACTAGTAGCAACACTAAATGCAACCTATTTCAGTGATAACGACCTCATATATTATGCATAGAATTTTCCAATTATTTTCAGTGTACGATAAATATGACAGGTAGTAGGTATCTGTGGTATCGATCAACCAACCGTATTCATGTGACTATTGTTATAAACGCAAGTAGACAATGAGCAGTAGTTCATATCAATCTTAGCCAGCATTTATATAAGGTCCTATGTATTGACTACTTAAGCTTTTAAATTACGAACTGCTGGCAATATGAACTATCATCTGTGTAATTAAAAAAATGTAATCCCAGCACATGCAAGAATAATACATGTATATGTTTATTTTAGTTATGTAAACAATCCCATGTGGAGCCACATAGTGAAGTTGAGTTAATACGGTAGTTATATAAAAACTCTGAAAATATCTATTGTTTTTTGTTTAATGATAGAAATTCTCTGAATTTCCGTAAAATTTCAACATTATATTGTGTTTCGCAAGCGGATGAGGTATATTATAAACATTTCAAGGCTATATTTTGATATTAGCGAATGAAATGTTTATTGTTTTACATTTCGGAAATTATGAGTAGGTATATTGCATACATACATACACTGCATTATATTATGACTATTTTATATGTCAAACAAGTCCGATAGGGAATTTATCTGAGATGGACAATCATATCTTAATGTTATTAAATACAAAACTACCTATGTACGATCTCGTTTCTTTTCTTTTATACATCTCCAGGATTGTTTTTTTTAATAGTAATTATTATTATCTTCAGTAGTACAAATCAATCATTGTGTTTTACTTATATCTACTGAGTCTTATTTCATTATTCATACTTACAATCTAAGATTGTTTTCTCTGTTATGTTAGTTGTAATGATATAAATTTTTCATAGAATTTCACATCTAATGGCATAGAGAAATTCTTTCATTTTCGATGTACGACTATTTTGTTTTTTTAGTAGGTACCAATGTTTACATAGAAATAAACTAACAAAATAGTTTATTAAACATGCTTCAAGAAGGTCATTGACTTTTTGTCCAAACTGAATTAGAATCATTTCATTGCAACACTGCATAATTGTTTTGTGCATTGTTTTTGATAATAAAATGTTTTTACTGACGCAATTTTCTTTGTCTAAACGAAGCAAGTTTCCACAAATGATTTACCGATAATATATTCTTAGAATAGTACACAGAATATTTTTTAGACTCCAGGTTAAAAAGCAATCATTATAATACAAATGAAATAATTTCGTTACGTAATTTTTTTACGAAATTTTCAGATGCTTTCAGTTTCAGTTTTCAATCACTCATATATGCCACCAGTCCTGTGGTGATAATTTTGCTCTCTTTCTTAAATAATATTACAGCTTCTCGTTTATTAGAATGAACTGTTATGTTTATGAAATGATTTCCATTCAAAACTTTCTTCAGTTTGTGTTTTTCGTCAGTTTTTCAAAAACCGACTGCGAAGGTAATATTGGCATATTCCCCATCAGACAAATCATATTTTTAAGCCTCTGAACTACTACAGAAAAATTCAGAAACTACAAAACTGTTATGTTTATGGAATGATTTCCATTCAAAACTTTCTTCAGTTTGTGTTTTTCGTCTATTTTTCGTCAGTTTTTTAAAAACCGACTGCAAAGGTAATATTGGCATATTTCCCATCAGACAAATCATATTTTTAAACCTCTGAACTACTACTAGAAAAATTCTTTTTTAGCATTTAGAATTAAGAATTTTAGCTGTCATTCAAAATCAAGAATTGCTCAAATATGTGCATGATTATGTTTTATAATAGATGAAATGTTTTGTCTACAACACTATTTTAGTAGTAATTGTTATCATACTTACCTTCTGTAGGATTTAACATATCTTGATTCTTTGACATATTCAATCGGTTGCAAGTTATCCATGTCGAATCAATAATTTTCCGAGTAGCGTGAAAAGTTATAGGAAATGCATATGTTTCAGAATATTAAATAGGAAACTCGTGTCGATGTCATCTATTAACTCAAATTATTGTTACTGAACCGATGACGTGGCTGGAATTGACACATCAATCGATTTTCATACTTCCAAAGCAAAACGAAAGCTCTAGTAAAGGAAATTTACTAAACAATGTACCTATATAAAAATGAAATTGTCATCGATAAATCATTCGTGGTAGGCAGGTGAACTTCTCTACGAGTCCCCTAACGCTAAGTTCTTTTTAATGAAAGGGAAATACGGGATGGGGTAAAATTATATAGGCATTAAAAATGACTACACGTGAAATATTTAAAATTGTCGGTGACATTGATTAGGACGGTAATAAAACACAATGAACTGATGTAGGACCTCGGCTTTGAATCCATTCGGAAATATTCATTATATTGTATTTCCCAGAAAAACATCGAATTTTCAAAACTTGGCCATAAATCTATGCCTATCATGAAAATCGTTTGTACCATACAATTGAAAGAATTACGTCTCAACACTGACAGTTGTGACACGATGAGAGCGGTAATCTCTTCTTCTTCGAATTATATATAAATATTTAAAACAAAGGCGTTGTATTTTTCCGATGTTATGATTATACGATTGTATTCATTTCATTTTGATAATTTAAATCATCAGTTAAGTTCAACTAAAAGGTAACACTTCCCTTCATTGACTGTTGATTGTTCGTCGTTAGGAAGTTCCCCGGATCAGCTAGTTATATATACAGAGTGTTTCACTAGGAAATAGATATACGGTAAGGTTAGATAGGAGACATCTAGATGGTTCTAAAATCCTATATTGGATGTACTACTCATCATGACATACTTGTCATTCTTAATAACTGAGGTAGATGGTGATTAATCCGTTATGTCAATTTTTCAAACTATTCATATCATGCGAACCACACTGTACATTTCATATAACCTTCGGTAGAGGGTAATTTATCCGTTATGTCCATTTTTCAAATTATTCATATCATGCAAACCACACTGTACATTTCAATTTATATTTCATGGTGAGAATTAACAAATAAAATTTATCGAAGTTCAAAAGATATTTCGAAGATATTGAGAAATGAAATTTATTGTAGTCGTAAGAATTTATTCTTATACTTATAGAAAGTTTAGAATGAAGTCTTATATAAGTTTTTGATTTATTCGAGCTTTCTTTGTGTTGTAGCTCTGATGATAAAGTATGGTAATATTTATTTCATTTACTATATTATTTTTAGATGAGCTTGTATACTTCAAACGTATTAGAATTGAGTTATGTAAGAACTATTCGATGAAAATGTTTTAACTATATTTTCATGTTCGGCACTATATTTACAGAGTCATATTAATGTTTCTATCCCTCTACGTTCTCCAAATAATATACAGGAACTCAATGGATTATTATTACTAGCAGACGTGCTTTCAACTGAATCCGGTTCGTTATTTTTGACAATCCTAATATTTCCCTTAGGTGTTGAAAATTTCCCCTACACATATGTAAGTTTCATAAAATATTCACAGTGCCCCGTATTCATAATCAAGCTTGACAAGCGGTTCTCAAGCTATCGATTAACCGATTCAAAATAAACCAGTTTTACACAGTCGGGAAAATTTCGTTCCTAATGTTCATTCACGAAGCTTAATTTTAGGGGTGTTAAATATACAACAGGATGAAATGAAATGTTTATTTGAATAGAGCACATTTTAATACAAAAACATTATATTTATTGATACATAAATACTTATTCCAATAATGTATGTACTCTAATTTAAAATCAATAACAATAATACCTAATGAACAATTATATAAATTAATAATTATACAAATATTGAAATCAGAAGATGTATATACCTATATAAATATATATATATATATATATATATATATATATATATATATATATATATATATATATATATATATATACAGATAACCGTAATATGTACTAAGATATGAAGAATTTTCGCTAAAGCTATGCATTCTTTCATATTTTTCCATTTTTTTAAATATTTTTCTTGTTTTTTGATGTTTTAATTTCATAAGTTGGCAGTATTTAGAATATTTGGGATTTGGAAAATCCAAATTGTATAACAGAAGTAGGTATACAACTTTATGTTTTAAATGTTTTCTTCTATGAATTCTCTACTCTTCTTATATTTCAGTTTTTTTCGTATATTTCAGTATTTTCTAGAACTTTTTTCATTGTCACACCAAATATTTCGCTAGGTATTCCTAAACATTGTTTTTACTTTTCTTCCATATGTTTCGAGCTCCCTCTTTGAAATAATACCATTGCGACAAAGATAACATGAGGACTATAACATAAGGACTAAAAAATCTCTATTGTTTAAATTCGTAGTGTGCGTGTAAGTTCCGTGCGTTCCTTAATGAGGTTTTCTTCCCCATCATCAGTAACTATATCCCTTATTTAATGTCGTTCACTGACAAATATGGATATTCCGATCAGAGACTTGGTGCATTACCCTTTGAATTGAATGAATAGACATTATGGTAATTGCTCATTTTCTATTTTCCATATCGATTGAAATTAGGATATTGAAGACCAGTTTGGTGTAAAGTCATTTTTCTAAGTGTTTACTAGTGTTCAGGTTTCGAAATGTTGGTTCCATTAGACATCATTCTCTGAAAGCAAAAACATTAGTGCAGAGTAATTGTATTTTTCGAAACTTTCACAATAATATGCCTAATACGTCGGTCGCTAGAAAAGTTTTGAGAATCGATATCGTTGAGTATGATACCCAACGAAAGTATCGATATTTTCAAAAAATTCAAATATATAGGACGAATTGCTACATTAGGTCCTATGATGTATAGAAGGGGTGGCCAAGCTACTTGATAGTCCGAGACCTTTTTCGAAATTCGAGATTTTTTGCTAGCCTATTGAATACGTATTACGATATACAAAAAAGGAATTAAAAATTGTCTTGAAACAAATTATCAAATTACATTATTGAAAACATTACAATTGAAATAAAAGCACAAAATGTGTGTTACTCATATAAGTACGCTGTTCCAAATATTGGAATAATTACAGAAGCAGCCTTTTCAAGTTGAGAATGCTTCGATTCTGATACAAATTTCCGAAATTCAGTAGATGGTGTCAATTTCTCCTTTATTAATTTTAATTATCCAGATGCTTTTTGGATGATCATGATGTTGTAAATAGAAAACTCACCTTGATTTATGTTAATTTCGGTAATTTGAGAGACGTTTTGAGGCATATAAGTAACGATTATATATTTTTTAAATATTTTAACACAAAAATGGGAAGGACTTTGGGTACATTCGTCGATAGCCACAAATAATCATCCATAGATAAAATTCTATAATATAATTCAAATATGAAAATTGATGATCCTGTTTATAAGAACTTAACTGATTTGAACTTCTTTTCTTTTAAATTTGAAACAACGTAACGAATGAGCGCAATAGGTTTCATTTGGTTAATTACTAATCAAGATGGTTGTCCAAATATTCCATGTACATGTCTGAAAGAATTGTCAACATAACGGATGACTTTTTCTTCTATCATTGTGATTGGTTGGCTACTAAACATAATGACTTCCAAGTAACAGATAGCGAAGATGGAGGAGATAGCTCGGAAGCTTTTATTTTAGACTAGAATCTCGACTCCAGGGAGACAGTGCCAAGTCTATTTTAGTCGGCCTCTTTATCGCCGTCCGCGCATTTTGACTAATGTGTTATTTTTAAATGAAAATTAGTGAAGTCGGATTGTGCATTCAATTTAAGTTATGAACCGACTCGAATGGTCAACATCTTTACCATAATGACAATGTCTTTCGATCGGGTTCTTTTTCGCAATTTGGGACATATAAAACGGAAATTGTGATCTTCAAGCTATGATACCACAGAGTTCATAAAAGAAATTTTCTTAGCCGTCATATCAATGGGCACAAAAATTTCATGTATCGTATATGTATATCGAAACACTCGATTAAATTCCCAAAACAAATATTCCGGGCTACCAACTCATTGTCAAGAGTTCAATGAAACTAATTCAGAGCTGTATTTATAATATTGACTCGATAGTTCTTAAGTTCTTTTTGCTTCTTCTTCGCATGTGTGGATAAAAAATGAAGAAATGTAAATGATGATGTTTTAAGAATGATCCTCCAAGTTTTATCAAAGAAGAAAATTTACATTAAATCTGTCACACTTTGAAAAATCGTCAAAAATTATTTAATGGCTTCAATATTATAGTTTTGAGAATATTCCAGGTACTATCTATATAAATACTTCCATAATATTCATTAACCATATGAAGAAGAAGCTGTATTTTAAAACGTGCATCATACTTTGCATCTCAAATAAGTAATAGAAAAATTGCTATTGTTAGGTTTCAATACAAAAAATTATTTGATTATTGATTGTCTCAGAGCATTAAATAGAGCTTGTTTAAATTAGGTCAAATAATTCTAATGATTAGACCACAAACCTATATAAAAACAAAAAGGGTTTTATATGGAATAAGAGCTGACCACGTCTCCAGATCAACTTTATCGCACATTTTAATCTACCCGAAGGAATTTCGAGAACTATGCATGTGTATATTTTGAAAACAAGTGATAAAGTAATAATTCAAATATTTCAAGGGGACTTACAAAAGCCCTTAAAAAAAAACTACCTTTCAGATTTTAAGTGCTTGTCATGTCAATAGTTTTATTGACATGACATGTCAATAAAACATGTACTGCATTTTGTCGCCTCAAAATCGAAAAACCTTCCCAAGCTATCACTTGATAGTTTTTGAAAGGTTTGCATTAAGTACTAATATAATAGAATAAAACAACAATTGACTTGAAACAATAAGGAAGCACCTAAAGCTGAAAACTGTCCTTTAGTTACACTTTTTAATAACAGGGGTAAGTCGTAGTATGAAATTGTAATTCGGGCAATATGTTTCACGGCTACCTACCCTGAAAAAAGCGAAGACTATAGAGATTCTATTTATAGCAGAGATCATTGAACCTTCGTTGTCTGTACAATATTGGATTTCAATGAATTCAGCTAACTTTCAAAAATGTTCAACTTCAAAAATGCATATGCTTTGGTGTGTCGTGGTTGTGAATCAGTTACACTAATGAAGCTAATAATTATTAAAAAGAATATACGTTTTTCATGTGCTCTAACAAAATTGAATATTTGAAGCGGAGAAATAAACGTATGTATGTTATATATACTTAACGTATCATAAAAGTAAAATTTCAAAATGCATCTGTTGACATCTTTTGTGAAGACTTCATTTCAGTTATTTATTAACACAGTTCCTTTCTGTAAATAAACAAGTATCTTACAGAGGTGAAATAATCTGAGTATTTGTTTGTTTAAAATTTATAAACGCTGCTTTGATGATATACGATGACTATGAGGATGAATAAACAAAAATAACATACAAATCGTGTATATTTTATATATATATATATATATATATATATATATATATATATATATATATATATATATATATTATTAATAATAATATGTCTTTATTCAGCATCAACGCTACTACAAAAACAAGCAAATTAATCCAGGCAGAGCCATATATCAACTTATATATTCACAATTTCAATGTCATTAAATACTTTTTTAAATTTCTCTTGAATTCTTTGGTATCAACACTGTTTTTTAAATCTTTTGGCAAACTATTACACTTATCCAAACCTCCATGTAATACAGACTTATCTCTTAACGTTGTCCTACATCTTGGTAACTTGAAATGTTCTTAATTTCTAACATTATAGCTGTGGCAGTCATTTACATACTTTAAATCTTCATGCATATATCCCGGAAGTAAATTATTCCTAATTTTGTAAATGAAAACCAAGACATCAAAACATATACATACATATATATATATACATCAAAACATATTTTATCACCCACTGATAATAAGTCGATTGCACTTCAATATTATTCTCATTGCTCCATTACATATTTTTTGTATCTCATTTATTTTAAACTTTGGTAGATTAAACAAAATAGTAGAACAAAACTGCAGATGTGGCGACGCAATACTCTTGAAAAGAAGTAACTTCGTGAAAATAGACAAGCTTCTACCAATTCTAGATATAAAATAGATTTTTTTAGATAATTTGTTCATAATATATTTACAATGTGATTGAAAATTCAAATAACTATTCTCCAGTCCATAACTATATATATATATATATATATATATATATATATATATATATATATATATATATATATATATATATATATAAATATTAATTGACTTGTCATAAAACGCTTGGTGATACATTATTAATAATTATAATAGTTTATAGCCGAGTGTCGCAAATTAAAGGTACAATAACAGTTTATATCAAATATGGGTATTCTTTTGGAAGCGGCTATTTTTTAAGATTTATTCATTTTTATGTATTGTTTCAAAAATACATTTCATTCTTTCCACTGTTATTAATTCGGAGTATTCAATGAGTTTCAGCAGAATATAAATTCATGGTAAACAGTTTAGCTATTTTTATTACACAAAGTATTTTATTAACTCAAACACATAATAATAATGAGTCCATTTCAGAAAATCATTCGGTTTATGAATTATAAAATTTCTAAATATAATATTTAATAGCAATGTTATTATTTTTACAGGAGTTTTTTAGCACTGTAAAATTCAACAAAATATACAGTTAAGAAACTGAATAAAACTGTATTTTTAATATATCCCTATAACAAATAGGTAACAGTTGCCATGAATATCAATATATATATAAAAAAAACAATTTTTCAATTATTACTTGAATAAATTTACACCTTTATTGACTCCATCAACCCTTAACAAACACATAACAATTCGTTGGCCTTATTTTCAGTATTTACTTAAAATTTGGATATTTCCGTAAACATTTGGTATTTGGTTTTATTTCAACATAATACCAAATGAAACTTGACAGTAACAAAGCTTTATTACTAAAAATATAACGATTTACATTGAATGGAGAAAGTGAATACTTCTTGCTAGGATACAAGAGAGAAATTATACGATTGTTTACATCCTGTGTCAAATTGTTTACTGTATTGATGCAACATTAGAAATACACCAAACGAAAAATAATCTGGCCAGTTTAAATCAGGTGAACTAGCAGGCCAGTATGAGATCTACCGCGCCAATCCAGCAACCTAGTTCAAAAAACTGTTAAAAATCCCATGCAATTACATTCAAATATAACCAGATGTAGCCAGAAAAACATAGCCATATTCTCGCTAGTCAGTTGGATTAAAATTCACAGAGATGTCGAATCATACTTTAAATCACCCTAATAATTTAAATAAATACCAAACACGGTTATGTCACTCTAACTTGAAAAAAAACTACAAATTTTTCATGAATTATACAGGGTGACGCTTCCTAAACTATGCCTGCCAACTTCCTGGGACGTCGCAGTTTTATTCTTAAAGAGCCAGCAAAATAACTCTCTGTAAAAAACTGCATTAAAGTCAGTGAAATATTGAAATATATCATCTTTGCACTTTTATTTATTTGTACATTTTATGTGTTTTTTGGGTTCAAGTTTGTGATTAAAATGTTTTCTGGAATAATTTTAATGCATTTTTATTTAGCTAGAACTACAAACTGATAGGTACTTTTGAGCCAAAGAGGCTCAACTGTCAAGGACGTCACAATAAAAATAAGTTTAAGAAGTCAAGTAGAATAATCCCTTTTTCATTACATGGTTAATAAACACGCGGTATATTATATTTTTAGACGAGTGTTTTGCGACGTAAATGAAAAGTAGTAGGACTATTAAAATTCGTTATAAATGGAAAATAAGTATGCCCATATATGATAGCATAATTTCATTCGAAATGGCAGTAAACAGTGATTAGAATTAGAGCCAGGAAGTCTATTCTACGGAATTATTGAATCGAATAGAGAATAATCGGTCATTAAGTACGGTACTGGATAACATTAACGGAGGCCATTATTCGGGGCGACACACAAAGCAATACCCGGCTGAAATATTTTTCATATAAAATCAATTTTACGTATCATGCAAATGACTTCGAACCAGCTCACACATGTGGTGCATCGGTTTTGTGTGACAATTTCCCATTGCAATTACTACCGAAGATATAGTTAGCTCTCTATTTCCTTATCGATCTAAAATGTAGAAAATGAAATTAAATCCCATTTGATATCTTTTATATTTTATTTTTATTATTAAACTCTTTAAAGGTTTAATTGATCATAAAACATTCTTATTTTTCAATTATATTAATGTAATGCATTATTGTCTCATTAGTTACGTTATGTCATTTGTCTATTTATCTGTTCACACAGAATATTGTCAATAAATCTCTCAAAATAATAATGAGAATCTCTCAAAACTATGTTTGTGTGTCCACTATTTTCATTTCAAAGGCACCACAAATGAATAATACCATTGGCAAAAATTCTTATAGATTTGAATTATAGAGTTGGCAAAAAATCGTAGTTAAAAATCTACAATATTTTCAGAAATTATGTTGAAAAAAATCTACCACATTATGTTGACTGGAAAATACTTATAATCCTAAAATTAGAAAATAAAGTTTCAGCTTTCGTGTTTTTTTTTTCAATTTGACGGTCATTAAACTGGGATCAACAGTTTAATGTCGGTTCCGAACGCCCATTGGGATGTTATCGATGCCATGAACTTAGCGACACACAAACATTCTCACCGTAGATGGGAACCCAGATCACTCATTTGGTCGACGACTTAATCTGCCCAATCGTTACTACAAAAATCTTTGATTTGTATAGGGTTCAGTCCTGCAAATCTTAAGCTGAAAAAAAACATTTTGTGAACACCAAGTGCGATGGAAATTTGCTTTATGTGTACATTTTTCAATGAACCTTTGAACTTTCAATGATATCCAGTGGCATAATCAATTCTGAAAAGTTAATAACGTGTGTAAAAATGAATCGAAATAATTCATAACGAAATCGTTTTACTTGTTTACTTAATGACAAAGTTACAACTGAATTGATTTTCATTCAATGTCAAATACGTTTTGGAGCTACTACTTAGAAGTAGGTTCAAATATTTTCTAAAGCTACCGGATTTTAAAATTAGTACCGTTAAATCATTGAGGGACAATTTTCTGTTTATTTTAGAGCCACATATTTAATGCATGAAGATTCAGAATTCTGCAAATGTTTGTCTTATTTACCAAATTTCAGGTACATAATTATTTGGTAAATTCAGAAGGACAGAATAATAAAACCATGTCTGCAACAAATTCTTTCTTCCATCATTTTTCAAAGACATATCTCCTATTGTGACATTTCGGTAATATTATTTGAATCTAATTAAATTTCAGGTAATGTTCGTTGATATTAGTGCAAAGGGTTTTTGGTATTTTACTATAATGGTTTTGTTTGCTGTGATTAAATGAACTTTACTAAAACGATGATTTGATTTTTTTAATAACAATTTTAATTGTCAAATTTTTAATCTGATAATTATTGCGATATATCCGTTGTAGTAAAGTTCCATTTTATGATATAAAAAAAATTCTTCAGATTTATATTTTGTATTTCAGTGTTCCTCCCGGATATGTTTACCAGTCTCCATATTTAGCTGCGACTGCACCAGGAAGCTTGATGCAGCTTCCAACGACGCCGTTGACGCATGCGGCTGCAGTAGCAGCAGCAGCAACGACTCAGTTTTATGAGTATCAAAATGCAGCCGCTGTAGCAGCTGCTGCAGCAGCACCTTACACCGGACAGTATACAAATGGTTTTGATGCATATACACCATATACAGGAGCAGCAGGTGAGACAATTGAAAACATCGACATTATCTTAAATATCTAAACGGAAACATTTCAATCTATTTTAGGTGCAGCTAGCTACATGCCCTACACATACGCTGCTTTACCTCAGACCCCAGGTCTACCTACTGCAACTGCTGGTGCATTTCCAGGTATACCATATCAAACTGCAGCTCAGGCTCCAGCTTTGCAAGAAGCAAGACTTCAGTGAACAAACAGGGATGTATTAAACTTGCACGTTCAACGCTGACCACAAATTTATGAACTATTATTAATTAACTCATAAATTCTTGCGAAAACAAAGTGGGGTATGAATTGTGGCCTCCGTGTTGTTGAGATATCTGTGAATATATTCACAAACTGTATTTATTTAATATTACGACGTTCGTTCATGAAAAACTCCATACATGGAGTTTTTCAGATTAATTCGTATAATAAAATTAGAAGAACTATTAGCCAAAAGCAGAATATATACAAAAGGGTATGGTGGAAAAATGTTAATATTTAAGTTTCGCTCTCACTGTGAATGTTGAAAAAGTTATTTCCACCTTATTCTTAGTTACCAATTATGAGTAAGTAATTTCGATGCTCAATAAAAAACAGACTTCAGTTGCTCCTACTTTTGCAGAAAGTTTTTGTTGTACTGCAAAAGAAGTGCAATAACCTATATGAGAATAGTAAATTATTATCGATTAAATGAATAAGTCTAGTCTTGTATATTAGTACTTAAAAGTTAGCCTTTAGTTCTATATATAAAAAATATATATATACCTACTTAGTTACTTTAATTTAAAAGCAATATTTCAAAATATTTTTCAGCCATTTTCAGGATATAATTAACAAATCGATGTAAAAAAAATACTCGACGTAAGATTACTTCAACAAAATTTTATATTTGGGTGGTATTACTCTTGATGAACTATTTAACTAGTTTAAATGGAGCACTACAAAGAAAAACATTCGATCTTGTCTAACTAAATCGGATGAGTGTCCTTATAAAGATTAATTTCGTTTTACATTTCTTATTTTACAACAATAACAGGGAATTGGTAAATTTTTTCTATAACTGCAAACATTCTTCGAACAGTTTATGGCGTCAAAATTTTGCGTCCCATTCAGTAGGACATAAGATTCTCTAGTTATAAACTGATATAAATATGATAATTATATTAAATATATCAAATGATAATTATGGATGCACTTTTTCATCATCAAAAAGGTAAAACATTGAATCTGAAAATGGAAATTGAATTCACATCAGTGATATGCTATTTTATATTTTAAATCAAAGAGAAGACTCGTGCAAATTTAGTAAATTTATGTTTTAAAAAAACGATTTACATTTATGAGTGTTCTTCAGTAAAAAAATATTTTACACTTTTTATATGCTGACATCGTCGATATTATTCAGGTACTTGCTTAAAACAAAATTTTTATTCAAAATATGGAAACGTTAAAGTATATACTTGTGAAGTTCGTTGTTAAAAGCATATAAGCTCTTTAAAGATGTTAAAAAAATTATTACAATCAAAGCGAATCAATCATTTCAAATTTAATTTAAAGTAACCTGATCATTACTATAGCCATATAATATATGCATGTCAACTAATGTGTTTGTGATAATAATAATAAGAATTTTTCTGAATGTTAAATTCTAATAACGTAACATCAATTGATATGAAGTATTTTGGCTGGAGAAGTTTCAGACCAAAATTAGAAAACATTTGTGAAATTTTTTTTTTAAATCATATTTACTTATATTGTTGCTAAAGTTACGAATGCGCCTTATTTACATGAATTATTTCAATGAACAGTTTGCCCTATTATAATTTTGTTTTGTTGAGTAGTATATACAGGACGATGAGTCGGCACATAAATTATTGTTTAATTTATTACTTTGGAAATATCAAAAGTTTAAAATATTTCCAGCAATATCTGTGCATAATTACATTAACCACATTTTACAATGGTTGCATCGGAATTTAAAATTATATATATATATATATATATATATATATATATATATATATATATATATATATTAGTTTTGTGCCTTCTCAATTCACTATAAAAATCTACATCTAGTCATTACAAAAGATTCAATATTTTTTTATGAATTCCGTCCAAATTGTGCCTCAACAAAAATCCAATAGAAAAGAAAAGTATTTGTATATTACCATACATCTTAAATAAATTGAGTGCCACTTTTAGCTTGATACCAAATAAACTTAGTTAAATTATATTCACCCATTAGCTAGGAGACTTAATATAGCTATTCTATATTAAGGGTATATTAAGTCATATTATTTATATAATCTGATGACCTAGCCCATAGTTAGAATACACTGAGAAAATAATAATAAAATGATCTCTATAATAGTAAGTGAAAATTTTGTTGACTAACACAAAACAGGGTGTAATTGCATACAAGATAGAATAATTAGCGTGACCAAATTTTGAATGAACAACGTTTCAATAAAAGTGGACAGATTTGTATGGATAACATCACAAATGAGCTATGCAGTAAATTAATGTAACAGCCAGTATATATATTTGCCTTATTCAAATACTCGTATGTTCCTAAAAAGTCAATGCCCACTGACATGCTTAACAAGAAGAAATAAAAACCTAGTTATCTTCAGTATATCCCAACAAAACTAGGAAAATATTCTGAACCAAAAACGCCAAAATAAGCACTATTCCTTCCTGTATTGATCCTATAACTGTCGCACTCAAATTTTATTTAGGGATAAATATAGCTATGTCCTTTCAAATATCTGAAAATTAAGGCACAATTCTATCTATCATTAAGTATTTAAAATATTTCAGAGTTTAGTTGAACTAAATTCTTGTTATATTGTATGTTTATCACTGTTGATTAAGCAGTTGTTCAATAGTAAGTTAGGTCAATTTATGTAACATTGAATATTAAATCCTGGAAAGACAACTGAATGTAGTGTTTCTTAAAAAAAAACACTTTGATTCAACCCTCACACTATAAATATTGTTATTAATCTAATTTAAATTATTTTGTACTTATCAATATACAATGATCTATTGTATAATATGTAATTCAATTCAAATAAATATTTCTACATAATGCATTATCATTTTATTCCATAACTGATGTGTGTGTACGACAACTCATAAAAAATATTTTGAGTGAAGAGCTGTGTTCACTTTTGAAGCAGTGGGCCTGTTAATTACAGTTGATATAAAATGTCCGGCTTCTATTAATTTCTTTAAATCGACTCCAGTTGTGGCTCCTAAACCATGAAGCATATACACAAGATCTTCTGTTGCTACATTTCCAGAGGCTCCTTTGGCATAAGGGCAACCCCCTAGTCCAGAAACTGAAGAATCAACAACTTTTACCCCCAAATCTAAAGCAGTGCAAATGTTTGTAAGAGCTTGTCCATACGTATCATGACAATGAATTGCTAAATTCTCAGGTTTAGTGACATTCAGAATATCTTTGACCATGTTATAAATGGTTTTTTTAGTTCCTATTCCTATAGTATCTCCAAGAGATATCTCATAGCAACCTAATTCCAGCAGAGCAGTAGCAACTTTGGTAACCGCTAGTGGATGTATAAAACCATCGTAAGGACAACCTACCACACAGGAAATATAACCTCTTACCCTCAAGTTGTACTCTTTACTGACATCTATTATTTCTTTTATCCTAGTGATACCTTCTTCAATTGAACAATTTGTGTTTTTCCTAGAAAAGGCTTCAGATGATGATGTAAATACAGCTACTTCTTTAGCTCCGACTTCCAGCTAAAATAATAATGATAAATTTTCAAACAGTTGACTGAATAAAATAAGTTAAATTAATCCATTGTTATTAAGAAATATGCTATCAGTATTCCTTTATTGCATACTCAGTATACTTACAGCAGACATTAATCCTTTAATATTTGGCACTAAGACAGGATAATCAACATTTTCCTTTTTTGTGATTTTTTTGAAAACTTCAGCATTATCACCCATCTGTGGTACCCACTTTGGACTTACGAAACTGAAAGCGAAGAATTAATATGCAAATACACTAATGTTAAAATATTAGAGAAATAAGATATTCAATTTTCACCTAGTCGTTTCGATGGATGTCAGTCCAGTTTCTGACAATTTGTTTATGAAATCAACTTTTATATCAGTTGGAACATGGGTCGGTTCATTTTGTAGTCCATCCCTAGGACCCACTTCCACAATTTTAATGTCAGAATGAAACTTCTAGAATATAACATTATACTGCAGCGAAAGCAAACAACATTTAGCACCTACTCACTATTGCTTTACTAGTACACTCAGCTGGGCTTCGCCTTAAAAACTGTAAATATAATCTTGTGCTCGTTATTCGCACCATGATGTTAAACGAAGAGACGAAAACTAGGAGAAGTATTCCTTATCTTCTTTTCTCCAAACGGGATTGACTTTAGAGAAAACAATAAGTTGACCTTGTATTTCAGTTGATATCTTAAGAAACATTTCTAACAATTTATATTTACTTGATAACACATAAAAATTATGCAATTTATTTTAATAATTGGTGGATCAGCTACTTTTAAAACTTTTCAATAAATAAACTGAATTATTGAAATTAAATTCTATATAATACTAAACAGATAAAAAGAAATTTTAAAAATTCCGCCTATATAGTTCTATAATATAAAAAACATGGTCACTTTGATCTACTTCAAACTCAATGTTATGACATTTTGAGAGATGCTCCAACTGAAAGAGAAAATAGATTTTTACGTTTCTGTTCTATGATAACAAGTAATTATTTCATTAGTCTATGATTATACCTCGTGTAATTATGTAATTACGTGCACAACACAACAGTCTTGATATTTATTTTGATTTACCGATGTTACTTGTTATATGCAAAGATGGCAACATTTTTGGAGAAAATTACCAACGGCCAATTTGTCGAGATGTATATGACATATGACATACATGTCGTGGTTGAAGTTACAGCTGAGCACAGCATCGGGGTAGGAAGACAGTTTAATTCAGAAAAATTTTTGGAAAATATTGGGTTGAAGTTTGAATTAGAAAGATGCATTATTAGAGACTAGGAAAGCGTTTTGGGTACCGCGTTTTGTCAAAAATTATACTATTAACTCGAATCTAATTATATTGCATGTAAGTCATTTATAATAACTCTAAATTGCTTTCATTCTCCTTTATTTTGTCTTACATGATAGATTCAAAATGAGAATCAATGCCACTAGAATGACAACACCTATTGAAGAAAAAGTGGACCAAAAACTCAAAGTGAGAACTGGAATGGTATCAGTAAGTGATGGGAAAAGTAGACCAATTCCTGTACGTTTACATTTGTCAATGGAAGTCTTGAGACTACAGAAAGAAGAACTTGTACCACCAGAAAAACCTTTAAACTCTAAGGTATTTCTCTGTATATATTTATATTTCTTAAAACTCTAAGAGATATAAATGTTAAGATTAAAATTACTACTTCTCCAAACTACTTCTTGGTTGTAACATATTATTTATATTATCTTCTTAGTTGTAACATATTCAAATTGTAAGATATGTTATTTAGTTAATGATTTTTAAAATTCATTAATGACAGCATGCAGAGATAAAATTAATCTTTTTTCTCTTTATATTTGTATAGGAGCGTATGGTCCAAATAAGACGACAAAAAGTAGGTGGATTGGGATTAAGTATTAAAGGTGGAGCAGAACATAAGTTACCAATACTCATTTCACGAATCTATAAAAATCAAGCAGCTGAACAGACTGGAGAGCTTTTTGTTGGGGATGCAATAATTAAAGGTAGGAAAGGCTTTTTAAAACACATGGACTAATTAACTACACTCAAATAAAAGTACAGAGATTGGTGTTAAGATGTAAAGTGTTATTTCTTGGAAGTTTTTTGATATAATCAGCTTATTTTCTCAATGTAGAGGGAATTATATATTTGAAATCATCCAGTAAATTATGCAGTTGTATTCATCAATTTGGTACCTTATTTCTAGTTAATGGAGAATACATCACTGCCTGTCCACATGATGATGCTGTAAATATACTAAGAAATGCTGGTGATTTAGTTGTTCTCACTGTAAAACATTACAAAGCAGCAACTCCATTTTTACAAAAGCAAGGTAAGTGCATAAAAGTGTTTTTTTCATTTTTCATAGTACAATTATAAAATTCTTTTAACTCTCTTGAATATCTATTAGTTTCTCAATTCGATTTTTGTTCAATTGTAGATGACAAAGATCAACATGATAGTAGCAATAGCGAAGATAAAGAAACTTCAGATGAAAGCCTTAAAGTTACTAGCAGTTCTAGTAGCCGACCAAGCTCTCTATATTCCGATTGCGAGCAAGAAACCTCAACTCGTTGGATTGACATTGTAACTTTACCTCTTATGATGGCATACGTCACCAGGTATATATTTGGAACTGATAAATTAAGACCAAATTCGTTTGAAGTTCGAGGTCTGAATGGTTTAGGTACATATATATATATATATATATATATATATATATATATATATATATATATATATATATATATATATATATATATATATATATATATAATATATATTTTTGACTGGTTTGATAATATAATAATAGAAAATATATATTTGGGATAGCAGTCTTCAGGTTGAAATAAGTGTACTCTTTTCTTTGTATCTCAAGCTTTCGAGAATTATATTTATCTCTTCATCAGGAGCAACTAGAATATTGAAAGTGAGAAAATGTCAAATATACATAGATATGTGGTAACTTACGAATTGAGGTTGTATCAAAAAGATGCTGAAATTTACTGAAAATTCATATAAAAGATACTCAAAATGAAAACAAACGCATAACATGTAGGGATGGAGTATCAAAAATGATCTAGACAAGGTTATAGTTGAATCCGAAAACAAAGAATGACACTTATAGGTTAACGTTCCATCATAGAAAAATCGCGAATTACGCGATGTCTCCATCATTCACAGAACTACTACACATCGCCAGTACCAACCCACACACACATCCACAAACACAACAAATCAAACCGAGTGACATGTTTAACTACTGACACTGACAGTATTCAGACTGGGACAACTGTTATGTCTTTTGGCATCGTAGTCAATTAAGTAGGAAAATATCGAACTCAGACCGTCAATGTCTCTACGAGAGTTCATGCTGTTCTTATTCTGGTATATCCGCACCATCTCCAGAAACAGTCTTCTCTTGGTATTATTCTCTTTATCCAATATTTTCACTGAATTGTAATCAGGGTGATGTCCGTTGTCCAGACAATGCTTAGTCAGAGCACAATTTTGCTTGCTTGTCCTAATATTACTCCTATGTAAAGTGATCCTCTGTGATAGGGTTGTTGTTGTTTGGCCCACATACACAAGCTCACAATCACAGCAGGGAATCTCATAAACTACTTGACTTTGATTGAGGATAGGTGTGTTGTCCTTCAATCTTGAAAAAGTTTTCCGACCTTTTTTACGTTCCTTGTAGCAATTCTAATGCGATCCATTGGTAATACTGAGGTTATTCTGGATGTTAAATTATTGATATAGGGTAATGTAACGTAACTAAATCGATCTGTGGAAAGTCCATCATCCCTTACATGGTTAGTGTCTACATCACGATCCGGTGTGTTGAAGAGGAGCTTTTTTAGCAAAGGGTCAGGGTATCCGTTTCCCTTCAAGATGTTATATAATGTCCTCATATTGTCATCTCTGAATCTGATATCCGAAAGTTTATTTATTCTTGTTTTTAAATTTAAAATTAAGTTGATTTTTACCCTGAATGGGTGGTATGACAAGTAATGAATATATCTGGAAGAGGCCATGGGTTTTCTATAAATATCAGTGAATACAGTCTGGCCCTCTCTTATGACTTTCATGTCCATGAATGGGACAGAACAGTCGGTTTCCTCTTCCATTGTAAACTTGATCATACCAGATGAATCAACAGCATTCAATATTTGCAGTGCTTCATTGATGCAGTTTCTGGGTACTGACGTTATTATATCGTCCACAAACTTTTTGCAGAATGGGACTTGGAAAGGAAACTGTTCAAGGCTTTTATTTAAGATGTAGTCAACTACATACTGAGCAATTATGGGTGATACCAAAGAACCCATAGGGGTACCCTCTCTCTGCTTGTAATAAACACCTCCAAAAGAAAAGATAGTTGTATCAAATATAAACTTCAACATTTCAAGAAAATCATCCCTTGGTATTGGACAATTTGGTTCTATATCTGTCCATTTATCTACAATGCATTGTTTAGTCATCGTGAATGTGATATTTGTAAACAATGAAACCACATCCCAACTGACAATCACAAAATCCTTCGGTAGTATTAAACCATTAACGAACAATGCAAAATCAAATGAGTCTCTTGTAAAGTACGCATTAGACGTATCATACGAGGTTGTGAGAATCTCTGTGACATATTTTGCAATCCCGAAATTTGGACTATCAATCGAGGCAATAATTGGTCTTAAGGTGATGGGATCCTTATGGAGTTTGGGCAACCCATAAAATTTCGATGCAGTACCTCTGTAAAATGACAAGTCTGATGCCTGTTTTGGAGTTATTTTGTTCGCTCTCTTCAAACTCGAGATATACTTATTGGCCTTCTGTTGAATTGTGTTACTTGGGTCTCTGTCTAATCTTTGGTAACACTGAGTATCATTTAGTTGTTCTAAAGCGAGTTCATCATACTGTGATCTTCTCATGACTGTTGTCACATTACACTTGTCAGATTGTACAACAATAATTTCAGGGTGTTCCCTGAGGAATTTACTGGTATTAATGAACATAGTGTTGATGATTGGATTATGTTCAAAATCATTCTTATGGACATAATTTGTCAAAATGTTAGCAAGTTTGGCGGCTAAGATATCCTTTTCATTTTGGGATTGAATATTGGAAAAAACAGGATCAAACTGTGACAGGAGTCCCGCCATATTTAGATCTAATTTGGAAGGTGGCAAACAAAACTTAGGGCCCAAGGCTAAGATGGTTCTGACATCTTCAGGTAATTGTACCTCAGATATGTTACTTATCCATTTGTCCTGAATGACCATTGGTTTCAAGTGTTCATCTCTAATTCGTTGTAATTTCTTGATGTTCTTAACCTTGACTTTGTTGAAAATCTTGTTGTAAGCGACGGAAACAATATGTCTGAACTGTACCCACAAATATGGTGTAATTGCTTCCCTAATTATGTCCTCCAGTAGGATCTGCCTGGCTGACAAGAATTGTATGTTCTTATGAGTTAGGTCAACTTCAAAGTTCATCAACCTGTGTCCAAACCCAGACACAAATTTACGTATCCTCTGTCCCGTCACTGCATCCTTGTATTCCATCTGTCTACCCAAGTGTCCAATGCTGTGTGATATGTGGTTCCAAAACTCTTATCGATCTACATTTCAGCTTAGCCGCCAAACTTGTTTTGACATTATGTCCATAAGTGGTTCATTAATACCAGTAAATTCCTCAGGGAACACCCTGAAATTATTGTTGTACAATCTGACAAGTGTAATGTGACAACAGTCATGAGAAGATCACAGTATGATGAACTCGCTTTAGAACAACTAAATGATACTCAGTGTTACCAAAGATTAGACAGAGACCCAAGTAACACAATTCAACAGAAGGCCAATAAGTATATCTCGAGTTTGAAGAGAGCGAACAGAATAACTCCAAAACAGGCATCAGACTTGTCATTTTACAGAGGTACTGCATCGAAATTTTATGGGTTGCCCAAACTCCATAAGGATCCCATCACCTTAAGACCAATTATTGCCTCGATTGATAGTCCAAATTTCGGGATTGCAAAATATGTCACAGAGATTCTCACAACCTCGTATGATACGTCTAATGCGTACTTTACAAGAGACTCATTTGATTTTGCATTGTTCGTTAATGGTTTAATACTACCGAAGGATTTTGTGATTGTCAGTTGGGATGTGGTTTCATTGTTTACAAATATCACATTCACGATGACTAAACAATGCATTGTAGATAAATGGACAGATATAGAACCAAATTGTCCAATACCAAGGGATGATTTTCTTGAAATGTTGAAGTTTATATTTGATACAACTATCTTTTCTTTTGGAGGTGTTTATTACAAGCAGAGAGAGGGTACCCCTATGGGTTCTTTGGTATCACCCATAATTGCTCAGTATGTAGTTGACTACATCTTAAATAAAAGCCTTGAACAGTTTCCTTTCCAAGTCCCATTCTGCAAAAAGTTTGTGGACGATATAATAACGTCAGTACCCAGAAACTGCATCAATGAAGCACTGCAAATATTGAATGCTGTTGATTCATCTGGTATGATCAAGTTTACAATGGAAGAGGAAACCGACTGTTCTGTCCCATTCATGGACATGAAAGTCATAAGAGAGGGCCAGACTGTATTCACTGATATTTATAGAAAACCCATGGCCTCTTCCAGATATATTCATTACTTGTCATACCACCCATTCAGGGTAAAAATCAACTTAATTTTAAATTTAAAAACAAGAATAAATAAACTTTCGGATATCAGATTCAGAGATGACAATATGAGGACATTATATAACATCTTGAAGGGAAACGGATACCCTGACCCTTTGCTAAAAAAGCTCCTCTTCAACACACCGGATCGTGATGTAGACACTAACCATGTAAGGGATGATGGACTTTCCACAGATCGATTTAGTTACGTTACATTACCCTATATCAATAATTTAACATCCAGAATAACCTCAGTATTACCAATGGATCGCATTAGAATTGCTACAAGGAACGTAAAAAAGGTCGGAAAACTTTTTTCAAGATTGAAGGACAACACACCTATCCTCAATCAAAGTCAAGTAGTTTATGAGATTCCCTGCTGTGATTGTGAGCTTGTGTATGTGGGCCAAACAACAACAACCCTATCACAGAGGATCACTTTACATAGGAGTAATATTAGGACAAGCAAGCAAAATTGTGCTCTGACTAAGCATTGTCTGGACAACGGACATCACCCTGATTACAATTCAGTGAAAATATTGGATAAAGAGAATAATACCAAGAGAAGACTGTTTCTGGAGATGGTGCGGATATACCAGAATAAGAACAGCATGAACTCTCGTAGAGACATTGACGGTCTGAGTTCGATATTTTCCTACTTAATTGACTACGATGCCAAAAGACATAACAGTTGTCCCAGTCTGAATACTGTCAGTGTCAGTAGTTAAACATGTCACTCGGTTTGATTTGTTGTGTTTGTGGATGTGTGTGTGGGTTGGTACTGGCGATGTGTAGTAGTTCTGTGAATGATGGAGACATCGCGTAATTCGCGATTTTTCTATGATGGAACGTTAACCTATAAGTGTCATTCTTTGTTTTCGGATTCAACTATAACCTTGTCTAGATCATTTTTGATACTCCATCCCTACATGTTATGCGTTTGTTTTCATTTTGAGTATCTTTTATATGAATTTTCAGTAAATTTCAGCATCTTTTTGATACAACCTCAATTCGTAAGTTACCACATATCTATGTATATTTGACATTTTCTCACTTTCAATATTCTAGTTGCTCCTGATGAAGAGATAAATATAATTCTCGAAAGCTTGAGATACAAAGAAAAGAGTACACTTATTTCAACCTGAAGACTGCTATCCCAAATATATATTTTCTATTATTATATTATCAAACCAGTCAAAATATATTTGTTATTTGTATAAGGTTAAGAACATCAAGAAATTACAACGAATTAGAGATGAACACTTGAAACCAATGGTCATTCAGGACAAATGGATAAGTAACATATCTGAGGTACAATTACCTGAAGATGTCAGAACCATCTTAGCCTTGGGCCCTAAGTTTTGTTTGCCACCTTCCAAATTAGATCTAAATATGGCGGGACTCCTGTCACAGTTTGATCCTGTTTTTTCCAATATTCAATCCCAAAATGAAAAGGATATCTTAGCCGCCAAACTTGCTAACATTTTGACAAATTATGTCCATAAGAATGATTTTGAACATAATCCAATCATCAACACTATGTTCATTAATACCAGTAAATTCCTCAGGGAACACCCTGAAATTATTGTTGTACAATCTGACAAGTGTAATGTGACAACAGTCATGAGAAGATCACAGTATGATGAACTCGCTTTAGAACAACTAAATGATACTCAGTGTTACCAAAGATTAGACAGAGACCCAAGTAACACAATTCAACAGAAGGCCAATAAGTATATCTCGAGTTTGAAGAGAGCGAACAAAATAACTCCAAAACAGGCATCAGACTTGTCATTTTACAGAGGTACTGCATCGAAATTTTATGGGTTGCCCAAACTCCATAAGGATCCCATCACCTTAAGACCAATTATTGCCTCGATTGATAGTCCAAATTTCGGGATTGCAAAATATGTCACAGAGATTCTCACAACCTCGTATGATACGTCTAATGCGTACTTTACAAGAGACTCATTTGATTTTGCATTGTTCGTTAATGGTTTAATACTACCGAAGGATTTTGTGATTGTCAGTTGGGATGTGGTTTCATTGTTTACAAATATCACATTCACGATGACTAAACAATGCATTGTAGATAAATGGACAGATATAGAACCAAATTGTCCAATACCAAGGGATGATTTTCTTGAAATGTTGAAGTTTATATTTGATACAACTATCTTTTCTTTTGGAGGTGTTTATTACAAGCAGAGAGAGGGTACCCCTATGGGTTCTTTGGTATCACCCATAATTGCTCAGTATGTAGTTGACTACATCTTAAATAAAAGCCTTGAACAGTTTCCTTTCCAAGTCCCATTCTGCAAAAAGTTTGTGGACGATATAATAACGTCAGTACCCAGAAACTGCATCAATGAAGCACTGCAAATATTGAATGCTGTTGATTCATCTGGTATGATCAAGTTTACAATGGAAGAGGAAACCGACTGTTCTGTCCCATTCATGGACATGAAAGTCATAAGAGAGGGCCAGACTGTATTCACTGATATTTATAGAAAACCCATGGCCTCTTCCAGATATATTCATTACTTGTCATACCACCCATTCAGGGTAAAAATCAACTTAATTTTAAATTTAAAAACAAGAATAAATAAACTTTCGGATATCAGATTCAGAGATGACAATATGAGGACATTATATAACATCTTGAAGGGAAACGGATACCCTGACCCTTTGCTAAAAAGCTCCTCTTCAACACACCGGATCGTGATGTAGACACTAACCATGTAAGGGATGATGGACTTTCCACAGATCGATTTAGTTACGTTACATTACCCTATATCAATAATTTAACATCCAGAATAACCTCAGTATTACCAATGGATCGCATTAGAATTGCTACAAGGAACGTAAAAAAGGTCGGAAAACTTTTTTCAAGATTGAAGGACAACACACCTATCCTCAATCAAAGTCAAGTAGTTTATGAGATTCCCTGCTGTGATTGTGAGCTTGTGTATGTGGGCCAAACAACAACAACCCTATCACAGAGGATCACTTTACATAGGAGTAATATTAGGACAAGCAAGCAAAATTGTGCTCTGACTAAGCATTGTCTGGACAACGGACATCACCCTGATTACAATTCAGTGAAAATATTGGATAAAGAGAATAATACCAAGAGAAGACTGTTTCTGGAGATGGTGCGGATATACCAGAATAAGAACAGCATGAACTCTCGTAGAGACATTGACGGTCTGAGTTCGATATTTTCCTACTTAATTGACTACGATGCCAAAAGACATAACAGTTGTCCCAGTCTGAATACTGTCAGTGTCAGTAGTTAAACATGTCACTCGGTTTGATTTGTTGTGTTTGTGGATGTGTGTGTGGGTTGGTACTGGCGATGTGTAGTAGTTCTGTGAATGATGGAGACATCGCGTAATTCGCGATTTTTCTATGATGGAACGTTAACCTATAAGTGTCATTCTTTGTTTTCGGATTCAACTATAACCTTGTCTAGATCATTTTTGATACTCCATCCCTACATGTTATGCGTTTGTTTTCATTTTGAGTATCTTTTATATGAATTTTCAGTAAATTTCAGCATCTTTTTGATACAACCTCAATTCGTAAGTTACCACATATCTATGTATATTTGACATTTTCTCACTTTCAATATTCTAGTTGCTCCTGATGAAGAGATAAATATAATTCTCGAAAGCTTGAGATACAAAGAAAAGAGTACACTTATTTCAACCTGAAGACTGCTATCCCAAATATATATTTTCTATTATTATATACTATATATATATATATATATATATATATATATATATATATATATATTTATATATACTTTTTTTTTTTAATGTAAACCAGTATACTATAACTTTCTTTCGATAATTTTTTAAATTTTTTGAAATAATATAACTGAGTTTATATTTCAGATACCAGCTCTACTATAATATTCTTTTGAAAAATTCGTAAAAATTATCGAAAGAAAGTTATAGTATACTTTTAATATTGAATATTCATGAGTGCGATGATATAAGCACTATAGCATCATTTTCTTGTAGACTATTTCTTTATATATATATAACTGACATTTTGTTATTATGACGTATAGGAAATATTATATATATATATATATATATATATATATATATATATATATATATATATATATATATTACCTTAATAATTAGCAGTTAACGTGTGTATGATCTGATTATCATATGAAAAAGGCTTTTCCTTAAGTAATTTCAAGCTAAGCTAACTATCATTAAATTATAATTACAAATTCAATGGACGATGAATCACCTCTGTGATAGTTCATATTTAAATGAGAGGTAATAAGAAATACTCGTCTAAAAATCACTGACTTAGTGATTTTTAGAGAAGTTTTTGTAATTACCTCTCATTGTAATTATACTTTATTTTGTTTCAGTTAAGTATAGTGGATTGGGGAAAATGCCCCTTGATGTTCAAAGTATACCAAACAATGTTTCGGGTGGTTAAAGATTCTGAAAATGTCGATGAAAGACAGCATTGCTTTTTAGTTCAAACATCTGGACAAGATTCAAGATACTTTTCAGTAGATACAAGGCAAGAGCTTCTCAGGATTGAAAATGCTTGGCACTGTTCTGTCTGTACAGCTGTCATGAAATTAGGGGTAAGTGAATATTAATTGCATGTCCAAGTTGAATTTCTTTTTCATTTATTTTATCTTATCTCTACATTTTATATCACAAATAAATTCATTATTTCTGAAAATCAATCTATATGTTAAGTCAATAAGTATTCAGTAAATCAAATTTTATAATATAGTATTATTTTCAGAATAAAACTTTTACTGTAAGTTCAAGTGGCAAAACTGCAGGATTGACTTTAGACTGGAACTTAGGATTTTCTCTGCATGAAGGGGACTCGAAAACTCCAGTATGGCAATATAAATTTTCGCAATTACGAGGTTCATCAGATGATGGAAAGTCCAAGTTGAAACTTCATTTCCAAGATTGTGAAACTAGGGCAATAGAAACTAAAGTAAGTTTTGGTCATTATCATTCAAAAAATGTCATTCATCAAAAATGTTTCAGGAATTGGAATGTTCAATTCTTCAAAGTCTCCTCTTCTGTATGCATGCTTTTTTGACTGCTAAGGTGGCTTCAGTAGATCCAGGTTTTCTGTGTTCAATGATACCGTAACTATGTTTGAAATTCTTCTAGCACAGTCAATCTCAAACATTTTCTTTGAGGAGTGTTATTCCATTCAAACTTTGAAAAAAGTGCCCGGGTTCAATTAAATTTTACTATATAGATACTGGAATATAATTCTACTTGATTGAATTTATTGTAAGGAAATGCATATGTTGAACGTCATTACATCAAAAAAATTGTCTTAATGATTGAAACTTCGAATTTGAAGCCTCAATTCAAAAATGATGATTCATAATTCGGAAAACCTTTATGAGTATTTTATTTGCTTTTGTTTGAAGGTAGCATTTCGTAATGTTCATAATCAGTTTTTGGGATTAATTTCATTTTAATATTGGTCTATAAGATTCAGTCGAAACTGTTTTAGAAGTATATGAACTATTTCAAATATAGACAATTTTTTTTATCCCTCGAATTTAATTTCAATAGTTGTTATCCGAACAAATTGTATGTATATCACAAGATATATACTTGACTTCTATATGGTATTAGTAAGATAATGGTATGATGTGAAACAATTTGTAAAAATTAGTTGAAATTGCACAATGTCTTCGAAGCACTGTGTAGGATATAAGTATGTAGCAAATGTTCCTTATTAGCAGAATTCCTCACTACACATTTCCTAGATTGAAATATACATAGTAGAAAATTATTAAACACTAAAAGACTAAGATGTGAAAAAGTTTAATTAGAGTTTTGATGCCAAATTATTCATAATTGTGTTGAAACACTAAAAAAATTAACTTGCTGCTCAGAAGCATTGCTTCAGTGCATTCAATTGTAATTTGTGTTTCAATATGTGAATAATTTTTAGCAAATATAGGCCTCTTGAAGTAATTTCAAAGAAGCTCCTACTACGTTTGGGCCTTATGGTATTTCAAACTCCTACTGAAATATTTAAAGTATTGAAATTCTTGTGTACCTATGTCAGGTAAAATGTTCATTATTTAATGTATTTTGGCTGATAATATTCCATGTTGAAATATTTATGAAACTCCGCATATATTTCGTCATTTTATAATGGAACTGCTCATGTATTAACTATTTCCATTAATGTGGTGAAATTTCTTGTGAAAATCAGGAATTCAGTTGAAGATCAAATAATTCGATGGATACTGATCTAACTTGTTAGTATCTTCCACTTTAATCCAGTCTAAACGCTGTCAATCCAATATGTCCATTTAAATTGTTAGAATTGAGAAATATTTCAGTGTAATCTGTAAACTATTTGTTGAAATGCCCTCTAAGTCTATAGAGGTAAAATGTTTTTCATATTGGCTGTATCATTTATTGACCAGTATAGAATTTAGTTTTTCATAAACAAATATTTCATGTTTTTTTTGTCATTCAAGATATGACTAATATTAAAAAAATAGCAGTCATCAGACCAAATTGGAGCGAAATAGCTATAAAATGAAGACTGAAAAATAGAGTTTACAGGTTTCGCTAAATTTTTAATTATGGAGTTTTGTGTTCACTGTGTACACTTTGAATTCTATGAGAATAGCTCTAATTTGAGGTACTGAAATATCTGTTTTGCAGGTCACATTGAACCAAATCTAAATTGATCTCAAATATTCACAAATTTGTCACTATTCTTTTTGAATCTAATTTTTATAAATCCCGAATTGAAATTTTCGAGAACGATTACTATTCGTCAACTACATATTCATTGAGTTTTCAAGAAGAATGTGGCATATCATAGTAATTGAAAATGTATTCCTTGTTGAATTTCTTGTTATATTCATAATTTAGTCTAAAGTCTAGTTAATACTAGTTTGTTACTTAGTTGACTCATTGTTAAAGGTTCAAAAAACGTTTTATGAAGTTTTATTGTGATTCTACATCACATTTTTATTTCATTAATATGAAGAAACAATTGAGCTAAGGTTGTGATTAATCTTGTATGTTTCCCATCTTACAATATTTGTATTTTATTTTTAAGCTAATATGTAGCATAACTATATTATTTATTACCTGTTGACAATATGATTAAATTTATTTAGTAGGATTTTGTTTGATTTTTTTCATGAAACAATTGTTTTTTAACAACTACCAGAGTTCTTCACGCCCAAAATTAGTATGGTATACAATGTTGAAAACAGATGGTTTTAACATTTAGCTTAAATTAACTAAAATAAATCGCTCCTGAATTCGTCAGACAGAATAAAATCATTTTAGGCTATTGTAGTTTGTCTATGAAAATATTTTTTTTTGCGAACATATTTGAGTTTCGAATATTTTGATGAAATATAAATACTTACCTATTTAACATGTGTGCTTGCATATATTAGTAGGATTGTAGAACTGTGTTATCAACCTTGCTGTCGAGCAAAATTTGTCTTAAAGGATCTCGAATAAGAATGCGCAGTCGATATATTTCCTTTATAATTTAATTTTGTATTCATGCCGACTTTAAAGATACCATGTTAAGTCAGAGAAATTTGAAATTTTTTTAATAGGTACACTATTATATACACTGGATTATATTCTACCAAAATGGATTTTAAATAATTCGGTAACTGAATACTTCAATTTCGAACATAATCATGTTCTACAAAATATGCACCTGAAATTTCAAATAAAAAACATGATTTTTTCCGATATCACAGCATGTTCCCACAAAATCCTTATTTGAAGAAGATATGAACGCACTTGATTCAATCAGAAACCAACCAACCACCCAATATTACTCAAAATAAAATTCTAAATTTTTAAGTTTATTTATGAAAATACAAACAATGAAAAATAGAACAGAACAATAAGAAACGTCAGTAGCTTAAAAGGACTAGATTAATGACAACTTCAAGATAAAACTGAAAATATGACAAACTAACAAGAATACTATTTTAAACAGCCTTTAACAAACTAGGAGTCAAACTCTGACTAGTCAATATTATTGCGTATTCATATGAATATTTTAAAGGAGTATTAGATACATGCTCACAACAAATTTGAGCAAAATATTTTCTAACTAAGAAACATTAAATATTATAAATTATTAATATTATTGCAACATCAACACTTGAGCAAGAAAAGGCACTTTAGGTTTAAAAACTAAATGAAAAATTAGTTTCATTTTTCAATAACTCAAATGAAGATTTGTCAACAAAACATGCATGGAATGTATTACATACAGATCAATAAACATTAACAAAGAGAATACAAATTAACACTTGTTACAGCTAGATTAAAGATTGTTTAGTCATCAACATTTGTGACATCATATTTATCCATTTGATATACTGCTTCTGAAAAGTATTTTTCATAACGACAATACATGACTTTGCTAGAGATCATTTTTGGAACACTCAAACTTGGCCAATATGTCTGTTGTATATCTAACACTTCTCTTATAGCTTGTGCCGCATTTTTGTCAATCATCTTTGTAAACACATCTGAAGGTACTGGAACAGGCATACCTCTCAGTGCTTTAAGACACATCAACATACTAAAAGCTGTAGTATGAACGTTATAGCCTCCTTCTAGTACAACAATTAACCTTCCCAAAGCTAATGGTTTCAGAAGATAGATAAATTGACCAAACATTTCTGGCGACACAAGATATCCACCCAAAGGATCATTTATTCCGGCGTCAAATCCAGCCGACACCAAAACAAGTTCAGGTTTGAATGCGTAACCTATAGGCAATATAATGTTAAGGAAAGCTGCCAAGTATTCAGTATTTCCCATAGCTCCCTACAACAAAATATTCAGTGTCATGAAATGCTTTATAAATGAATCACTGTAATTTGAAGATTTTCTTGTCTGTTGGTATTTTAACTAATATTAAGATTCTTAGCAATAACAGACCAGATAATAATCATATATTTGACTCACATTGCTGAATGGAATGTTAACATTAAATCCTTCCCCAGGACCATGACCAACATACTTAGCTCCAGCAGATAATTTGAATGGATAATAGTTACCATTATCAAATCTATGAATACTGATATAAAGAACTTCATTACTGTTGTAAAAAATGTCCTGGGTCCCATTACCATGATGGACATCTAAGTCAATTATGAGAATTCTAGAAAGAGATGTTATTTTATTTGATGTAAACTAAATATAACATAAAAGTACAATATATATATATATATATATATATATATATATATATATATATATATATATATATATATATATATATATATATATATATATATATATATATATATATATATATATATATATATATATATATATATATATATATATATATATATATATATATATATATATATATATATATATATATATATATATAGGTAGATAATGTAAGATTTATATATAGATTATATACCTAGAAACTCCATATTTCTCTTTGGCATACTTTGCAGCTACAGAAATATTGTTAATAAAGCAAAAACCTTGGCCTTTAGAAATACTAGCATGGTGTCCTGGTGGACGAATAAGAGCAGCTGCATTAGTTACTTCTTCAGTCAAAACTGCATCCACTAAAGTGAGTAACACACTAACGGATGTCATAGCAGCCTTAGATGTGTGACTGTTGATATAAAGATCCTGGTGTGGAGTTAACTTATTAGTTATCACCTTTTCCATGTAATATCCATCATGAACTTTCAAACAAAACTCATAATCATCTCGATCTGGAGACATCTGTAGTAAAAAAAAAGTTGTAAGCTTTGATATAATCACATTTAATCATTGAATATTGCAAATATTATCTGTTGAGACACTTATAATTGCTATAATATGTTGATGTAATAATTTAATAACCTTGATTTCAGTGCAGCTCTCAGTCAGCTTTGCCTCTTGCATCAGTTCAAGAATTTTTGTTAGTCTGACAGGATTTTCAAAAGAATGGGATATTTTATCTGGTACATGAAGCAGAGTAACAGGTTCAAAACCATATCCAGTACCTTTGAAAATTTTGTAATTTTCTGCAAAGTATAAGTTGAATATTTATTACAGAGTATACAGTATGTATTTCCAATAAATAATAATTCACACAATCTTACCCTCATTCTCACGAAATCTATGGACAAAAGAAGTAAAATCATCTATTGCCAACTGACTTAACTCTGGATAATAGCTCTTAGTTAAATATGGAGGATTTTCAATTTCTCCAAAATACTTAACAGCGACAATATGCTCTTTATTTGGATTAACCTCATAACCTGGCAAATATTCAAATCTTTGTATGGCTGAAAAGCAATTCCAGTGATTGAACAATGCACCTTTGCAATTGTTGATTGAGTCAACAACACTTCTTTGTGTGGGGCCAGTTTCCTCCAGTCCTGGACAAGGATCTCCAAGCAGACCTTTAAGAGACAAAGCTGCACTTTCTGCTAATGAAGGTATAAAGTACCCTCCTTCCAAAACCATCACAATATGCCCATCAGCAATTCCAGAGAGAAGGTGAACAATATGCGAATAGAAGCCTGGAGTAACAAGCATTTGTCCCTATAAATTTTGAATGAAATAAATATTAAAGTTTTATTTTTGGATCAAGCTTTTTTTGTACAATTAATCATTAATCAATTACCTAAAAGAAATTTTCCAAACAAAATTTAGATAAAGAACTATACATGCACTAAAGTTCAACAAAAATTGGAAAACCTAAACCCAGTTGATGAAAACAACAAATATTTTTTTCTCTAGTATTTGAATATTTACAATTGAAACCCACCTCAGGACAACCTACAGCAGCATCATAGCCAGCAGAAATCATAATCAAGTCTGGACGGTACTATAAAACCATATATTAGTATGGAACAATAAATTACAAAAATTTTCACCTCATATGCTACTGGTAGAAGAATATTCAAAACTATAGATAAATAATCTGCATCTCTCAACCCAATACAATTTAGTGGAACATTGATATTATATCCCTTTCCTTCATCCTCTCCAATAAAATCAAAATTTCCCTCTCGCAAATTTGGCCAATATTTTCCATTCTCATAACGATGCATGGAGAAAAAGAGGACACTGAAAAAGGGAATCAACTACTTAGTTATTCAATAGAAATTAGTGATATTTTGGATTAAAGTGACACCTTCAACACTTTCACCTAAGTTTCTGTCAAAAAAATGTCATTGATTTCCATTTTCCACAACTGCACTCATAATATAGAAACTATTGAATGAAAATTCAATTAATTTACATTTGATTGAATACTTACTTCTAGTCTTGATGACATATATTACATAAATAATGCACTAATAAGGTCAATGGAGTATGTAATTGTTTCATTATAAAAAACTTGCAATATACTACCTTAATATATAATCATTTTAGCCTTGTTTCTATTTAACTGTTTGAATAATTTTATTGATTCTAAAGTACTATTCAGACAAATTTTCTTTCACGTTTCATTAAAAACAAAAAGGAATGACAACTTATTCTGTCCCACCAATTATTTGATTGATGAACCTATTATAGAATGTTGGATTACGATAATCAATATTTAAATGCTGGTCTCTCATTTTATAGGTATAAATAAATACATTAAGTACTTAAGTATATTGAATACATAAGGTACACCCTAAGTATTTTTGCTGTGAAGTAAATGTCTTGTTGAATTTAATTCAAGGTGTAATATTTTCTATTTAGAAATGTGCTTTCCTATGAATAAATAAATAAAACTCACTCCTTTCTTCTATAAAATGCTTCTTGTGTGCCATTTCCATGATGGACATCAAAATCTATAATCATAACTTTTTTACACAGTTTTTCCTGCAGGCATTTTTCAGCAGCTATAGCTACATTGTTGAAATAACAATATCCTTCAAAAGCATTATATTTTGCATGATGGCCAGGAGGGCGTACAATCGCAAAACCATTGTGAAAAGTGCCTTGGCATACAGATTTAGTAACTTCTATTGTCCAGGTTAACGCTTGCATAGCTGCCTTAAATGTATTCTATAAAATCAATTGGTATGGTGTTACAAATACAAACAAGAATACTGATTAAAGAAGATTCATTAACACTACGAAAGTTTTACTAATTTCTAAAGCATATTACCATACAAAAAAACATTCCATCATATTTTTTTGCTTCCTCTTCACGTTCATCAATACTTTCGATTTTTGATATACGTTGCAAAGTTTCAAAGAGATCTGATGAATGAATGAGTGTAACATCTTCCTCAGTACATTCTTTATCAATGGTAAGTAATTCACATCTTGTCAATAAGCATAAATTGGCGATTCTACAAATTTCATTTCAGAAATAAGTTACTAGTAAATATATATGAGCAGCCACTACAACTCCAATTACATAATTTCACATAAATATTGAATATTTAAAACTAAAATTCAAAAATGAAAAGTTACCTGTTGATTATTTCTAGCAAACGTGAAGGATTTTCTGGATTATTCTCATCCCAGTCATTCTTATGGTCAATCATTATTTGTGATTCTGTGCCAACAACAGTTCCCTTTCTACAAGTGGATAAATATTTATAGCACATTTCATAAGGATCTGGAGCTGATTTTTCGTTTTCCATGTAACCACCTTCATCCATTTGTTTCTTTCTCAATGCCACCACATCTTTTAAAGAAGACTAAAATACAATATTTTACGAATAAACGGAAATTATGGTCCACTAGAGAGCATAACTTACTGCCTTAGTAGAGCGATAATTTCTTTTAAAGGCTCTAAGTACAGGTCGGCTCATTTCTCCAAAATGCAATGAAATGCAACTTGAGATAGCTATAATAATAAATAAAGCTTAATATATAAAATATAGATATATAAGATAGATAAATAAGTTTATATATTAGTGAAAATTAATATATTCATTGTGAAGATATGAACTGAAAATATGAAAACAAATTTCAACAACACAACTGCACACATTACTGAAATTCTGTACTAATCAACAATTTTAACGAAAAAAGAGACTCTTAAAAATTAAAGGCGGCGAAGACACACCTTAAACAATTAATAAATCAAGAAAAATTTTCAGGTGAAGAAAATTGTAACTCAAGAAACCCACACACAAAATCACAAAACAATAGTCACAGATTTATCACGGACTACAGAAAAGAATACTCAGTTTTTTCTTCCTACTTCTTTTGAATTTGCCAGACACCTTGGATAATCTAATAAATTTCCACCAGGTCCGTCTTAGACGGGCCTGGTGGAAATTTATAAAATAGGTTATAATATATGAAATAAGAGTATCTGTCATTATAAAATAAAATTTATTATAGTATGAACCAAAGTTAACAAATAAAGTCAAACTAAATTGTTTATATATGATCACAAAATTTTTCGTGTTGGGTATCAATGTTTAGAAAAAAGTCACTAATAATGGTGATCATCATCGTCTTTTAAATCACAGAATGCTGATTCGCATCGCACTATTACTGTTACTAGTTTACTTTTCAACGGAAAAGTAATCAACGGAGTTAGAATGATTAAATTTTTATTTGAATTAAAACAAGAGAACTTGAAATGATTGATATATTTTTGTTCTGACTTATTAATTGTTTATCAAATGTTTAGGTAACAATTTCCACAAGATAAGTTATTTATTTCGAATCGAAACAGTGATCATGGTCACTACTTAAGAGGTGATTAACATACAATCTCTATGTTCATCTCTAGAACACAGCCTAACTCTACTTACAAGCCATGAACTAGGACTTGGCAACGCCGCATCTGCTCAATCCGGTAGACCGATCGATCTTCGAACATGGTCTACTACATGTTAATAATTGCCTTTTCAGAAAAATTATCAGCGAAATGGCACTTTGTATAAAAAATAGTTTTAACAGAAATTGTAGATCATACAATTATCTATAGAAATCAATAATACACTTTTTTCTGAGAAGAACTATGTCTGAGTTATAGCGATTCAAATGTAAATGAAAATATAAATGATTCAAAAAAAATTCAAATTAAATTCACTTTATCAATTAGAATTGACAATATGCTATAAATTTCATTATTTTTCATTCTCAGGTGAGAGTAAGTTTAATGCGTCCATTCCTTTAAACCTTTATTGAGATGTGTACAGTAATTTGGATGGATAGAATGATTCTGATATCACATTTGTAACGACCAAGCAAATTTTCCAGTTGAGACTATCTAGTTAATTTCAGTTGTAAAATCCATTTCAAATCATTAGGGGACAGTTTATTTTTATTGACAAAAACATTTACATGCATATATGAATCTACTAAAATCTGATTGATAATTTGTATAGTGTTTATTTGTGAACATTCAGTTACGCTGGATGGAAAAACTAGAGTGTAAAAAATGCTGTTAGTTTCAAAAGTTTTTATATTGCACGATTTACATATCAAAATCTTTTTTTAAAATTGGATGTTAAATCAACAAAATTACAAATTGAATCTGAGTTTTCAAAGGCTTCTTTCAATTTCTCACAACGTTCCTTCAATGCTGGTTCTTTCGGCTGGATATTCTCTTTGAGAGTGTACTGTTTTTGATAAGTAGGGGTAAATAAAGAAAAATACTTGGCACTGCTTTTAAATTGAGCTTAACTTTATCAATCTAGCCTTCTTGCCTTCTGTTGATCAATCTAGCAAACGATGAATACCTTCTCTAGTAAGTGCTCTCTCTGGAAAATGTTTGGCACAAACTACAGAATATTTTGTGGGGGTCCATGATGCCCTAGGAATATTTTTTAGCCATTGATTCGTTAAGATTACCATCCTATGGAAAACAAAATACAGAAACTGGTGGTTCGCCGGCCTCGAGGTAAGTTTTGTAGTTCGACTTGCATCCAGGCACACAGCAATGACTTGGCATGTTAATTGTTGTGCTAATATCAAGAACAAAACCTATAAGAGATTAGTTCTAAATAACTACTAAATCTAACAAAGGGTAAGTAACTCTACTAATCACAAAAAAAGAACAATTCTAGCAAATAATGCTTTTGTTAATGTCTGAACTACTCAGTCAAAACATCAGTAATCGGTAGTTATTTACATACAAATTTCAAAGGTATTCCTTAGTCTGTTGCTGAAAAAAACACAGTAGCACTTTCTACACACTATACATCACAGTTTTTTTCAGCTACAGACTAAGGAATACCTTTGAAATTTGTATGTAAATAGCTACCTATTACTGATGTTTTGACTGAGTAGTTCAGACATTAACAAAAGCATTATTTGCTAGAATTGTTCCTTTTTTGTGATTAGTAGAGTAATTTACCCTTTGTTAGATTTAGTAGTTATTTAGAACTAATCTCTTATAGGTCTTGTTCTTGATATTAGCACAAAAATTAACATGCCAAGTAATTGCTGTGTGCTTGGATGCAAGTCGAACACAAAAGTTACCTCGAGGCCGGCGAACCACCAGTTTCTGTATTTCGTTTTCCATAGGATGGAAATCTAATGAATCAATGGCTAAAAAATATTCCTAGGGCATTATGGACCCCCACAAAATATTCTGTAGTTTGTGCCAAACATTTTCCAGAGGGAGCACTTACTAGAGAAGGTATTCATCGTTTGCTAGATTGATCAACAGAAGGCAAGAAGGCTAGATGGATAAAGTTAAGCTCAATTTAAATGCATTGCCAAGTATTTCTCTTTATTTACCCCTACTTATCAAAAACAGTACACTCTCAAAGAGAATATCCAGCCGAAAGAACCAGCATTGAAGGAACGTTGTGAGAAATTGAATGAAGCCTTTGAAAACTCAGATTCAATTTGTAATTTTGTTGATTTAACATCCAATTATAAAAAAAGATTTCAATATGTAAATCGTGGAATATAAAAACTTTTGAAACTAACAGCATTTTTTTACACTCTAGATTTTCCATGCAAGGTAACTGAATGTTCACAAATAAACAGTATACAAATTATTAATCAGATTTTAGTATATTCATATATGCATGTAAATGTTTTTATCAATAAAAATAAACTGTCTCCTAATGATTTAAAATGGATTTTACAACTGAAATTAACTAGATAGTCTCAACTGGAAAATTTGCTTGGTCGTTACAAATATGATATCAGAATCATTCTATCGTCCAAATTATTGTACACATCTCAATAAAGGTTTAAAGGAATTGACGCATTAAACTTACTCTCACCTGAGAATGCAAAAAAATGAAATTTATAGCATATTGTCAATTCTAATTGATAAAGTGAACTTGTTAGTGTACATACTAAAAAAACATTTGAATGGCTATAACTAAGACATAGTTCTTCTTAGAAAAAAGTGTATTATTGATTTCTATAGATAATTGTATGATCTACAATTTTTGTTCAAACTATTTTTTTATACAAAGTACCGTTTCGTTGAAAATTTCTCTGAAAAAGCAATTATTAACATGTGGTAGACCGATGTTCGAAGATCGATCGGTCTACCGGATTAAGCAGATGCGGCGTTGCCAAGTCTATGTTCATGGCTTGTAAGTAGAGTTAGGCTGTGTATATGTGACAAGGATAGATCACAACCTAACTCTTTTTACTTAAGTAAAGTTAGGCAGTGGATAGATAGTAGTTTATAAAATGTCCAGTCTTTAAACTGTGGTTCATTGTTAAAAATAGAAGTAAATAAGTATAAACGAAATGGGTGAATAAATTTAAATTTCTTAATCACAAAACCAGGTAACCAGCTGACTACACGTGACTTGATAATATTGTTACAATTATGGGTTTCGACGGATGAATTCCAATATCTAACTTTTAACAATCAATAAATATCCTTTATTTACAAACTGAAAATAAACACAACCAATGTCATTATCGCTTATGTCACAATTCTGTCTATTTCACTGTACTACTCTAGATAACTGTAAACTAACTTTGACCTGCCATCTTCCGTCCTGGTTCATTATATCCCTAGAGTTTTCTAGAAGATTCCATTTCGAGAAAGTTCGATTGTCAGAACGTAGGAGTCGATGTTACATCACATTTGCCGAAACGTTCTAGATAGCACAGAGATGGCTTCAGGTATTTTCGTAACAATATTTAATATTTTAATTTTAGTTTGTTTAATTTCGTTACTGTATATTACCATTGCAATTGATTTTAATTTTATATTCGTTGACTTCATCAATAATATTTCATTATATTCTGTTTTTCACTAACTTTCTGTATTTCATTAACTACGTGTGACTTTGTAATAGATATTTATTTCAGTTTCTTCCATTTGGTTGTTGTATATTACTATTTCAATATATTTTTATTTCATTTTATTTTCGTTGTATATATTGGCTTATATACTTTCTATTTTTTTTTATTTATTATTATTTGTATTCAATTTGTTATTTTTTCCCTGCAATTGGATGTTGGAATCTGTTGAAAATAAATGTATGATTAAAATTTAAAAAATTACCGTCAATAATTCAGTCTTAGCGGTCCACACGTCTTAAGTCTGTACGGTAAATGAGGGATTTCTTATTTCATCTGACGAGTATTAAATATGAGCCCATCTCCTAAACAAATATGCTCTACGAAAATTTGGTACTCTACAGATAAAATTATGATGAATTATTATATATCCAATTGAAATTCTATTTGAAAAAATGTAATTCTATTTGATGTGTAAACAGTGGACACCGCCGAGGAAATCATTTTACAAGGCACAGAAAACAATTCTAGAGCCCACAGCCTAACTCTACTTACAAGCCATGAACTAGGAAATCTGGCAACATCCAAGCTAGACCCACAAAAACAGATGCTGTAATGGCGTTGTAATGGTTTCTGGTCATTGCTGCTGAATAAATCGCTATTTAACGAGAGAAATAACATTCAAATCCAAAAATAAGTTGTGAAAAGTGCTATTGTTTGAAGTTGTGAAGAACAAGCAAAAGAAATTTCCCGCAAATGTCTTATATAAACAGGAATATCTGTTGTGTTTTAAGTTGTGCTTTTTTGGTTATACCTGGAGAGGTAGAAATAATACCTAACTTTTATCATCTCATAATTGTGTAAAAACAAAAATCCGCGTTTTAGTTGTTGTGCTATTATGTGATGTATATCGTGTAGAAAGTGCTACTGTGTTTTTTTCAGCTACAGACTAAGGAATACCTTTGAAATTTGTATGTAAATAGCTACCGATTACTGATGTTTTGACTGAGTAGTTCAGACATTAACAAAAGCGTTATTTGCTAGAATTGTTCCTTTTTTGTGATTAGTAGAGTTACTTACCCTTTGTTAGATTTAGTAGTTATTTAGAACTAATCTCTTATAGGTCTTGTTCTTGATATTAGCACAAAAATTAACATGCCAAGTCATTGCTGTGTGCTTGGATGCAAGTCGAACACAAAAGTTACCTCGAGGCCGGTGAGCCACCAGTTTCTGTATTTCGTTTTCCATATGATGGAAATCTAATGAATCAATGGCTAAAAATATTCCTAGGGCATTATGGATCCCCACAAAATATTCTGTAGTTTGTGCCAAACATTTTCCAGAGGGAGCACTTACTAGAGAAGGTATTCATCGTTTGCTAGATTGATCAACAGAAGGCAAGAAGGCTAGATGGATAAAGTTAAACTCAATTTAAATGCAGTGCCAAGTATTTTTCTTTATTTACCCCTACTTATCAAAAACAGTACACTCTCAAAGAGAATATCCAGCTGAAAGAACCAGCATTGATGGAACGTTGTGAGAAATTGAATGAAGCTTTTGAAAACTCAGATTCAATTTGTAATTTTGTTGATTTAACATCCAATTATAAAAAAAGATTTTAGTATGTAAATCGTGGAATATAAAAACTTTTGAAACTAACAGCATTTTTTTACACTCTAGTTTTTCCATCCAACGTAACTGAATGTTCACAAATAAACAGTATACAAATTATTAATCAGATTTTAGTATATTCATATATGCATGTAAATATTTTTATCAATGGAAATAAACTGTCTCCTAATGATTTTAAATGGATTTTACAACTGAAATTAACTAGATAGTCTCAACTGGAAAATTTGCTTGCTCGTAACAAATATGATATCAGAATCATTCTATCGTCCAAATTATTGTACACATCTCAATAAAGGTTTAAAGGAATTGACGCATTAAACTTACTCTCACCTGAGAATGAAAAATAATGAAATTTATAGCATATTGTCAATTCTAATTGATAAAGTAAACTTGTTAGTGTACATACTAAAAAAACAACATTTGAATCGCTATAACTCAGACATAGTTCTTCTTAGAAAAAAAGTGTATTATTGATTTCTATAGATAATTGTATGATCTACAATTTTTGTTAAAACTATTTTTTTATACAAAGTACCGTTTCGCTGAAAATTTCTCTGAAAAGGCATTTATTAACATGTAGTAGACCGATGTTCGAAGACCGATCGGTCTACCGGATTGAGCAGATGCGGTGTTGCCAAGTCTATGTTCATGGCTTGTAAGTAGAGTTAGGCTGTTTTTCGAAAACCGGCAAATTGTGTTGGAGGTATTTCTCTCGAAAATTCATCAATTGACGCAAATAAAAAGTTAATTCTACAAATTCAGAAAAATAACCTAAAAGTAACCTTCTCATTGAAGTAACCTAAAAGTAACCAAAGTCGTTCAAAAATCACCTAAAAGGTTACAAAAGTAACCTTCTGGCAACGCTGCAGAACATAACAAACCACAATCAAGAAAGAATTACTAAAAAACGCTAATTTCTCCCACTCTAACAAGTTCATTAGGAGTCACCGCAATAGGAATTTACAGTGTAGAAGTGAAGATCTGTTGAGATTACAACAGGGGCAGATGGAATAAAGATCTGCAATTTTCATCATTTACAGCGTATCATAATCATAATTGTTTGGTATGCTCTCAGATATGATTAAGACATCAATTCAACTAATGTAAAGGTAGATGAAATAAATTGAATAATTTACAATATTCTGAATTAGTTATCTCTCTTGAATAACATGTAACACTTTTTTTCATTCTGGGAATGGCTTCAAATTTCAGTTGTTTTACTACAAATCTTGCAACTGCAAGTAAAATATTTTTTGTCCCCATCACCAATTAGTAGAAACATCTTACTCTATGATTCGTAAGTAATCGAAAATATCCGAGAAGTTCCTCTGGATTTTTAAATGATTCTAATCACTTTCAGATAACCTTGATTTAATATTCGCTGATGTCTTGGTCCACGAAGTATAGATATAAGGAATCCGAACGTAATGTTGAAAGAATGGCATCAATTTAAGCAACAGATCTTTTGACGGGAGGGCGCGTCACTTTTTAAAACGTACTTGTTTACCATCCATTTACGATCCAGCGCGTATTTACGTCTGATAATAATAATAACATCGGTCGGTACGTCCTGAACATTTGCGCAGCCAGTCGTAGAAAAGAGAACTATGATCTGGGTTTGATATTGTGTATATGAATACTACGGAAAAACTATACCGTTCGGACTCCTTATATCTATACTTCGTGTCTTTGTCAAACATGGTTCAATATGTCGAATAAAAAGCAATTGGCTTAGTTTCACAGCATTATATTGTTTCATCAACATAATTCTGTGAAACTATGCCTAGTATTTTTTTAATCAATAAATCAGCTTCAATATTACCAAACTTAAAATCAGAGATTACAATAAATTTTTAAATTATTTTGATAAATATAACATTTGAAAATTTTTTATATACATATAATAGTTCTGATAATAATCGATTATCGCTCAACTATATATTGCGTCTTTTTGGTGTAAAAGTTAATACAAGTTTTGAAGAATATTTTTATCTCATCTTCTCACGTAGTCTCATTTCTAAGGAATACCTCATATAAGGGTAGGATTACAAACATTTGAAGCTCGTGACGTTATTTTTTGAATCTTGAAATATAATTTTGATTGATTGGTAATATTTGTTCATTCTTAAAAAAGTTCACCTGCTGATATTGTGAATATGTAGTCAGGTATTTTCTACAAATATAGAGTTTTCTTTCTGATATATTTTCATTTATATCCATACTAATATTATAAATGCGAAAGTAACTCTGTCTGTCTGTCTGTCTGTTACTCTTTCACGCCTAAACGGCTGAACGGATTTTGATGAAATTTGGTATGGTGATAGACGATAACCTAGAAATGGTCATAGGCTATAAATAATCACGCCATCGTTCTTAGGGGGTAGGCAGTAGGGAGATAACTAAATTGAGTTAGTGATTTTTAGTCGTTTTTGTTGGGACTTTTGCTCTTTCACGTCTAAACGGCTGAACGGATTTTGATGAAATTTAGTATGGTAATAGATGGTTACCTAAAAACGGATATAAGATCAAAATGATCACGTCATCGTACTTAGGGAATAGGAAGTAGGTAGAAAACTGAATTGAGTTAGTGATTTTTTTATGGTTTTTGCAGGGAGTTTTGCTCTATCATGCCTAAACGGCTAAACGGATTTTGATGAAATTTAGTTGGGTGATAGAGAGTAACCTAGAAAAGGATATGGGCTATTAATATTCATGCTATCGTACTTAAGGCCTAGGCAGTAGGCAGAAAACTAATTAAGTTAGTGATTTTTAATCGTTTGTTTCAAAAGTTTACCTCACACACGCCTTAACGTCTGAACGGATTTTTATAAGACTTGGTTAATTTAAAGATAGGATCCTAGGCACGGACACAGGCTACTTTTTACGGCGGGAAAATACCTCATTCCCGCGGAAATCTAGCGTGATCGTGTCAAGAAGCGCATGACGCCATAGCTACTGAAATGATTTTGATGTTTTTTTAAACTGAGTGTTACTAAGACTTCAAGTTAGTATTTGATCACTTTTCTAACTTAGAGGGTAGTAGGTGCCATAATTTAGGGAATTTATGATGAAATTTTGATGCAACTGTCTTTATTTAACAGTTTTACTTGGATCGAAACTTAGCGACATTCCATCACACTACTTAACTTATAGGGTAGGAAGGTACCAAAATTCAGACTACTTTTCACTTCGGGAAAATATCTCATTCCCACAGGAACCTATACCTACATAGTTACCTATCTACAATTTTAAAACTCTGTCTAGAATCACATTACGCCAAAACTATTGATATGATTTGTATACGATTTTTTATTCAACTGACTGTTACATTACATACAGATAAAATCGAATTACCTACACCACAGAATTAATATAGTACTACACAACTAGCTACGCTTTAAACTTGAGGAGGTTATTAGATAGACATTTATACGAACTTTGAGCCCAGTAATCAGTTCAGGATAGGTAATCAGTTCAGTTGATCTGAAGTTGAGGACCGGAACACGATAGTGGGACATTGTTGCAGGGGGACTTACAGCCGGGAGAAAACAAAATAACTTATGCGGACGAAGTCGCGGGTAAAAGCTAGTATATATATATATATATATATATATATATATATATATATATATATATATATATATATATATATATATATATATATATATATATATATATATATATATATATATCCATTTATTTCTGATTTTACATCCACATTTTAACACTGTTGTTAATATTCTGTAACAACTGTTAATAGGCTTATGTGTCTTCGAACCCTTCTATTTATATGTGATGATAAATAACAATGAATCTCTTTTCCGACATCTTGGATAAGTGAAACGAATAAAAGTAAACGTAAAAGACCATCAAGCTGATTCAGAAGCACGTCGAGATAATTTCAAAGAATACTATCAAAACATTGAATAAATTTAAAAAACAAACTACAATAGATCAGAGAAATGAAGAGAGGAACAACAGAAATCGATGCTACTATACACAGCTCACACCTTCAGAAAATTTCATAACGCGTCACATAATGCTCCAATAATGATCCAATTACTTAGAAAGTGATTGCAAATGATTGCAACTTTATCGCAGCAATAAAAAATATGCTCTGTTGTCTATTCTTAATAATCATTATCTTCAATGCAAAGTTATGCAATTTATCAATTATAGATTATTTCGCTAAGACATATGCTTTCTGTGCTCTGTTGATTGTATAATATTTCATGGATATAATTTCAATGAATTCTACATAGCTGTAAATCATGTATTAATCGAACATATGAATATAGGAAGATGCTTAGTACCTCAGTATGAAGTCAGGTATTTACGAATACTAAATAACTCAACGAGACTAAATCAAAATATTGTCTCTTTACACTAGTTATAAAATGTTTGAGTATGTTCATTCATTACTTCTCTTCAATATGATACGAAAAAATATGATACGTTTATTCTGTCAAATCGGACTATTAAACCGGTGTAGTAGTTTTAGTTATTGTATATATTGAGTTTGACAGTTTGACTTTGACTGTCAACTAGACAGTTTTTGAACATCTGTATTGAATGGAAGTGAAATACATTGAAATAAACTCGAATCGAAGTTTTTTAGATGAGGAGAACTAGAAAGTATAATTCGAAAAGGTCTTTGTGTTGACGTAAAAAAACAAAATCAGGAAATCTTATAATGTCCTTTGACTAATAGTGTAGGAGTAAATATTGTCCCAATGATTGAATTTCGGTTTTATTGGAGATTTTTTAAATAATATAATAATTAATTTGGATTAATTAGATTTCAGAGAACATTTTACTATCGCAATTATAACACAAAATGACTGTTCGCTATAAGGAATTATATCTTGTTTCCAGTATAGAAGCCTTGAATAAGTTAGCTAAAGATATAAAATTTCATGACAAGGGCTTCGATAAGTAAGTATGCATATATTTGTTTCAATTGGTGTGAGATTATGAAATATGTATATTCTAGGAGGGTTAATACTTTGGAGTCACTTTATAAAACAGCCCAGGAGAATCTTATTGACCAGGAAAAGACATATGTGCTATTGTATAGGTTCTTGTTAGTTTTTGAAAATTATAAAGGTAAAAATGATCATTTTATGGAAATACGTTTTCAAAGCCAGGTGGCAAAGGCAAAACAACAATTTGCAAAACTACGTGAAGAGTTATGCCGTAGGTATAAAGAAAAAGCAGCTAGTCAAAAAGAAAATAAGAAACCTGTAGAGAAAGCAGATGTAGTTGCTGTTTCTGGAAAAAAGTTTCCAGGTATTCAAGATTCAAAAGTATTTGCCATTTTATCATTTATTAATGTTTATAGATAATCATATAACCTGTGCTGAATTATATAGTGCCTTAAATGATGGTAATAATAACATCCTTCTGGTTGATGCCCGACCTGCTGAAGATTTCAAGCAATCGAGAATCAAAATTGGAAATATAATAAATGTTCCGGATCATGTTATACAGTCAGGGTATGTGAAATGTATGATATTCTGCTCTTATCTATACTTGTTCAATATTTTAGTTTATCTGCACATTGTATAGGACAAAACTTACCTAGTAATTATCAAGAAATTTGGAATAAAAGGGATCATTTTGATGTTATTGTCCTACTCGATTGGAATAGTACTCATGAAAATATGAAAGCAACCAAATTAGAAAAATTATTGTCTTCATTAGTTGACGTAAGAATCTCTGTCGATATTTCACTTTGTCACTTCTCTATTGAATATGATTTATAACTTGTTTATAATTTACTCCATTCAGAATCAAATTTATTGAATAAGAATGGATTTTTTTTTTGTTGATATGTTTTACTTCTAGTTGAGAGAAATTGTTTCTTTCAGTGGGATACAAACAAGACGTACATCCAAAAACCAATAATATTAGAAGGTGGCTATATGGAATGGGGACAAAAATATCCTTCATTATCAATTAATCCAAATATTGTAATGAACAAATTGAATGACGAACTTGATGAACTATTAAATCTTGAAGACATTCAGTATCCTTCTGATGAAAACAAAGTCCCTATCATAACATTTCAAGAAACAACTACAGATCAGCCGGAACCAGTTGAGAGCACTGAAACAAGAGAGCAACTTATTCAAAAAAATAAAGAACTCGCAATGCAAAGTAAAACAGTATTACGAGACCTCATTGCAAAGGAAAATGAATGGAAGGAATTGCAAAATGATAGGGATGTAGAGCAGTTGAAAGAACTCGAAAAGGGAATTGCTAACTTGGAGAAGCAATTAGTTATGTTGACAGATGAAAAAAAGAAAACCCAACAACAATTTGAACTATATGCAAGGTTTGATCCTGAGAAAGAAAACCTGGAAGCCAACCATATTAAGGAAATAGCTGACATAGAGGAGTCAGAGAATCAAAAATTACTTATTCTTGAGGCAATCAATCAGGAGAGGTTAGATAAGTTAGCTAAAGCTCGGACTTTGAAACCGAAGGCTGCAGGAGATCCTAATGTCATCCTGACGCCTAGCCCTAGTGTTAATAGTGGAATGGCACTTAAAGGTGGAAGAACTGATACACCTATAGTAAATAGAGCAAATAAGCCTTCAGTTAATTTACCAAGATCAGGACTTTTTGATGGTCCCATTGTATTTAATGTGAGTATGATATAATTTGCTACTAAACTACTATAAAATGTCTACATTTAATTAGGTACACAACTTTTTGTGATATCAAATTTTGAATTTGTACTTTGAAAATTATTCTTTAAAATTTTTCCAACTATCAATTTCAATAAGATGCATATGATGTTATTTTCCATTTTATTTTAGCCTGAGGGTGGCGGCCTTATTGGCCTCAAAAATATCAGGAATACTTGTTACATGAATACTGTAGTTCAGTGCATGAGAAATATTCCCATAATGGCTGCCTTATTCTGCACTGGTAAATATAACAATTACGTGAAAAGAAAACCAGATATAATAATTATGGAGACGGCGTCATTATTCCGGTCATTATGGTCAAATATACACAAATTTTACAATCCAATAAATTTTTATGAAAAAGTGTGTTCTATAGAGCCTAATTATCAGATGGGCAACCATGAAGATTGTATGGAGTTTTTCCTTTTTCTACTCAATAATTTAAGTGAAGATTGTGCATATGACCTAACTAAACATGATAAAGTGATGACCACATCTCAAGAAGCTTGGTTTAATCAGATGGGCGGCAAAAATTCTATTTTTATTGAGCTTTTCTATCACCAACTGAGAATCCGTCAAATTTGTAAAAAGTGTAACATAACATCTATTAAGTTTGAGATGGAGAGCACTTTTATGCTGCCAGTACCTGAACATGATTTTAGAGTTGAAGATCTGATGAAAAATTATCTCCAGGATTATATTATTGATGATTATGTGTGTTCTAAATGCAAAAGACCTGTAACAAATTCCAAGAATATTACCTATGCTCCTAAGATATTGGTGATTGTTCTTAAAAGGTTAGTTTTGTGGATTCCAATATTGGAACAGAAAAGAAAAAATTGGTAGTGAAAATGTTATCAATAAAGATCAAAAACACTTTGTTTATTTCATTTTCAGAATTTATAAACATGACTGAAAAGCTATATTATTTTATTTGCAAAATCTTATAGTTATTACAGATATCTGATACCTGTCACTAATGTAATTTTTTTTTATCATAATTTCAATTTCAGGTACAAACAAGTCATAAACAATAATAATGTTTCTGTATCTAAAGTTGATTCCAAGGTTTCATTTTCAACAAGTTTTCTATTTGGAAATACAAGGTTTAATTTGAATGGTATTGCAATGCATTCAGGATCTATGACATCTGGGCATTACACTGCTGCTTGTTTGACTCATTTCAAGTAAGTAGTTACAAGTACTGAATATAGAATTTTTTACCTATATTATTTCAATGGTGTAATGTTCGACAACTTATTTATAACAAAGCTTCCTAATATTTGAGAATGTTAATAATTGATGAGGCCGATACTTGATGTAAATCGATAAACATAATAAAACAATTGTTAAACTGATTTACACATATATTAAAACGAATACTGCATGACGTACGTTTCGATGAGATTCACCTTTTTCAAATTTCATTAGTCTGCACGTAGAGCATTTGAAAAAGGTGAATCTCATCGAAACGTACGTCATGCAGTATTCTTTTTAATATATGTGTAAATCAGTTTAACAATTGTTTTATTATTTGAGAATGTATTCTATAGTTTGAATATATTAGCTCCTAAGCTTCCTAATATTTGAGAATGTATTCTGTAGTTTAAATATATTAGCTTCACAATAAACACAAAATTTATAAGCAAACATTTAAAAGAAACCTGAATAGGCTGCTTTCTGATTATCGTATTATAGTAAGATATTCAAAAAGAACAAGCAGTGTGCATGTGGACAATGAAGAGAAATGAAGATTTCAATTCTTTCACTACAAACATCTGTATCCAAAGTAACAATTCAAATATTCAATCGATAAAATATCCGCATTGATCATTATGGGATTTTAATCCATAAATTCGCAAATGTGAGTGACAGAACTGTTGAAATTCTGAAATCAGTCTGTAGTTTCTTAATAAAATAATTATATTTTTAAATGTATTTCATTTTAATTGAAATACGTTATAATCAACTTATATTGCAATCTTTTGTTTTAATTTATTACCTAGGTAAAATTTATTTTGAATTCATTTTTTAAATTATTTTGCATTTTGGGTATAAATAAGTGAAAAATATATTTGAAATATTAAATTTATTAAAGAATACAGTGAATAGTAAATTATTCAGTCTATGAATTGAATATGTCTCAATATAGAACACATTTAGCTATATTACTTGAATATTCCATAATAATTTATTTGATATCTTTATAGGTGGTATGAGTACAATGATGAAATAGTGAGGCCTATAAATATCGATGATGATATGGTTCGTTCCAAGGCTTGTGCTTTTTTCTATTCAAGAGAAAATTAATAATTGTGATATCTGTTCTTAGTTTTAAGGCCTGTTGTTAAAATCTATATAATAATATTTAATTTATGATTTTGTTATAATTTCTGGAGCTCACTCATGAATAAATATGTCAATACCTACATAGCTCTTTCTTGACATATAACATTCATATGCAATTATTATCTTATAAGTATTAGCTCCATATTGTTTTAGTTCTTTTAAAGTATTGCACTTCTAGCATTTGCATTTGTAAGATCCTATGATATGTTATTAAATTTTATAAAGTACAGTAGTTTTCAATTTTTAATTATGGCTCAGGTTTGTAATGTGTGCAGGTGAATAATAAGTTTCTCTATGTAGCAACTTATTTCACTAGAGAACACTTATTTTCAATATTTAAAATTAATACACTTGGCATTAGTTTCACTAAATATGTTAAAAACTTTACATATGTTTCAGGTGGTTAACCCATTATCAAGAGTATACGATGTTACTTTGTAGTGTAAACTAGGGGTAACAATGTAGGAGTATCATAACATAAACATTGTAGGAGTAACACTGTATACTCTTGATAATGGGTTAACCACCCGAAACGTATGTAGAACTTTTAATATGTTTAGTGAAACTTAAGCTAAGTGTTAATTTTAATTCATTGTTTTTAACATAATGTTTCACCAAGAGATAAGCGAAACCTCAGTGTCACTTATTTTCAGGTGTATATGCAACGGCGGCGAATAAAAACTTCGCCAATTGAATTATTCACAGCAAATTAATCTATTTTGTAGAATAAAGAGAATATTAATCAATTTAGCATATTAATTGCTTTTTCAAAAAAATCTCTTTCGACATCATCTTAATTTGCGTACATGTAGATACTGTGTTTTGTATTTCATAGTTTTTATATTTATACGTTTAGTGTTGTTTTGAGTAATATTATTTGATACTAAGTTATATTTCAAGTAGCTTTTATATTGAATGAATAATTTTTATAATACTGCTTCCATGTGGAGAGAAGGTAACGTTTTTTATTATTATGCTTACACTTATGTGCCAAAGTTTCGTTTTTGAAAATTTTTGTGTAAATTATTTGAAACCAGCATTTTGTATAGAAATGTACGTATGTTTGCTTACTCGCCAAAAATCTTGTACTTTAGTTTTTGGAAATGTGTTCTACCTACCAAATTATTTCAAAAATACACTAAGAAAATCGAACTCGTTGTATACTGTATATATAGCATAGTCGAAAAAGCTGAATAATTTTTGGTTTGAAAATTGATATTCGATAACAAAATTTAATTCTGTTATATTGATTCTGTTGTGGAAATTATATTGAAAACTATGAATCAATGATTTGATTTGTCTTATGTCTTATGTTTTTTTTTAATTCAGATTAATTTATTGAACATATATTAAATATCACAATTTATAATCAATTTCTTATTTTATAGAATCATAGGAATTTTGGGTAGCTACAATTAATGGATATATCTTGATTAACTATTAAATATGTTTTTCCAGCTTTGTAACCTTGGCTGACAAAACGGAAGAATAAGTCGGTGTTGCAGAAATGGAGCCAACTCGATTTGATGATGATCTCTCTTTATTTATAGAAGGCAATATGGTACTTCTTCTCGACTCTCATGTTGTTGAAAATGTTGGGCTTTATTACAACCAAAGTTAATCTTCTTTCCTCGTTCTTAAAACATTAATAGTGAAGATTCAAATATAGGTGATACTTCCACCTCATCTTCTAGTAAATTATACCTTCTGTTAGAAGAATTTAATGAGATATATGATTATAAGATATATGATATAAGAATTAAGAATGTAATTGAATGGCGAGTTTCGTAGACAATCATTCTACGAAAAAGCACCAAACTTTCGAGCATGGAATCAAATGAACTTTTTCGCAAGCAAGCTGTCCTATCAACTGTCGAAATATATTTTTTTAATTCACTGGACCTACAGTTTAACACAGGTTCCGAACGTATTTCGAAATATATTTGAATCTGGAGTTATTGTATGATTGAGATATTCACTTATTTCTTATGAAAATTGCTTATTTTTTCTCGTGGACTAGTCAGATTGCAACCAAAATGGGCAAAACCTTATCATGTGGCCTTATTGCAACTGATAACCGCAAACTAACCTAAATAAGAGAGAAGTGGAACTTACATTCAAGTTTTAATACAGAAACACTATGATAATTTGCGATTCTCAAGTTGACAGGTACGTGTGAATTTATCATATAAAATAAAATATTTTACTCGAGAATTTAAAGTATAATCTAGCTTCCAGCGCTGGTCAAGTACATGTTTTATGTGATGGATTATTGCATTTAAATTCTCCTGTGATTATAATGAGGTGTAGGGATGACTGTTCTTGAAGGTTATTCATAATTCTGCTAATGATATTTGATAATACGTGTTTAAATTCAATGATTTAAATACATTTTATAGGCCATTGGAATGTGATACGTTAGGTATTAATTACCTCAACTTGCATCAGTCTTCAATTACTGTTTCTGCAGTAGTTTCAGTCGACATTTGTTAATGCACGAAGGTTGTTTATTATTTTGTATTGATGCCATGTTTTGGTATGTCATATTTTCGATTAACACCTCAAAAGAAAACATGTATGTACCTACTTAACATCTTAGCTGTTGAATTTTTCTGAGATGTAAATGTCTTAGTATTTCAGTCTGCATGTGTTTGGAAGTGTAGCACTTGAAGAGAGATATATTTGAAAAAAAAACGAGTGTGATTTAGACTACACGACTGAAGTAAAACTTCTTAGCGCCATATAGGTATATATATATATATATATATATATATATATATATATATATATATATATATATATATATATATTTTGAATGTTTTTAGCAATAACAGGCTTCTTTTAATATAAAAAACATTATTTTCGTTGACGTTTCGTTGTATATCACAACTACGTCAAAACTAATTAATTATTAATTAATTAGTTTTGACAAAGTTGTGATATACAACGAAACGTCAACAAAAATAAAGTTTTTCATATTAAAAGAAGCCTGTTATTGCTAAAAACATTCAAAATAAACTATCTTAAACAGGCAAGAAATCAATTTAAAAAATATATATATATATATATATATATATATATATATATATATATATATATATATATATATATATATATATATATATATATATATATATATATATATATATATATATATATATATATATATATATATATATATATAGTTGAATGTTTAACGACTGTAGATATGTATTTTCAGTGTTTAATTGGGATTGCAGTCTAGGACAGGAAAATCAGTTACCTCTTTAGTATTTTCCAAGCTTTCGAAAATGTTTATTTTCTTCTTCAGGGCTAAAATAGTACAAAAATTAACAGTTTATATAGCAAGGCACTATAAAAAGTTTTTTCTTACAATTACTGTGAAGTTAGTCCGAAAGTACATTAGTTTTTTGAATTTTGAAAATAACTACAAGTAATACTTTGATTATATAAATAACTGATTGATAAATTATTGAGAGCTTGTAGCAATATAATTGAAACAAACCAGGAAATTATCAGCAACAACAGCCCAGAGAATCTACCATTCGGTGTTCTACCGCATATACACAATCTAACGCCAAAACTGATCAAATTACTCCATAATAAAATAAAAATAGCCCAAAAAAACACATTAACGATACAGTCATTATTCACTCGCACAAAACATCCCATAGAATTGAAATTCAAATCAAATGTCGTCTACAAAATTCCTTGTCAAAATTGCGATTCTGTATATATAGGTCAAACATCCCAAAATCTTCATTCGAGGATCATTTCTCATAAAAGTGATTGCCGAAATACTAACAAGACGAATTCCTCTGCATTAACCCAACACGTGCAAGCCACTGGTCATAATATGAATTACAATGCCACAAAAATTTTAGATCACGCAAACAATTACAACAAACGCCTTTTCCTAGAAATGGTTCATATTAAAAAGACAGGAAATTGTATTAACAAAAAATCTGATACAGATAATTTAAGCAATATATATATAAATCTCATAGGTTCTTCTGATTAATGGCTCATATTCGGATATCCTATTCACCGAAAAATCCATTCTGAATATATAAAAAAACAAATTCATTCTCTTTTCGTTAGTCATAAAACTTCGGCCAACGTTATGCATTTTAAGAAACGCCCTTAAAAACATCTGGGAACACTCTACTTGAAAAGCCAAATTGAGAAATACGGTCATTGTCGTGGCTTCCTTCAACTATCCAGCACGTAGAATGCAGTAACATTCCAACCCAATGCATTTGGGAACACTTGTAGTTATTTTCAAAATTCAAAAAACTAATGTACTTTCGGACTAACTTCACAGTAATTGTAAAAAAAAACTTTTTATAGTGCCTTGCTATATAAACTGTTAATTTTTGTACTATTTTAGCCCTGAAGAAGAAAATAAACATTTTCGAAAGCTTGGAAAATACTAAAGAGGTAACTGATTTTCCTGTCCTAGACTGCAATCCCAATTAAACACTGAAAATATATATATATATATATATATATATATATAATATAATTATTAATTTTCTCCAAATATTTAAATTTATCATCGGTTTTCATTGATACAATAATATTTCAATTTACTGGCCCAGATAATTAATGCCATGAGAGTAAGAGAAAAAAATGTGCGCGCGCACATTTCTTACTCCTACAGTGTGATACGACAATAGGCCTTCACTGTATCTTAGATATATGAAATGTAATTATGATTGAAATAAAATGAGTGCTCGCACTTCTCTCTCTTGTCCCTAAGGCAATATACGAAATATAACTCTCTTTCTTTTTATCTTCACCAACTTATATCTCCCTCTCAACTTCCGTTCGCTTTGCCGATCACACTTATCGTAACGTTCTCTTTACGCGTGCGTAAATAAGTTTTACTTCAAGAACAAACATCAAATTCAAATTACTTACTTACTACCTAATTAACTACTTAAATGTTGTTTAAACCTTCAATTACTTTTTTATTCTTCTTTTGAGAAAGTAGGACAAATTCATACGAAACTAATGATTCATTTATATTCATAAAATTGTTAATTTTTAACTCCACAGTTTGTTTCAAACTCAAAAAATCTTAAGTTATACAAAAATACTACAAAATATTAAGATTATTAACTCAAATGAAATGATAACGAAAACATTAGATTTACACGTGCTTATTAAACAATTATGGCGTATATTTACCGTAAACACATGTAAGCAGTTGCACAGTTACTTACTTTCACGTAAGCAATCGTGTTATTATTTTGTTTAATATTTTGTCAGATATCCACATTATAATAGTGAAATGTACATCACAATCGTTCAATAAAAGTGTGTAAAACTAGAACAGTGTTATCTTTGCCATTTTAATTTTGAAATCGATTTACATCAAATAACGGACGTAAACATTCAAAAATATTAATTGCGCATTAAAGCACGTTTTTTTAAACATATTTTTCGGTATTGTCTGTAAAAGCATAGCTACAGATATGTGAACTACAGAGTAACAAATTTTGCGTAAACCGATTTGATGGAAGTTTATTGTTTATTTTCACAAAAATTTAATTACATGGTTCATGGCCCTGATATTTGGAATGTTTCTCTGTTTTACATAGTTTCTTCGAGTATCCTCAACACGTAGAGGGGATAACACAATTTATCGTACTGAACAGGTTTCACATATAATTCAATTCGAGTAAGATATTTGTGGAAGGTAAATTCTTTGAAGTCTCGTTCAGAAGTTGATATAGAAACACTGTAACAGTGATGTTTGAATCGAAGTGTTGACAGAGGTAAAAGTAACCTAGACATTCAAGGCTATTGAACTTTTTGATATATTTCAACTGAAAATTTCATTACGTACCTGTGTCTGATAAGTAAATCTGAGATCAGTGTTATAATACTAAGCCCATGTATATTTTCAATAATCCTTTTCATTCAATTCAAATGACTCAAGCTTATCATCGGAAATATTTTATCAACAAAAAACTTGTGATAGTCTTCGTATAACTCAAGGCACGGGTGTTTGTGTATGTCTATGATTTGAGTAGTTTAATGAATGATATATGATGGGTAATGTACATTGATTACAAGCCCAATGGACGTTCGGAACAGGCGTTAAACGGCAGGTCCACTGAATTAAAAAAATCTCTCAATTCGATGACAAAACACTTGTATAAAAAGTATAATAGCACCATTTAAAAAACTTGGCTGTCAGCCCAATATTATTATATATAAATATAAACTGAAAATTTTTATTCATAGCAAATAAAAATTTGTAAAAATGGAATTTTTTTTACTTGTTTACATTTCCATACATATTGTAGTTTTGTGAAAACTTTGAAATAAATAATATTCACTAAAATTGAATTTTAGTGAAAACATTTTCCATTTTTACTATATGTTATTTGCTAAGAATGTCAATTTTCAGTTTAAATATTACAAACAACTGGTAAATCAGGAAAAAATAGTAAAACCTGAGCTTGTCGAAGAATGAAACTGTGGTTTCAATGCCAATTGTAATATATCCTTCATATTAGTTTATTCTGGAATTGGATACAGGTTAGCTTAGTGCTCATCAACTGTAAATATTTACGTCATTGAAACATGGAGCGGCTAGCAAACGTGGTTCTAATTCATGAACCATCTCAAGTTATTAACGGTTACCTTCTTTAATCAAGAATGAGTATAGGAATGCTAATTAGTTACTCTACAAACTGATTGCATTTGAGATTTTTCAATTACGCGCCTTTACTGATCGAAAATTTGTGCAGTTTAGTGAACAATAACAGTATTATGACAGACTAGTAAGTCTGTCATTTTACTGAATGAAAAACTGGAAACATAGCTTCATTAAATTAGTATTATGGAAAATTTAGTATGGTACAACATATTCCGAACACTTCAAAAAAAATATGAAAATAAAAATGTCTTCTGGAACTAAAAAAACATAACTTAGGTACTTCTTGTTGTTACACTATTTCAAACTATAATAGCTGTTCACATACTCACAATTTCACATCCCAAAATGACGTTGTAAGGTCAAAATCATGATCATCAAAATCATAGTTTCCTTCAGAAACCTTAATCTTTTTTATGCTGCGATTATAGTATGGTGTCATTCTGAATATTGTTTTTTTAATTCGCTAATTGGGCTTGTGTTGTAGTACATCACCTATTATTATATTTTATGACCATTTAAATCAGATAGATATACAAACCTTCATATCTTAACTGGTATTCGGAAATAGAAATCTCTAATGGCAAGCCTTGACCCTTGTCAGTAGTCTATGTAGACGATTAAATATAAACAAAATATATTTTTTGAACGAAAATATCGAACCATTTACTCATAATTCTTTAGAAAATTATAGAACGTATGAAAATTTGTCCAATTAGAATATTAAATTTTTGTTGATTAGATAATTCATTTGAATATTTTTGTTGTAAATATAGATTTGTGGTTTTACAGATGAACAGTTAGGAAAGGCGAATGACCTTATGGTAAGTAATGAAACTGGAACTACGAAAAGACACAGCAGAATTCAGATAGATGAAAATCAAAGATTTTTAATGATGGATTCCTTACGCGCTTTTTTCGGCAATGTGTGCAGAGCAATTTGGTACTTTGTTTGCAAAGCCGCAGAACTGACCTTGTGGTCTTTTGAAATTTTAGCAGAGCTAGCAACTCCTAAAGGAAAATGTAGATCAACTTCAACGCTATATGGCAAAACAGCAGTTATAACAGGTGCCAATAATGGAATTGGGAAAATTACTGCCAGAGATTTTTTTACGAGAGGTAAATTTGCCAGTCACTCACAATAAACTTAAACAGAGATTCATTCAATCAGATAAAATACCTAGTTATCTCACAGTTTAAATAAAAAATCAATCACTTCAAGTTGAGGAAATATATTATAAAAAAAAAACCCAAAGTTTATAATACCCAACTATTTTTGTACCCAAGTAAATACAATGAAAATTTAAAATACTTTCAGGGGCCAGAGTGATAATGGCTTGCAGAAATTTAGATTTAGCAGAGGAAGCTCAAAATGATATTAAAAAAGATTGCGAAAACATACCAAATTGTGGTGAATTACTTATCACCAAGTTAGATCTATCTAGTTTAGAATCCGTTCGAAAATGTGCCAAGCATCTACTTGAAACTGAAAATGAAATCAGCCTACTCATAAATAACGCAGGGGTAATGATGTGTCCGTACTCAAAAACGGAGGATGGATATGAATTACAATTTGCAACAAATCATTTAGGACATTTTCTTTTAACTGTACTGTTATTACCAAAAATTATTCGAAGTGCTCCGGCAAGAATTGTCACCGTGTCATCTCTAGCTCATAAAGGTGAGTTAATTCCCAGAAAAAATGCCTAAAACGTTAATTGCAATGTACCCAAGCATTGTATCATCAGGTCAACATAGACAGGTGCTAGTGATTTTTAATAATTTAAAATTTTAAAAATTTTATAATTTTAAATAATTTTCGACATAGCTACACATTTTAGAGAAACCTGAACGACCAATAAAACTTCTCAATTTATATGTATATCAAGTTAGAATACAAAATATTAAATTGGAATACAAAAGATCACAAAACAGAATATTACACTTCCACCAGTCGGCAACATTGCTTAAGTTATGATGTGCCTGTTCTCCTTTCTCATTCAAGTTTTTCTTAAAAATCATTGTTTTCATTTGAAGAGAAACTAAATTAGGATGATGATTTATGCTTGTAATAGCAATCCATGAAAATACAGCTTTCAGATCGAGAATTGAAAAAGGTACTTGAAAATAAACCAACACAATACTATCACATATAGATGGTATAAAAAGATCGTTTTCATTTTGATACGCATGATATGCCGCTAATTTTATTACTGTCATTTAGGAGGAGAAATTATGCTCGACGATCTTAACTGGGAAAAGAGGCCTTATGACTCTTTACATGCTTACCAGCAAAGTAAATTGGCAAATATTCTCTTCAGTAGAGAACTAGCCCGAAAACTTAAGGGTGAGTACAGCATAATGCAATGTATGTAACAAATTCATTTAGGGGGGAAGGATCACATGGGGCACTGAAATATATCCTAACCGTACTTCCAGCGACAAATTATATTAACCAATTCATCCAAATATGTTTGTTTTTTAAATAACGCAGATCATTGTAAAAAGGAATTAGCTAAATACTTTCTCATTATATTCAGATACATATATTATCTTATTATTATTATAACGATTGTTCCCCATGAGTAGACTTGCCATACGTCCCAGTTTCGCCGGGACAGTCCCGGATATACTGGGTTGTCCCGGTGTCCTGCCCTGTTGTTGAAATTGTCCCGGTTTAGATTCAGGGCACAGTTTCTTGGAAATAATTGAGCAAAATTATTAGATCAGGGAATGATTAATCTGCTCTTGTGTGGTCAGTAGCATATTGGTAAGTAACACAGTAATATAAATTTACAGAAGTCGGCAGCAGAGAAGTCCGTTGGAGGCGAAGCCTGCAGTCGACGTAACCTTGAAAGAACCGATACGCATCCCGCCCCCCGCGTGATTGTCATTGTCAATTTTACAGTCGGTGTATCTCTTATTTTGACCTGTGGGAAGACAGTTTCGGTGAAGCACGAGACTTTGTCTGGATCAATGAAAACATCATTTCATGGGAAAACGTTGAAAGAACAGCAGAGTTGATAAACAAGAATCTCGGAAAACCTAAGGTTAACACTGACGAGCTTTTTGATGAGGTTGTTCTTGCCAAGAAATTTTGGGCTTCTAAAGTAGGCGATTGGGAAACAGAAGAGAAGGAAAACGATCGTAAAAAATCAATCGAAGAAAAATGGATGCAGCTACTCTCTTCCTTTAAGCAGCAAAACATCGCAATGTCTAATCTTGGAATGGTTGTTGAGTATGCGTTCTGTCTTCCTGGAACGTCCGCCCCAGTTGAGCGGGTTTTTTCAGCTGATGAACAGTGCCTGGAGTGATGAACAGGGTTTGATGCACGAGTCCACAGTCCGCGGTTTGATGGTGTGCAAATTTAACTTCGGTATTAACTGCAATGAATTTTATGAAAAATTAAAGAGAAGAAGGACTTATTGAGAAAGGTTCACTCAAGTGAAAAATACGAGTGGTACAACAAGTAGAAAACTGTTTTGTTTTGTAAAAATATCATGTTTGTGTACCATTATGAATAAAATAACAAATATTATCTATTCTATATTTTAAGTGTTTTTTACATTACTGTTTTCATAACAGACCCCCACCCCCCCTGAAGCCGACATCCCAAAACTGTCACGGTTGGTCTGTGAAAAAATATGGCAACCCTACCCATGAGGAGAGCGATTGAACTTGAATTCGCATTTCTTAGGACTTTTGCTTCATCTTTTTCGCCTCCCAAAAACGCTTCATCCTCTCTGAATGCCCTTTCTTCCGTTCGTCTGACCATTTTATTCCAGGTTGGCGTGTCGATTTCTGCTCAAACTTCTCGATCTTCGAGATTTTTCATATTGATTTGTTGAAGATCTTTTTGGACCTCTTTTAGCCACTCCGTTCCGCATTTATTCGTTATAATTATATCGAGTAGTTTCTTCGGTATTCACTACTTCATTCTGTAGACATGTGTATAGAACTTGTTGTGCTCGTCGTTTTCTGATTTCTTCCGTTATCGTATTTGTCTTTTGATAAAGTTCATTCTGAGGTCTTATCATCCAAATGCCGTTTCTATTGATTGGTCCGTAAATCTTTCTGAGAATTTTCCGTTCTTGTTTTCCTATTTCTCTAATTCTTGAATGACCGTCAATAACCATTGTTTCAGCTGCGTAGATTGCTTCTGGAAGAATCGTTGTGTTGTAATGCCTCAATTTGGCGCCTCTCGAAATGCCCTTTTGTTTTAGTACGCCCATGTTAGCTTGTAGGCCCTTTGGATATATATTAACTTATGTTATAAGTACTTCATATTATTTAAACCATATTCTTTTATTGGATGGACTTACTAAGTCCTGACGTCACAGAAGGGGGCGGATCCAAAAATTGGCTCGAAACAAAAAAGCTTTCAACAGTAAAGTCCCATAAAAAATATTATATCCAGTGTTTTCTCATTTTTGATGATACAATAAGACTTCTCAAGATAAGATATTTATTCTAAGAATAAGATATTTTGTTTTGGAACCTGTGTTTTAAAGGAAATCTTTTCAAGCCGAATCATTTAATTAAATTGTTGAAAATTTTGGTGTAAATGGATATCATTTGCTGAAAAATCAGGCTGATTAATTAAAATACACAAATTGAAGTTCTTTTTCTATCACTAAAAGTGAGATAACACTCAGAGAATTTTTATGCGATTTTAAATAATAAACTCATTTGTTTGGAGCCAGTATGACGTCAGATTTAGGCAGTCCATTGACTTAAGTATTAGATGGAATTGAAGAATGTATGCAAGATTTAAAATAAATTTTATTTCATTTCTATGTCTTCCACTTCAGATGCCAACATTCAAGGAGTGAATACATACAGTCTACATCCCGGTGTTATAGCTACCGATTTGGTAAGGCATAAAACCGAAAATCCAGTGACTAAACTACTATGGACATACATAGCGAAACCAATGATAAAAACCCCCGAACAGGGAAGCCAAACTACAATTTACTGCGCCATTGATGAAAAATGTGAAAATGAAACAGGATTATATTATTCAAACTGTAAAGTTAAGGAACCATCGAAGGAAGCCAAAGATGACGAAATGGCAGGATTGTTGTGGGATGTTAGTATGAAAATGGTCAAATTGAATGGAAATTATAACTGTTTTCAAGTTTCAAACACATCTCTCTAATTCAATTACAATTCAATGAGGTTTATAAAAAAATTCTAAGCACAAGTACTTACATGTTGAGAGATATTGAATTATTCATATATAGTTACTTGAATATATTTTATATATATATATATATATATATATATATATATATATATATATATATATATATATATATATATATATATATATATATATATATATATATATTTTTTTTTTGATTACTTGGTACTGGTGATATTTTCGTGATAATTGAAAAATATAATTTGAGGAGCATCCAGTAATTCGACATGGAATATTATTCATATTTACCGAAAAAAGCATAGATTTTCTGAATATTTCTTCAGTTCTTGAATATTCTTCATTTTTCATCCAAATAACAGAACTAGGGACATCATGATTCTGATGACAATATAGGAGAAATTCAGTAATTTCTCATTACTTATATAATATTGTAAATATTCTGTAGGTTCCCGATTTGTTCGTAGTACTTGTAGATTTGAAGTGCTTTCTGTAAACGAGGCATACTGATTACTCCAATTAAATTTGTTTCAGTTAGGCATTTTTTTTGTGTAAAACCTGGGAGGTTTAAATTATCCTCGCTCCTTTTTCAATAAAGTTGTTGTTCATCTTAATAGTCTCTTATTTACTCTATTCACAATTAAATTATTAATTAATGATATATGCTGGGTAATGTACATCGATTACAAGCCCAAGGCTAAGGTTAAATAAAGTAGGTAACCTGGTCGTACAAATCGCTTGACATATTAGTTCTCAAACGAATATTGCATACTTTGCCACGTATTGTAATTAAATAGTAGTAGATAAAAAAAGTGTCTATGAATGAATTATACTTTCTTATAAACAAAACTACCTATGGCATTTTAAAAAACAAAAAATTTAAAAAATTACTCCTGCTCTATAGGAGTTCTAAATACGTATTCATGCGCAGACAATATTTTTTGTGTACAACAAAACGTCATTTCATGAGGGGTATTAGTAATATTTGTGACGTAATAAAATTTGTTATGAATGATAAGTATATTTGAATGACCTTTACTACGAAATGAATTGAAATCAGGTATCAATTATCTTAAATCAATTAAAGCAGGAACGGATGCAGGATTAGCTCATTCCGCTTGAGTAATCTTTCAACAAAAATTAAGTAGCTATAACAATCATAATAATTTGAATTCGAATGACAGGAATTGGCAACGCCACCACTTACAAACAGCACACCTCCTAAAATTTTGCGTTTCAAAATATTTTTTAAATACTTACAAATGTATTACACTATTAGATTAATAAAAAATAAGTTAAATCTCGATGCCACTGGCGTTTGAATTGCTCTTCATGAAGTTTGGGTACTCTACGTCGAAATTAATTCAGGCTAAGAATACTTTCTACACTATTGTATGAAGTAATAATCTTAATCATATTAGAAGAGCCAGTAATTAATATGATACGAGTATGCGTCGTCCGCTCGACAGGTACGTGCTAGAATAACAAAAATAAAGGTTATAAGTTGAAATAATCTAATATTCAAGTACTATCCATGATAAGATTATTTGAAACAAGGGTTAATAAACACCTTGAATAAAAACTGACTGTCAGATGTGATAACTCTTACTTTTCATGAAACTAGAAACACAATAAGAAGGGGACAATGCGGAGAAACGAGAGAAAGAATATTACAACTACAACACCGAATATATTCTACGTTGTTCTTAGCACTATGCAAACCATTTTGTATAAATTTGTAAGTAAAACGGTAGAATTTACCGGGAAGTTTTTCCAACTGTCGGCTGAGCTAGGTGTTTTTAGTTCAAAGTGCACATCGACTTCAAAGTTACATGGTAAAACTGCAATCATAACAGGATGTAACATTGGTATTGGAAAGGTCACTGCCAAGGATTTCTTTAGTAGAGGTATGTACACACGCCATTCATCATTGATACATTAATAAATTAAATTCGCGTTAAAAAAAAATTTTCGTGGAAACTTTAGGAAATCCTGAGATTATTGAAACTTTCACATTCAACGTTATTTCAATTATTTCAGCATAGTAATCTAATCGCATTCAATACGTTGGATTGAAATATAAAATATAGGTCACTGATAAATGATGTACGAAGGTAAATGACGTACTTGGGCCATCTGACGTACTTGGGCCATCTATTCCTAAAATTGTGTGTTATTGAAACTTACGGTATAGCAATCTTGATTGTTTTGCATTTTTGACAATAGTTTGGTCATTCACCGTTAGATGGTTTCTGCTACACCTCTCGGACAAATTGGCAAGAAAACGATATTCTCATCATTCACGCTGCAAACTTTCTGTTAATATATGTTATAGTATAGGATCCCGATATAGAACGACCTTCACCGAGATGTTTATTTGATGAAACATATTTTATATTCAATTTTATTTGCCAATAATTATATTCCATATGGGTTGCCTAATAAATTTCAGTCCAGGATATGATTAATTAATAATTAAAAAAAGATTTTTTTTTAATATTTCACCGGTTTGACTATTAGACAAATTCCACTCCAATCGAAAGTATGAAGCCCATAGAATATGCTAACGTTAGGTTGGCTATTCTTTTCCAGTCATAACTCTCTGGTTGCCAGGTGTAAACAGGTAAATCGATAGTAGCATTTTACACCGGTCTGATAATTTAATCAAATTTACATGAAAATAAAGATTATTTAATTATGAACACGGTAAAATAGGGTTGCCTGCGAAAAATCAGTCCTGAATTACGGTTGTCGAATTTTAAAAAGTGAAATATTGCCGCGAGTGAATGTGTACGACTGAGAGGTCCCAAGCAACCGTTCCGTGCGTTAGAAGAGGACAGAGCATAACAGCTGTTTTTGCGTCGTTAACAGATGCTGCTGATATTTTCATTGAAGATAAAATGAAAATTGTTCAAGAATTTACAGCTTGTATGTATGGGATTAAGAATTGCACTAATGTGAATGATGCAAGATATCGCATTTTTATGAAAAATTACTCTGCTAAAGAAGACAGTGAGCAGTTTCTAAAAAAAATCAAAGGCTTCGACTCTAACTCCATACCTCCGTGCTGGATATCATTAACACGAAAAGTTTTACGAACTATTTACGTAAATTCGATGTGGCTGAATGCAACAGATCCAATATGTATCAAACTTGAACCTGAGAGTTACGGTTGGTACTTAGATGAATATTTAAAACCACGAGGATTCATTGGGGATCATACACCTTTAAGAATAGATGATATCATCGAAAGAACCGAAACAGAGAGTGATGACGAAGAAGGTGCAGATTTCGAAGATCTCAGCTTTATTTCCGATGACTCAGAAGCTGAATAATTAAAAAAAAAATTATTTATTTATAATTTTTTCAATAAAAAAATTTTTTCTTAATTAGTATTACATATTTATTGCTATAACCTTCTTATTTACTTTTACTATATATGTATATATACTTTAATATCACATTAAATATATACACATAAATAATTAATTAATTAAAAATATATTCTTCTATTTTAATAATACATTACTCTAAAATGATACACAGCATATACAAGTCTATCGCTATCCTTTTCAGTTGCACTGACAAATAGCATGCGCGCTCTTTTTCTTTAAATGGGCGGACCTTAAGCAGCTGTTATGCTCTGTCCTCTTCTAACGCACGGAACGGTTGCTTGGGACCTCTCAGTCGTACACATTCACTCGCGGCAATATTTCACTTTTTAAAATTCGACAACCGTAATTCAGGACTGATTTTTCGCAGGCAACCCTATTTTACCGTGTTCATAATTGAATAATCTTTATTTTCATGTAAATTTGATTAAATTATCAGACCGGTGTAAAATGCTACTATCGATTTACCTGTTTACACCTGGCAACCAGAGAGTTATGACTGGAAAAGAATAGCCAACCTAACGTTAGCATATTCTATGGGCTTCATACTTTCGATTGGAGTGGAATTTGTCTAATAGTCAAACCGGTGAAATATTTAAAAAAAAATCTTTTTTTAATTATTAATTGATCATATCCTGGACTGAAATTTATTAGGCAACCCATATGGAATATAATTATTGGCAAATTAAATTGAATATAAAATATGTTTCATCAAATAAACATCTCGGTGAAGGTCGTTCTATATCGGGATCTTAGACTATTATGAACATTATATGTTTCCTTGAAAATGAATAGTTACAAGAAAAAAAGACTACCTGAATTTTTATATAAATTTCGACAATGTGTCTTAGAGAAAGAGTATTTGCATCACAATCGTAATAACAATCGATTAATATAATTTTAAAAGATTTGAGTGGAATCCTCCGCTCTACTAAACGTCCTATGCTCGGTTAAAAATACTTTGATATCAAAGTGTACACACATTGAACATCTTAAATCGGGCAATATTAAATATAAAATCACAATTGAACAAATAACCCCAAAAAAAATCTCTAAATGAACAACTTGAATGATTTTACTGAGGACACAATAAGTGAGTAAATGTACGTTTGTGGTTACACTACGTGATCCAGAAAAGAGCCGCATCTATTGTACAATGTCCAAAAGCGTATTTATGGGGCACGAACAACCGAAGACTCCTGCATATGCGAGAAAATTTGCATGTGCCAAAAACAAAAGCACGTTTTCAATTCTCGGCATTTCCCACATTTTAATAGAGTGAATCCACCTTATGCTGCAAAAGAATTGCGATTAATTTTTTTTAGCTACATTTTTGTAGTTTTAGAAAAATACAAAGAAAACTTAGTTTTACAAACACCCTGAAAAATTAAAGTATACACGGAATATAAGCTCAACAAAAATTGAAAGCTTGAGAGATTTAAATATTGGTCTAAAAGAATAGTCTGCAATATTGAAACCAAGGCATTTTAACTCAACTTTTTTGTTTTTATATGTTCTTTCCAGATAAATTTGCTATCTAGGTACAGTCCAAGGTATTTAAATACCTTGGATAGTGAATTTACTAATTTATTTGAAATTTTTGTTCTTGATTAAGTTCTAAGAGGAGGCAGTTTTATTCAAGTCTTGATAAGATTTATATGTCTATTTCACTCTTTAGATAGATGATAAAAACACAATGACTAAAAATCGTCTTCACAGAGCACTTGAAGCACGCGTTTATGCTGTACGGATACTTCCTGCTGATGATGAAATCCATTTGATCGGTTCTTTTATTTGCAGGTGCAAGAGTGATTATGGCTTGCAGAAATTTAGATCTAGCGGAGGAAGCTCGAAATGATATTAAAATAGATTGCGAAAATATGACGAACTGTGGTGAATTACTTATCACAGAGTTAGATTTATCCAGTTTAGAATCTGTTCGAAAATGTGCTAAGCATCTGCTTGAAACGGAAAATGAAATCAACTTACTCATAAATAACGCAGGAGTGATGATGTGTCCCTTTTCAAAAACCGAGGATGGATATGAATTACAATTTGCAACAAATCACTTGGGACATTTTCTTTTCACTATTCTGTTATTGCCAAAAATTATACAAAGCAGGCCTGCAAGAATTGTTACCGTATCATCTTTGGCTCATGAAAGTAAGTGTTGTTCTGTAATCATTTTATATTTATCAAATTCCTATTTTTGTTACGCACTTTAAAAAGTAACCAATTCCTAGAATCCAGAAGTTTTTATAAATTTGTAGTTATTTGAAAATTTCCACATTGTTGAGATGACAAATACCTAGATAAAATATATGTTTCATTTAAGAAATATTTGAATCTTAAACTTGAAACTTTTATTTAGACTTTTTTATTTTATTTTAGTAGACTAACAGAATAATTATTGTTACCAATACTTATAACTTATTATATTAAATATATTTTAATATAATAATTTGTTTGGAAATTTGAAAAAAGGAACCAAGGATTCAAAAGGAAACTGATTAATAATGAAATTATTATTTATTTTTCAGATGGAGAAATTATGTTCGATGATATCAACTGGGAAAAAAGGCCTTATGATAGTTTAACCGCTTACCGGCAAAGTAAATTAGCAAATGTACTCTTCAGTAGAGAACTAGCTAGGAGACTTAAGGGTGAGTATCCCAGAAGTAATAAAGTATTAAGTTACCCAATATGCTTTCAACTCCAAGGGAAAAGTTTAGTTTACCTGGGAATATAATAGCAATTCAGTTAAATGGTATATTTTTCGTACTATTTGGCAACTGAAAAGCAGAGACGATATAAAAACGCCTTTTTACATTTTTGATTAAATATAATGAAAATCAATGTTGAAATTTCATACCACGTACCAGTACTACAAGTTTATAGAAATAATCTACACCCACAGTTAAGGTGTTTTAAAAAGGAATATTAAGTGGATATTGTCTTAGATTTTTCTTTTCATCTCCCTTTTATATTCCTTGATGCCATGTAATGGTAGAAGAAAGCTTTGGCGAACCCTTATTCCCTTGTGAACTCAAGTATTTAAATTTACATATTTCATTTATATTCATTATTCCATTTGTTTTTCCCACTTCAGAAGCCAATATTCAGGGAGTGAATACATACAGTTTACATCCTGGTGTAATAGCAACGAATTTGGGTCGTCATTTGAAATTAAACAATCCATTTATTAAACTCATAATGGCTATTTTTGTGAAACCACTGATAAAAACTCCTGAACAAGGAAGCCAAACCACAATATACTGTGCTGTTGATGAGAAATGTGAAAATGAAACAGGATTATATTATTCAAATTGTAAGGTTAAAGATCCATCTGATACAGCTAAAAATGGTGAAATAGCTAAAAGATTATGGGATGTAAGTATGGAAATGGTTAACTTGAATAAAAATTATGACTATTTCAAAGTAAGCAAATGATCTTCATTATGAAACTATCAAATATGTATGTTTATTCTTACATAGAGTAAATTTCTTCTATATGCTTACAATTGTGAAAACTTTTTTTTATTCAATATCTTAATAAGTACTTAATAATAGGTATTGCTTTCATCGAGCAAACTTGGTTGGAAAGTAAATACATATATAAAAGTCTGATTTCCATAAAAATTTTATTTTGGCACATATCAAAACAATTCTTATAAAATCTCAACATTAAAAGTATATTATCAAATATGAAGGCACTTAATAAAACATGTTTCCATATATTTATATAACTAATCACTTGAATTATAAATGTTAGTTATCTAACCTGAGATTCAAAATATGGAATTATATAAACGTTATAAAATATTTTAACAATAGTCTATATTAGGTAACAAATGTAAATGTAATTCGTAAAATAACAAACTTTCAAATAAAAATAAAATTATTCGTAAAATAACAATTTCAGTATTTCTTCAGTTTCGGATTGCTTTTTGTACTTGGGTCATATTGCGTGGTACTCCTAGTCAATTTCAATTTTCCAGGCATCTGCAGAAAAAATTCCATTCACACTACTACCCTTATTTATTGAATCGTATTTGAAACGATACTAAAAATGTGACAGCAAAAAATGAACGAGTAATGTTTTGGCTGTAAGAAGTTTATATCTTATATTTGTAAATCTAAATTTTTCATTTGAGTTTAGCAGATTATTAAGTCTAGGTAAGATATGATTACTCACTTAGCTTTGACTTTTTATTTGTTTTTTTAATCTTAATATTATTTTTAGTCAGTTTCGTTTGATAAAATTTTTAAAGAACTGACATAAAGGAAATAAAATAATACTAAATTAATTCCTCTTTAGCAAATAAATGTTCAACCGCAATTCATAATCAAATTGATCATATCGTTCGAAAATTAAAATAAAATCACAGCTCCTCACCTCTCTTTTCTGATGAGCTCTTTTTTGTGCCTGTAGTGCCTGCCTTGCTAAATAATTAGGCACAATCCATAATTTATCTCCCGTCTTTAGCAGGGATTCCATAATAGAGCAACAAACTGCAGCACCATTAATTTGCTTCACCAACTCCTCTTTACTCATGTCCTTAATATTAATTTTACTATCTCTAAAATATCAAATATCAGCGAAACGATTTCAAGCGAAAAGTATTGTTCACCTACTTTGGCAGAAGAAATCTAGGAGGAAAAAAAGATGGCGCTGATATCATGGCAACGTTGTGTAAATTCATACGATTGTATTTTTCATGCTTAGCTACATTCAGTAGGAAATCGATTAGAAGCTTGAAAGTTCTTCTATGTTGGACAGGTAAGAGTAGCACCAATAGATTTAAAGCTTTGAGTGTATCATCAGAACCAGTTATTACTGTAATCGAAAAACATATGTCAACTTGTATAAAAAATATGTAATCTTAATTTTCATTTTCAACAAGTTATGTATATGCGTATACTCATGTGAGGACTATATAATAAATTGATACAATTCTATTATATATATATATATATATATATATATAATATATATATATATATATATATATATATATATATATATATATATATATATATATATATATATATATATATATATATATATATATATATATATAATAAAAACTGCAGCTGGAGGTTTCAGAAACTATACTCAGAAAAGCAAGTACATCCTTCACATTAGCAAACCAGTAACATAATTTTGTTTTATGCTAATGTTTTGATTTCGTTCTTATTATCTAATACAAATTATGAATGTCCAAATAACCTGTTCTGATAACCTGTTAAAAGGCTAGTACTAAAATTGATAGATATTTGTGGGGGCTGGGTTGAGGAGCATCGGAAAAAGGTCCAAAGGGCGTTACAGTGCAAATAAGTTTTTTAAGCCCTGGGTTAAACTATAGACACAGCGACGTCGCTCATTTTCAATCGTTTCTCAGAACATCGTAACTTGTTCTGATTGATCAAACGAATGATCATTAAATTTCTTCCACTGATTATTACAGCAGTTATTTTTTGAAGTAATAGTTATTATCAAATCAAAGCACGCAACGTCGAATGCTGCTTCTATCAAAACTATCACTTTTTCTAAATGAATTACCAAAATTATCACGTTTGATACTCTTCGTAAACACTTGTATACAACAGCTAAAAATGTGAAATACTCACAACTAGTTTTATAAAACATATCACATAATTCTACAGTAAAAATTGGGTCAGGCAAATCCCTTAGGAGTCGTTTGAGCACACCAGTTAATTCATGTGCAGTTGCTTCTTTCATTAATTTAGCAACAATACTTCTATTATTGTAAAAATTGAGTTCTATTTCGTTGCACAGCGTTTCAAGTTTCTGTTTTTGGCATGCAATTCTCAGTATGCCATCCTCCTTTACTCTATTATTGAGTTCACCTATAAGACTAAGGAATATTTCTGGAATCATAGTCGAATCTGCTGTCATATCTCGCATTATGAGAGATGACAGATTCACCCCAAATACATTGCCCCCTGAAACAAATTTTAAATTGAAATATTGATTGTTTTACATTATGTGAGTTACTAGATTGGTCACATAATTAAAAGGTTTAGACTTTTCAAAGTATTGAAATGCATTTCTAAACATGAGTTGGAATTAATTCACAGGGAAGAAAAACAGAAGAAAAGAGAAAGATTCTAGAAGATAAATGAGGGTGTGAAAAAATAAGAATTATATATCCAGCTCACCTTTATTTTTATTAGTGGATTTACGTTTGAGGTAGGCTATATTATACTGGTCTAAAATTGCTATCAATTCAACGTACAAAATTGGTTGCAAATACTGATAGTCTTCATCACTTAAATCTTCCTCACATACACCACTCTCATCCATATAATCCCAATTCTGAAATGAAAGTGTCAGAATAATACAACCATATTAAGAAACTGTACCATTTTATCATGATCCTTCTCCTTGGTCATAGATTCCAAATTCTCTTTTACCATTCCTTCAAAACTGAGCAACTCCTGTTGCCCATTTTCAGTTGACGTGAAAGCACTGACACATTTTGATACCTTGATTTTTGGATAAACTGAAGGGCTGAAAATTCTTCACATTCAAATATCTGAAGACTTGAATATGGTTAAGAGTTATTATCTTCCAAAATTAGGTTCAACTTTGTTGTGACTGCTTATAAATCAAGTTAAAAGCGAATCAATAAAATGAAGTTTAATTGTTGAATTTGATATCAGTATGAATGGAAATTATAGTTAATCATGATTTAATTAATTTATTAAGAGTCCTCAAACAAATTTGTGATTGGTAACGGGTGTTTTTTTAGAGGTATAGAACTTTATGTTGGCATTACTGTTGAAGATGGCGACCGATTTAACAGCTGAGGAGTGATTTATTCTCAGTTTGGTTTGGCAATTAATCATGAATAGCCAAACGATCATCAAGCAAGGCGTAGATTCGTCGAATGGGCCCAAAACGAGATTGCCGTTGTTCCCGATTTTCATAAGCGAATTTTGTTTAGCGATGAAGCGCACTTCTGGTTGAATGGCTATTTCAACAAACAAAACTGTCGCATTTGGAGTAAAGATAATCCTCAAGTGTATGTCACAACACCGTTACATCCAGAAAAACTGATTGTTTGGTGCGCTTTATGGGCTGGTGGAATCATTGGTCCGTACTTCTTCAAAAACGATGATGGCCAGAAAGTTACAGTCAATGGTGATCGGTATAGAGCTATGATTACAAACTTTTTCATTCCTGAATTGAACAACCATGATGTCCAGGACTGTGGTTTCAACAAGACGACGCAACATGTCACACAGTTCGTGCCACAATCGATTTATTGAAAGACACGTTTGGTGACCGCCTAATTTCACGTTTTGGACCTGTGAATTGGCCTCCAAGATCTTGTGATTTAACACCGCTAGACTACTTTCATTGGTCTATGCGGATAAGCCACAAACGCTTGACCATTTGGAAGACAATATTCGCCGTGTTATTGCCGATATACGGCCACAAATCTTGGAAAAAGTCATCAAAAATTGGACGTCCAGATTGGACAACATCTGAGCCAGCCGTGGCGGTCATATGTCAGAAATCATATTCAAAATGTAATGCCACAAGATTATCTTTCGAATAAAAAAAATTCTTGTCAATCCAATGATCCATCGTTGTTTTATAGCAATTTAAAGTTCCATACTTCTAAAAAAACACCCTTTATATTTAGTTTTATTTATTATTTAAAATTAATAATCATGATCCCGCGATTTGCATGTATTCAATGGCAATTAAAAGAGATGTCTCTGGCGGAATTTAACATCATATTCACCATCAATACTCGATAAAAAGTTTATCGTGGCGCAGAAAAAGAAATTTGGAAAAGTGAAATAATGGCAACATGGTGAATTTGAAATACTTAGAAGAAAATAATGTATGTGAGATTTGATATGTTTTGGCAGGTATGAATTTGCACTTTGAGCATCGAATGACATACATTACGTCATCTTGGATTTTCTGCCTAATATCTCTGGTAGGGTCACTGCCACTTCTTTCTCGCATCGGAGGGGTTCCATTCTCACTAATAATGTGATATCCCTTTAATACCACATTTTCTGATCCCAAATTGGCAACGTCACTACCCTTGTCTTTAATTATGCCGAACTTATTTTTTTCCCTGGAGATTGGACCTTTAAGATTTTTCTGCTTAGGCTTCTGATTGAGAGGACTCAAAGGACTGAAAACATAAACAATTCAATAAATTTTTGGTGACTAAAATTTAATTGCGAGAAAAATTAAACATTTATTACGTGGTTAACAAACAAACGTATCACTTTTGCAAAAATGTTATGCGCAGTAAAGAAATCACACAAACACATATAGTGTTATCTAATAACTTGTTAAATTATATAAAAATCAACATGATTATAAACATGCTTTTATTTTTTCAAATCGATTTGAATACATATCTACTTAATGTTTATCTCCGTTTGTTAAAAAAAATTTTAAATGCTTTTTCAAGCTTAATATGTACGAGTATTATGGTTAATTACTATCATCAATTAATATAAATTATCAGAATAGACAAGGGATTTGAAGCAGAACTAAAAGTTAGGCAATACAAAATTATTCGAATTTTGCCTTTCAAATAACTTAACAAATTCAATGAAATAAATGCCTACTAAGACTTTTCAGAAAAAGCTGCTGTTCTACAAGCATAAAAATTAATTTATTGTCAAAATTGGCTGCATTGGCGCCAACACTTGAAATTATGACACCAATGTTGCCAAAGACGTGTGATCCGCAAGATTTCAAAAGAGTTTCACACCTTGCTAAGTATTACCACTTTTCGCAACACTTTAGTAATTCTAAATTTTACATCTATTTATAAATTTTACAGTGGTAATGGCTAATAATCTTTTTTGGATTAAAAAAAAGCGGCGATATGAAAAATTCTGCAAACCACTACGTCTAGATATATGTACATAAAATACGGTCGATTAGAGCACTTTAACCTGAAAAATATTTTCAACTGGTCTATCACAATAGAGACCGCCAATGATACAAGAAAAGGTAGTACATTTGGAAAAAGTAGAAAACCTCTAGAATGTAGTAGGGGTGTTCAAATTTCTTCCACCTTTAGACACATTATCAACTAATTCGCTTTCCGTAGATCCCCTGCATGTGTCTTGTAAATATTTCTAAATGTCAAAGATATTATTGTGGAACATACAGCGTTAATATATCTTCGCACCCAAGAACCGGAAATTTGTAAAAAAAACTTGCTAATAGCAAGTCACTTTAATGAAAATTACAAATACTTCATTAGAGAGTGAAACGAAGCAAGAGACAAGAGACCCTTTGAGACGCCCATTTTTTTTCCTCCGATATTGTTACTCTGCAAGTTTAAATTGTCCACTTTGAGAGTACTTTGGGAACGAACTGATTACCCAGTTTAGAACTATACCCTGCATGTTTGCAGATAGCTTGCAACAGGTTTTATATAATCAAGCCTGATTGATCTGATGGATTTAAACGTTTTCGAAGTTTTTTACTAACCAAAAGTGAATCTAATATATCATCTAGCAAACTCAGGATTACATTCCTACTATATTTTTTCCTGCAGCAAGTATGCAACACGAAACTAGACACATACATGGTCGACGTAAGCAAATAAAATTCATTTATAAACAAACTAATGTTTTCACGTTATATACACATAGCATCAAAAAGTAAACAGTAAGTCACGGGAACTTACGATTAAATAACGAACGGCAGTGCGGATTGCAACTATTCCTAATGTCAATTAGTAACTACCTACATGTACAACAATTGAATGTTTGACCTTGACTCAGACCTTTCAACTATAATCTGATATCAATATTGGCTAAACGTATATCAAATTTTGTCTTCACAAAACTCCCGATCAGCCTGCCCTTAGTTTGTCGAGATTAATAAAGTCAAATGATGAACTCTTGATAATAGGTGTAAACGCAAAACATATGTCGAGTGAAATAAAATGAGTATAATTTATAGAAATTGAACTATCAGGTTTTAATTCAACGATACAGAGATTGTTCAGTTGCGCTTATTTATTTCAATCAATTTTAAAATAGATAAATACAGCGTAATGAATATTGAAGAAAATTGTAGCCACAGTTGCATGATATATTTACAATTTATGTTTCAGTATTAATTCAGCATTTGATAAAGTAGTACTTCGAAACGTCGTCATGCGTATTTGTATTAAATTATGAGAAAATTCTAAATATTGTTTCATTGTGGATATTAATTTTCTCCAAGTACCTGCCTCATCAATCATTAATTTATGTTTTTTGGAGCTTTTCCACCCATTTTTGGAATTATCTTTGAAACAGCACTTTCTACGTAGAAAAATGTTAAAATATATGTAATTCTGCTTTAATTTGCAATATATGTAATTCTTCTTATATCCAATATATATTTTATGTTTATGTCAGAATTAGATAATAGAAAACATATGTAGGTACATGTACACGAATACCTTCATGAAATAAACCCACTCAAGAACCGCAGAAAAAAATAAAAATCTATTATTAGGTTAGGTTAGGTTAGGTTAGGTTAGGTACATGTACACGAATACCTTCATGAAATAAACCCACTCAAGAACCGCAGAAAAAAATAAAAATCTATTATTAGGTACGTAAGAACCGCAGAAAAAAATAAAAATCTATTATTACGTTTATTTATTTTTTACTACCAATTTCTTGGCTTATAATATGTGTTTTTACATCTATTATTTTTAAACCACTTAGACTTATATATGTCTTTCACGAGATTCGAACCCAGATCTCCCAATTCTAATTCTAACCACTAAGCTATTGAGTGGACTACCATTTGTATGTACTATTATTATATAATCATATTTCACAAATATTTTAACATATTCATATTACCGCAATAGAACTGGGCTGATAAAGCATATCGGAAATAAGTAGTTCAATAGAATTCACGCAATGACATTAACAGTTATTGAAAGTCCACTAATTCTCAATGGATGAGTCGAGATTAATCATGAAGGTGTATGATAATGGGCTGAGAATTTAATAATTTAAACAATAGCATTCTTTAAGCAATTGTTCCATCATGTTTGGCTATATGATCACAAATCTTTCTCATTCTACACTGGTCTATTTATTTCCATAAGACGAGTACATGTTTGAAAAATGCACTAGTTGGCGATTCCTATATGGCTACTCTTGTCGCAAATCCAATTAGAAACTTTGGCACATTGTGGTCAAAATTATAGAATCATCTTCAAAATATGATTCTGAATTCTAAAAATTCTGATATTGCATTGTTTTGGCATTTACAAGTTCATAGTTATAATTTTAAAATGAGGTAAACTACACTGACTTCCTCGGTACAAACAATGGTTATTGAATCTCGTTATCGAGTAATTTTTTAAAATATCTGAAAAGTTATTTTTATTATTATTGAAAAGTTTTTTTTAAACTTGAACCATATAATTGACTATCATTTTCCAATACTTTCCAATTCACGCTTAGTATATGTTACAACCACTTGATAAAACATAATATAAAGCTTGCAGAGCTGAAAAGTATTGATATAATTTCACATAGATAAAGCTTATTAGTATCAATTATTAGACTATGGGTGTGTTCTTCAAGGGCCAAATTTACAAAAATAAGTTTTTTCGCTTAATTTCTCCATTTATCAAGAATCGACCTCGCACAAACTAAAAATGAATTATGCATGTCAAGAGATAAAATCTTATCGCACTTTGACATTGACACAAAAAATTCGTCAATTTAAACTACATTCGTATGTAAATAGTCACCCTTTTCAAGGTTCATGAATCATAATGTCTGAAAAAGTAGTTCAAGTTATTCCATTTCTTCGTTGGCTGCTCAAAAGCATTAATTTTTGTCAAAGTAATAATGCCTCATGTTTTTGTTCAGCACCTACTATCGACAGTATGTTAGTTTCCTACTCTTTCAGTTGCCCCTACTCTAGCAGGTCTATCCTGAAAGGGAGGCACGTCGGCGTAAGACCATCAATCACTATGTTCGAAATATAGGACAGAAGTTTGTGAAGGATTGAAGATACCGCTCACCAAAATACATAGTTTTTTCGATGAAACAAATATATAAAAATAAAGAAGATTGAATTGAAGTGAATATTATTCGCGCTAACCATGCACGTCGGAAATATTGAAGAAATATTTATATGTAAATAATTTGGAATCGAAATTACACCGCAAAAGTTTTCAACCTCGACTGGCCTAGGTCGACAACTAAGACCTGGGTTCGTATCCCGAACCCAGGTCTCTCAGGTTTACGCCCTGTTGCTCTACCAAGCTAGACCTCGGTAGCTTAGTTGGTAGAGCAACAGGGCGTAAACCTGAGAGACCTGGGTTCGTATCCCAGTCGAGGTTGAAAACTTTTGCGGTGTAATTTCGATTCCAAATTTACATATAAATATTTCTTCAATAAAGAAGATATCAAAAGAGAAAAAAAGGAAGATTATTTATATTTTAAAATTCCTTTATGTCATAGGCAGAGGATGTAATTTTACTGAAAGCCAAGTAATGGCATCGTTAAACGTGATTTCCCCACTCAACCCACCTTTGGTTGAGTAGGGCATCAATTCTTCATCTATTTGGATAGTTGATGCAATGTGCGAATCAATCCTGATTCGCAGATCCATCGAGACCAGAAAGATTGATGATAACGCTCGTCAACAAGGACAATTTTTAAGATGTTATCATAGGTTCTGGAAATTAAATTAGGGGCTCGATCGTTAGGAAGTGGAGGTCTCAATACATATAAGTCAATGGAGAGAACCTATAAAGGCCAACATAGGAGAATTAAGAATACATTATTGTGTGACAATAGTAATGAATTCCTGATAGGTAGGTGTTGATGGCCTACAACTTCAATCAACAGGGTTTTAGGATTTAAAGTCTGTTTCCCATATTTCTTCAAAGTAAGAAGCTCCAGGCGGATTAAACACCCACTGGATGGATTCTTCGTCAGAAGCATGATGTAACAGTTGTACACTGCGCGCACGACACCGATGAAATTATTAACACAATCTCTGTGAATTTGGGAGCATCCACCACGGCGAGCGATGAACCGTCGGAGAGCTCTTAGAAAATCCTCCTCAGATAAACCATTTGTTATCTCAATATCTTTGGTGGAAGAACAGACACATAGACATAAGTAAATATTAAATAATTTACTGCCTCGATGACGCGTATACTACAGAAAAACAACCACCACCGTAATGAACTCTTACACAACTCCGTAATAAGCTGTTATTGACATTGACACGAAAAGATGGTAAATTAGCCATAGGAGGTTGATAAGACGAATTATTAACACGGAAGCAACGATCGCATTTATTCAATGAGCTGCGAATAACTTTCCGGGAGACAGCAGCCAGAAACATTGTTGCGTATAGTAGATGATGGTAATACCGGCATGAAAAAAATGCCATGCATGAATATGGCGGACGACCAGGTTAGTTAGAAGGCTTCTTTTAGGTAATGCAGCGGGGTATTTGGCGGTAAACTATAATAAAGCGCGACGGAGACGACCTTCGACAGGAATCATGCCACGATCATCAAAAAGGGGGACCAGCAAGTCAATCATATAGAAGGGGTGTGATGTTTTAGATTTGGTAAGGTTATTATCCTCGAAATTGAGAATATCAGGCAATTCTTCGAGGAATCGCTACAACTGGAAGCAGATATTATCGGGGTAGGGTCCCCGATTGAATCCCCAATTGAATCCTACTATTTGTTACAGGATAGATCTTTAGGTTCAATTCGAGTGAGTACGGCTAATTAGAGGGACAAAGACATCGATGTTAGCGCGCCATTGGAGGCCTAAAACCTTCCAATATATTGTGTTGACTGGCAATCGGTAGGCCTCGAACTTGCCTATAATCTAGAAGTATGGCTCGCAATGGTTCTGGAGAGTTATATAACCATTTCCTCAATTCGAAACCACCAGATCTGATCAGTTCAATGAGTTGTTGTCGTATCTCCGAAACCTCTTCGTGTGAGTTAGTACAGAAGATGACGACAACATAGACATTCATTGTGTATTCAGAAGGCCAGAAAAAACCTTTCTCGTTCAATGCTGCCCAGGTACAATAGAGTTCTAACAGCCAACAATTTGATGACGAGACTCCATAGCCTATCTTTGGACATTATGTTTTCTTCGGCACACTCAAATTATTCTGTTTCTTGACTGGCTGCTCTGAAGGAATAATTTTTGACAAAGTACGACTTGCTCTTTATAATCGCACGTGATATGAACGGTTTTCAATTTAGTGTTTGGCACGGAAACAACCCAAGTAGCGCCTCCACCCTTACTCTAGCAGGTCTATCCTCAGAGATAGGTAGTTAGTCGAGAATTCCTTAATCACTATGTTGACGGTTGAGCAATCCTCGTTTCACACTTCACGTTGGGAATGTTGCAGAAATAGGCAAATATATGAAGAGTCAAACACATGACATGAAACTGAATTTTCATTAGATAAACTTTTTCCCAATAGAATGTAGTTAAACGCAACCTTGTAGTCTAAACCAATATTCCTGCAGCCTTCGCAGCCATATGAACTATTGAAGTGGTAAATGGTTCCTACGAACAACACAATATCTTTGTTTTTTTTTATAATTTTTTCGTATTTTTGTACTGCAGGTTGTACCTTTTGAAATTCTTTGAATTTTACAGGCAATTTTTATTTTATTTTAATAAGTGTATATATTTTTATTTGGTAAGTATTTTACATGCATCAAACTGAAAATGGCAGTAAGCGGCATCAAATTAAATATATGCCGTTTGTTACTCATCGTTATCAAAATATTTCTCATGTTATGTAACAAAGAGAGTATTAGCATCAAACAGTTGAGTTTAATAAAAGCTAGTCTTTTTGATGGAGTTGTCAAGACATCCCAGAGAAAACTAACAGCGAAGTTAATTTAATCAAATTTTACAAAAGCTATTCAATTCATGGAAGCAGGAAAACAATTTCTAAAGCAGAAAACTTCATAATACTCAAGGGCAGTCAGGAACTGTAATACCTAACATATCTAATGTTGCTTTCAACTCAACATACATCCCATAAACATTGGAAACTGTTAAACAGTTGGTTAAATATGCACGTTAATTCACGCAGAATTAGTTGGTATGCAATTGCATACAGAAATACCTGCAAGCCATATTTGTCGCGATCCTTTCCTTCTGATGTTTCCGGCTTTTCATTGTCAGTCTCACGCAAGGCACAGATAAAAAACATAACCACATACACAACCACAAACAACTAATCTTGCAGCATGGTGAGAAATCATGTGATCCTCGAGTATTCCACCTGCTTTGTCCAGAAAAAAAACAGATAACAATCTCTTCACGGAAAGTTCGGATAATGTTAGAAATTTTACAATTTCCACCGATCAATAATTAACACGCCGAAACCGAACACTCATTTCTGAAGGAATAGGTGATGTCTTATCGGAACAGCTTAATCAATTAGCGATATAACAATAGCATAACTTTTGAATTACGATTTACCGTCAAATGAAAAACTATCACCTGGATGGCACCGGCACCGATTAAGTTTATTGTATTATATCCCCCTTTCTGGGATTAGATAATCATTATCAGCTTTATTTCTTGTCAAGCATTGATTGAAAATTGCGTAGACCTACCCATCCAATAAAACAAAAGAAGGGCTTTTATGAAGTCGTCACGAAATACATTCGACCTACCCAATTATGTGATCACTAGTTCCCTATTTTCAGTATTTCGCCAAAAATAATGCGATGAAATGTTGTCCATGTAGAACGACATACAAGTCGATATCTTGTTTGTACCAAACCTTTTTAAACAAAACCCGAAAATTTTCAAAAGATTTAAACAGAACAGAGTCATTTTTATGAATAATTGAATATTTTAAGCAATTTAGAAGAATGCCTAATATAAAAAAATTTTCATTGTTATTTTCAAATATGCAAGTTCGAAAAACCTTACAGGAAATATCAGAAATCATTACTAAAGTTGACTGAATATTCGCTGATCTCTTGGTGAATCATGGTTAAATATGAATTGAAAACACTTTGTTTAGTTTCACATAATCATATTGTTTCTTGACAATTGTTTCGGGGTGTTATCTTATTTTCAAAAGTTAAACTGAACACCTATTTTCAAGACGAACATCTTTATTGGCTGCAGTATACATATATATATGTAAAATATGAAAATGTTAATCTTAAGAATTGGAGTTCAGTTTAACTTGGCGTAAATATCAACCAGCATGTTTTTTAAAAATAGCATAGTTATAATGTGGTATTGTTTCTGTATGTGTATAATCATGTATGTGTATGAATTCCAATATTTAGGGTGCAAAAAACATTCAAAACATCAATTTTGCGCTACTTGAACAATTATTCTTATCATTTCAGTGATTATATTCAGTTACTCTAATGTGCACTCAACCAAAAAATTCATGAGAAATGACAAACACGGAGTGCTTATCTGTAAATATTCACACTATACCTCTAGAGGTACTGATAAGATGGGAGCGGTGATTAATATTTTCAGTAATATTTTTAGAATTTACCAATATTTAGAGCGAAAAGGACATATCCAAACATCAATTTTGCGCTACTTGAAGAGTTATTCGTATCATTCCACTGATAATATTCAGTCACTTTCAAATGCACTCAACCAAACAATGAGAAATGAGAAACACTGAGAGCTTATTTGTAAATATTTACGTCGGTAGTTTACTTAACAATTCTTTTAGACAAATTGAGTATGCACATTTAAATCACATCTCAATACAAATTGAGTATGCACATCTCATATTTGATTCACATTTTTTCCGATATTTTTAGTTAATTGTAATTAACTGAAAAGCTCACAATGAGAACGAAATAGTTCTCTTTAGGTGCAAGAATTTTCGCCAAAGATACCTCGAGTGTTACTTCCTACAAAGATGCATACCTAATCTACTCAAAGCTTCCGTAATAATGAATTATCAAATTTGAAAAGGACGGAAATGTCTTATACATTCAATTTCAGTGGGCATAGAATTAATTGAAAAATATCTAACTGTTATCGGTCAGTTGGATGATGATAAAACATGTATGTTTTTTGAATAATCCATAAATTATGGATACTAATGTAAGCATAGAAAATTTAGTGTTTAAATATTATTTTGTAAAAAGATGATTTAACACTGAAACCATAATTGTTTCGATTAGTTCAATGTACGTTCAACATGCCGAACAAATATTTGGTGGCATACTTCCGGACCAAAATGTTAACATTTTCTTCGTGCTCTAGCAACAATCATTGTTTCAATTGAGAAAGAATAATGAAATAAGAAATTAAGAATGAGAATAAATGAATCAATAAGAAAAATTTTCCAAAAATATATAAGTAGATATAATTACTGTAATAAAACTATCAGTATTGAATTCTTATTTATGTTTACCCCTATTCAATCCGAAACAAAATGAAGTATTTGCTGGAAATTATGAAGAAAAATACTAAAGTGGAATACTTTTAACTGTTTTCGAAAAACAATGTTTGAAATTATAATATTAAATTTTAATTTTCGCAAACTCCGTAAAAACGATTAACATTGTCCCCTTTTGCAAAAATATAACTTCGTTAAGGCATCTTCAGTAGTGGAAATACTACATTTTGAATTTAAACAGATGATTTGAAAATCGGTAATATAGCTAAGGCTCTGTAATATGTCATAATGAAAATCTTCGCATTTTAGCGTTGAACATTTTTATTCAAATCCTCTACATCAATAAGGAAATCGTCCATTAATCACGTGAGAATCGAAAATGGGTATATTCGGAAAATAATCACGAAATATCATAAAGAAAGGAGCGATATAATGACATATCACGCAGATTTATTTTTCATTCAACGCTTAATGAAACCGACGTTGATTTTCGATAGTACCAACAGGTGACTATCAAGATGCTTATCCACCGTGAATTTCTCCTCACTTTTCATCAACCACTGTTGAAGAAAATCACGCTAATCCAAAGTTTTGAATATATTCGTGTAAACAATATTTTCTTTACAGTATCATTTTCATGCCATTCAAAAATAGTGTGTAACCTTAATGCCTGTGTTTACATTATATCACGACACTTAATTTTCCAAAATTTAATCAGTAGATACCTGTATTGAATCCTAATATTATTCTGAAAATTTCAATATAATTTGTACAAAAAATACATGTCGTTTCGGAGATTGGTGAAAAATACACGTGATTTTGAGATTGAGGAAAATACACGTTATTTTGAGATTGAGGAAAATACACGTTATTTTGAGATTGAGGGAAATACACGTGATTTTGAGATTGAGGGAAATACACGTGAATTTGAGATTGGGAAAAAATACACGTAATTTTGAGATTGGAAAAAAGAACAGGTGATTTTGGAATTGGAGAAAAGTACACGTGATTTTGGGATTAGGGAAATACACGTAATTTTGAGATTGGAGACAAATACACGTGATTTTGAGATGGTGTAAAAACACACGTTATTTTGAGATTTGAAACAAATACACGTGATTTTGAAATTGGGGAAATACACGTGATTTTGAGATTGCGTAAAAATACACGTGGTTTTGACATTGGAGAAAAATACACGTGATTGCGGAAAACCTCAATACATATTGCTAAAGCGGTGGAGTTAGTTGACCACCTAGTAGAGGCCACCTCCTCTTTAGAGTTGCTAAAAAAACAGCACGTGATTAATGAACGACCTCCAAACAAACGTAAACAAATATACATATTGCGTATAGCGCGTTTTTGATAAAATTTGAAATAAAATAAAGACCCAGAGTACTACAATACAATTGAAATGGAAATATGGATGACTAATGTTCATGTCCAAGTGTAAACGGCAAGGAAAATTCAATTTTATAAGGGCGGGTGCGGTCTAGACATGTTCCAAATATTCAATATATTAGTTTTCGGTTTTCTAGATAATCATTAAATTGCGTTGCCTATGGAGTGTTCTGTCATTTAGAGTTCCCTATTAGCCAACTTTATTGTTCGACAAATTCATATCAAAAACGAGCAATAAAAATTATTGTTGAAAAAAGATTAGATAGTCGACGTCATCGTTCAACGTTACAAACTATAGAACATAACAGCCTGAGTCATTTGCACACAACAATAACGAATTATAAAATGACGACGAACTTTCAATTATAACTTACGTCTTGTTTATTTTGATTATTTCAGCATTTTTTGTTTCAAGATTTTTTACATTTGGAAATTCTATCCAAAAAAGACGATTATTTTTCTTCATCAAATTATCACTATACTATGCTGAGAAAAAAAATTAAATAAACCCAAGAATTATTAGAATAAAATGATGAACTCACAGAGTTATTGATGGCATATGTGCCGAGTCCTCATCTGAAGTAATATCTTCATTTGGAGTATCTGTGGAATTATGCGAATCGACACTTCTGGATCTCTCCTTGTCATCCTAAAAATAATAAGTTGAAATAATTATGAAATATTCATATGGAAGTTCTACTTCGATTTTCCAAGTGACTTCACGGATATCCTGCCGTTTTCTTCGTGGCTGTTTACTTCTGACTGTTTTATTCAATGTCCTTATACGCAATTTGATAGTTTCGGCTTGCTTCTGGGTAAGACGTCTGTAAGAAAGAGAATCCTTCACTAATCTATCCGGTATTTCTTTTCCTTCTTGGTATAATTTCGAAAGATCAGTGAGCCCTGCTTTGTTTAGAAATTCGGCAGCCTGTTCCACTTCTACAACACATTTCAAAATGTATTACATCCAAGGAATATGTATTGATGTATTTAATATACATAACTCGACAAATCTTTTTTTCACTTTGAATTTCAGTTTCAGTGCGCGAAAGAAAATACAAGGAGTGATCGAAAATAAAAGGTGCCTTCAAATTTCACGGGCTACATCAGTTCGATCTCCGATTTTTATTGTTATGTTGATACGCTTGTCTTGAACGTCTGTGAAACGTTGCAAGTGTTTTGCGTGCTCAAGGATTTTCTACTATCGAAAAACATGGACAAAAATGTCAACGATACGAAATAAACGGCCGGAATTTTGGGAAAAACAGGCATGGTTAATGCACCACGATTTTAGCCAAAAACAACTCCGTAATCAAGCCACAGCCACCAAATTTGACCCCTTTTGACTTTTTTTCTGTTACCAAAACCCAAGAAACCTACGAAAGGACGACGTTTGCCAAAGATTGAGAACATATAGACCGCTTCGCTGGACGAGATGAAGGCTATACTAAAAAGTAATTATCAGGAGCGCTCTGAGGATTGGAAAAAGAGTTGGCACGATTGTATTGTATATGAAGAAGGCGACTTTGAAGGGAACAAAATAAATATCGATGAATAAATATTTTTTTTATTATCAGGAGCGCTCTGAGGATTGGAAAAAGAGTTGGCACGATTGTATTGTATATGAAGAAGGCGACTTTGAAGGGAACAAAATAAATATCGATGAATAAATATTTTTTTTATTAGAATAAAGTCATCTTACTTTTTGATCACACCACGTATATAAGACTTGAGATAAACAACTGTATAGTTTGAGGCCTCTCAGAAACTCTCTCAAAAACTCTCAGAACTACATGTTTAACGAGGTTACTGTTAACGAGTTAACATGTTACTGCTACGGTCGAGTTACTGTTCAAGACATGATAGGTAAATAAATAAATCTATTCTTGCAAGCTTATAAGGGTACATTTGAACATAACATCTTCATGGAGGTAAACCGAATTACTAAGCTCTACTATCCATGAAATTCAACAGAGTTGAATTCTACTTATGAAAAATTATGAAATGTGAAGAAAGTTTAGATTTGTTCACATTTGCCTGACAAAACAAGCAATCGTATATCAGGCGTGGATATACAACGACAAGTTTTTTTTTAATTCAGTGGACCTACTGTTTAACGCCGGGCCATTGGGCTTGTAATCAATGTACATTACCCAGCATATATCATTATTTAAACTACTTAAATCATAGACAAACACCCATGCCTTCACAGGGGCTCAAACCCGAGTACTACCGCACTATAGCCGGGCGTTTTCCCGACTAAGCCACGGAGACCGGCACGACAAGTTCATGGTATTATTTGAATCAATTTATTGGAGTTGCTGTTAAAATGCGTTAAATAATTTATTACTGGCCAAGAAGGCATACATCACAATAATACATGAATTTATGGGGACACCTACATAGAATGAATAATGTGATACTTGTTTTCAAAGACTCATTTTTCTACTATAACATAAAATTAATAATTCGCACTGATATGTAATTACTCAAGTGTGAAATTGTCTCATTCACTTGATAAATACTGGATTGTAAATTAAAATAATTCTTTTGGATCACTTACCATTGAGCACGCGCTCATCGCTATATACCACTCTGTTTGGTGCATCCCTCACTTCATTAATGAAATATTTCAGAGCTTCCTCAGATTCCATAATGATAAATTTTTTACTTAAATAATAGTTTTATTGCTATTTCGATGACAAAATCTATACATATCCAGAATTACAGTATTGCACGGCATTTTCAGTAATTCAGTAAACACCTGAAAGCTATAATTTCTACAATATCCACCTAAATAAGAAGGTAATAGGTATAGATTTTGACGTATATATTATTTATTACTTATAACGTTTGTTATAAGTTATTGTACATTTATTTTTATTTGTAATATATATTTTGACGAATTTTTTCAGATTATATATATATATATATATATATATATATATATATATATATATATATATATATATATATATATATATATATATATATATATATATATATATATATATATATATATATGAAATGTGTGTGTAAGTTATGAAATACAAAACCACAAATGACGATTGCTCGTTATTCTTATGATAATACTAATAAAAATCTAATCATATCTCTATTAAATTTGATAATATACTACTCACTTCAAAAAGAAAACCTTAGGAAATAATTATATAAAACATACAAGATATTACTTTTCTTAATTAAGATAAATGTGACCCCAATATTTATATGAAAATTAAAACCGTAGTAACCTCACTGAGCAACAATCTAACAAATATTTATTGATAAATGTTTATATCCTCTTATATTAAGCGCCTAATCATATCGCCGCTAATCAAAATTCTGGATATCAAATTTACCTTGTAAATAATAAGTGTTTGTCTTACAAAACATCTCCACATACGAACAGTTACATGCTTGATGGTACATTAGTTTAGGGGAAAAAATTTAATGAATATAAAACATCCATGCAAAATCAATTTATGAACTTGAAAATTAAACTAAATCGAATTATAGGATCTGAACTGTAGAGAAATACTTCCCAGAATACCAATAAGACAATGATCTTCATAACCTATTTCAAAATAATGAATTCCATTTGAAGTTAAAATTATATAATGAAAAAAGTTGGTTATAATCAAACTCACCTAAATATTAAAATGTTAATCTTCTACACCACAGTTCAAAAATCGCATTTGGAAAATTAACGTTACGTATAACACATCGCAGAAATAACAAAGTATGAGATTAAATATACGAGTTGAAATCCTTCCTTCGTTTAATTAGAAAATGACATGTATAACAAAAACAAACAATACAAAGCAAGACTCATTCTCTCTGGTGTGACCTTTGAGAGATAACATATAACGTCATTATCAGTTCTATGATTCATGAATATTAGTAGAAAACTAGTATGACAACACACAATGTTTTGAATTTTACATATAGATGGCAGCATTTAAATATTGACAGGGAGTATTTGGAATACGGAGGACGTTATAGCCCACCATGTTTAGGAATAAAATCTTTAAAACTTTCAATAATAATTTCACATTGAAATGGACATTATGAATCTTTGATAGCGAAATTGAAAACAATTGATGCTTTTGCTCTAAATTTACACAAATATTTTGAAAACGTCAATTATGTATTATTTAGGTACAAGTAAAACAATCTTGTATTATACAAACATATATTAGTCATATAGTTTTAAAGAATGGATTAATCAAATTATACCAGTATAAAATTTGTGACAAAAAGTCATTTCCTCACTTGTAAATTGAAAGAAATTATTTCAAATTTTGATATATTACAATGGACAAAATAATTTTCAGTTATAATTGTCATAAATATTTACTATTATTGCAAAATTTAATTTAAAAAAATATTTCAAATATTTTCACTTGGACTTAAATCTTTGAATCTGCTTTCTAGGTGTAGGCTGTCTTTGTCTGGCTAAAAATGATTGTCCTTGAGCACCACTCATGGCTGCTATTCTTTCATCCATTGCTTCACGATGACAATTTAAGCCTAACCTATAAAAAGCTGTTGATATAAGTTTATTTTCCATTTCTTTAACTTGTGACTGTTGAACTGATATATCGACACCTCCATTTGATTTCATTTCAAGATGTTGGGCAACCTCTCGTGCTTTATCTAGGTTTCTAGTATATTTTGTTTGTTGAGACTGTAGCTCGATATCCTTTGCATTCAAATTTTCCTGTAAAATCAGAATTTTCTGTTTGTACTCTTTAATTGCATTTTCTTGAGTTTCATATTTTTGGTCACTTCTATTCAATTCCTCAATTTGTGTCTCCAACCTCAAAATTGTCTGATTTGCTGTTCGGTTTTGTTGTTGAAGTTTTTCAGTTCTAGCTAAAGCATTATCTAAAAGAGTTTGCTTTGCTTCAGCCTCTTGACAGGTTCCACGTAATGATTTATTCTCCTTCTCTAAGAATCTAAGCCTTTCCTTCATTTCTGTAGGTGTAAGTTCTTGAGACATTGCTGCACCAGTTTTTTCGGTTGGTCTTCCTAATTTCAGTTCCTCAATTTCATCCCTTAAAGCATCTCTGTCAATAGCAAGTCTATCTTTTTCCCCTTGCAGAGCTAATAATTTACTTTCAAGCTTTTCCACATTGAATTGAGCTGTATCTGCTCTTTGAGTCTCCTCGTCTAATTTTTGCTGTATATTATTAAGTTGTTGTTTATATGTTTCACATTGATTTTTCCAGACATGAACTTTCTGCAATTCTTCTTCATACTCCAAATTTTTTTGTAAATATTCTACATTTTTCTCTTCAAGCTGATGCATATTTTTTTTTATATCTCGATACTTTTCAAGTCTCTTCTTGTAAGAATTCAGTGTCATTTCTAAATCTTGAACCTTAAGGGCAGATTCTGAAAGAGCATCTACTTCATCTTTTAGGCGAGATGTTGCATTAGCAGCTAATGTTAACTCTGAAATTTTTTCTAAATTGTTCATAATCTGTTTCTCTTGCTCTATTATTTTTGCTTTATAATCATCCTTCTGGACTTCATCTTTAAATAATTCCTCTTTTAGTTTTTCTATTTGTTTTCTACTTTCCTTATACTTATTTTCAATCTCTTTCAGGTTTTCATTTTCCATTAAAAGAATTTGTTTCTCATCTATTAATATTTGAATTTGTTGTTCTAAATTTTGACATTGTTGCGCTAAGTTTTCTTTAGCTTCATTTGTTGCTTCTAGTTCACCAACTAACCTATTTTTAGTTTCACTATCTAATAACAACAGACTTATCCCTGATTTTCCTGGTCCAATAGTAACATCTTCCAACTGTTGAATGGCCTGCATAATATTTTGCTGCACTGATTCTTCTAATTGCATTATATTAGTTATATAATCTTGTTTCGTATCACAATTTATTGCACATCCTGAAACAATAGGAATAACTCTTAAGAAATTTGAGCCTTTCAAGTGTTCACGTAAATTAAAACGAAATATATTACCAATTAGATAGTGTTATACTCAATATCAAACATGTAAAATAGCTTTTGTAATAAACTTAATATTATGAATAATTTTACCTAATACTAATTGTAGAAGTTTTGCTAGTTGCACTATATCACTTCTTTCGCCCAAAGCATTAACATCGATACTAACAACTTCAAGTTGTAGTTGCAAAGATAAAACATCTTGATAGTATTCAATCACAGCTTGATAAATTTTCTTTAGATTACTAACTCTTAGCCTCCAGTTCGATCCAGCATCCTTTTTTATTTTAGGGAGCAGCTTTTCGAAATGTTCTGGTGAAATCTGAACTAGAGCATCAACAATAGCAACACCGTCAGCTAAATCGGTCATATTTTTGCTTATATTTGGAACAACCGTCTCCAACCACTTATGTAAACTTCTACACATTTCTCCTACTTGATCCATTTTTAATTATTTATAACTGCTCCACTTCAATTATTGCAAATATATTCACATACTCTGGTTCTTCTCTAAACTCCGAAATGTGAAATTATGTTGCATAAAAATTGTCCTTTCGATTTTGATTATCAGATGAGTAAACGTCAGTGACTAATTGCCTACCCAACTTGCTACTCGTTATTAAGTTTCAGAGTAGGTGAGATGATATGATTATCTGTGGTTTTTAGTTGGTAATGCGTACAGGACCAAGAAATCAAGAAATGTGAATACTTATTAGATGCAGAAGAAGTTTGATCTCAGACAATTATTTCATATCATTATATCAATCATTCACAAATGAGTTAATAAAATATGTAGTACTATGGTATAGTTAACATGTGAAAATATATGTATATAATGTCAAAAAGATTTATAGTATAGAAGTGAGAATTAACTGAACGTTGAGTATATATAGCAAGGAGCGAGAGCTTACAGAATATCTGGATACAGACACTTAATTATAACAATGTTGTAATTGGTGGAACTTACAAAGCTTAAAGGCCATTAATTAATCGAACAAAATAAGATTTACAGTTTTCAAGAAAACAATGATGAAATATTCAAAATCATGTAGAAATGGCAGCATCGATGGTCTTTTATCAATATAATTTTTATATATTCTTCTTTATAGGGTAATAGGTACTATTTATTGCTTTTAATCTCGAGTACAATGACAATAAGAAAATGAACACTTGCTTGAGCTTGAGACGCTTATATTATAAGTAGTACAGCAGATTTGCAAAGATTTACAGTTTTCAAGAAAACAATGATGAAATATTCAAAATCATGTAGAGATGGCAGCATCGATGGTCTTTTATCAATATAATTTTTATATATTCTTCTTTATAGGGTAATAGGTACTATTTATTGCTTTTAATCTCGAGTAAAATGACAATAAGAAAATGAACACTTGCTTGAGCTTGAGACGCTTATATTATAAGTAGTACAGCAGATTTGCATGCAGATGTAATTAAATTAGAATTTTAACATTGCGTAGAAAGTTACCCAAATTAAAAAATGGTTTCATTTTTATATATGTTTATTTTGAAAATGTAGCAAACCCAACTGAAAATCAATATTTTATGTTCTTTACAATTTGAAAGGTTTGTGGTTTAAGGATGTGCAACGATAAAATATACTTCGACCGAACCATATAGTACCTACTTCATAAAAATTATTGCTATAAAAGAAAATACTAATATCAATTTGATAATAAAATTTAAAATGGCAACAGTTTTTGAATAGCGAGAACTCCAGTCAAATGATTATGCTTTTCAGCAAACTTGGAAATCACCGAGAAAGAACTACTAGTAAAAATTCGAAAGTCGATCAATTGATTGAAATAATTAAGCAAACTTAGCTCCCAAGACTGCCTAACTTAATATTTGTGCACTTTATAACACTTTGGTAAGAAGCAGCAGGATAATATAGATTATGTACATATTTCATTTCACACATAGTAGCTATTTGCCAACAAATATCTTAACGATAGAGAATTATGAATAAATAAGATAAATGTGACAGCGTTCTCGAAAAGTTTGAACTGATAGGTATGCCATACTAAATTAATTTTGATTCCTTTGCTTTGGTTTACGACATACCAGAAAAGTATTATTAAATAATTTTAAAATTTTGGAATATAAAGCATACTTTTACGTTAACAACATATTCCAAAACATATTGTTCAATTAACATCTCCAATATTTAACTCGACGTTAATTGAAATAGAAAAAACTTGCATCAGCTCAATTTTATCCATACTTATGAGCTAGTGTTTGAAAGTCCGCCGACATCTAAAATTGTTATTTAGCATAATGACTTCACAAAATAATGGAAAATTTCTCAAATCTTGACAAAGTTGAATTTTAACATTTTGGCTTTAATATTGAACAGAAAAGAAGTTTCTACATAATATTTGAATAGAAAGTTAATCAAAACGTGGAATGATAAAAAGACAATTCATAAATTATTGTCAACATTCAACAAGATTAGTTAGAAAAAATAAATTTTAACATTAAAAACATATCTTACTTGATGAGCTTTTTTGAATTAAATAAGTTCTTTTATAAATTCTCCAATTTACATTTTCTCCCAAATTCTGAAAAACTTCACATTATGTAAAACTGTAAAATCAATCTTTTAAAATTAGATACAAATAGAGCTATAGGGATTGAAAGTGGAACAAATCCTGCGATGAAACAACTCATTTCTGTTTATTCTTATGCGTGCCTATACTCATGTAATTAATCGGAAAGAGAAAGTACAAAGTTTCAAGCATTCTGCAACAGTATACACAAAAACAAATTATTCCAAAGAAAATAACTTCTGGATAATCGGAGTGAATTTTTAATATACGATATTATAATATACATCTATAACCTAAAAGTGGTTATATATATATATATATATATATATATATATATATATATATATATATATATATATATATATATATATATATATAATCTCAGAAATTCACTACAAGAAAAAGAAATGTTTTGGAAATCCGCATTGATCATGTTTCACATATCCAGCTCAGCATTATCGGAAGAAAGTACATAGTGTACTTTGATAGATTTATGTATATATACAAATAACCACAATCATCATCCTGTTTATATTCGATACAAACATTAGGCTGTAGGGATTGCAAATAAAACAAATCATGTAATGAAACAATTCATTTCTGTTTATTTATACCTATGCATGTACACATATTGTAATGTATATATGTATATAAACATACACACACACATTATTATATATATATATATATATATATATATATATATATATATATATATATATATATGTAACATTTGTATATATACAAATAAAATGTCGAGTTTGAAACTCAATAGGTATATAACTGAATGAAAAAGTACAATGTTTCAAGCTTTCCGTGACAGTAAACAGAATAAATATATAATATATAATCAAAAAAAAATTATTCTTCCATAAAAAATTACGACTTCTGAATTTTTAGATTGAATTATAGATTAACAATAGAGTTCACTTAATATTTACATTATACAATTTTCATTAAGTCCATAACAAAATTATGATCTCACATTTAAGTCACAATATTAACTACTGAGGACACAATAAAATAATTTTTGGCGTAATAAATTACTTACGTCATCCTGAAGAAAATTTCGATTTCAATGATATATACCGTACCTGTTCTAAATATTCAAAGTTTTAGATGAAAAAATTAGTTTCTCACAAACATCGAAAGTGGTAACGTTAACTTGTAGATCCTGAACCAAAATGAGTTATGTAAACAAAAATTATCCTTCAATAGAAATTAAAAAAATAAATAACTTGTTGTGGATTGAAAATTGTGTGGATTATAATAATTCATAAAAATGCTAATTACTGCAAGGAATAATTTATAGAATGAAACCTGCGAAATGTATATATTATAATTTTAACCTAAAAAAATCCAGTGTTATTTCACAGTGTATAATTGCATTGAAATATAATTTCGTTTGATAAAAATTAAATAAATAAATAAAATAATGCATGCCTTCTGAAAAAATTGTGAAAGGAAAACATTAAATCTTAGAATAAATCAATAAAAAAATAATATTGAAAAAAATGTCAATTATAAATGACCTGATTTGGTTTTCTAGCAGGTTGATTTTTTCCATTGGTTCGCCCAATCACAGAAACTCAATTTTCCAGAATTAGAGCCTAATTCCTTTCACATTTTCCTTCACTTTTACACAGCTCATAAAGAAGCTCCTGTGAATGGATACAATGTATGATATTCCAATTACTCTAGCCAATCTGTATAGTGAAACTAGAGATAAAACTAACCAACTCACAAAAATTTTCAACTTATTGTAACTATACTTGTATTTATAATACTTATCACTTATACCATTAGCATTAGATGCCGATGAAAACAATAATTTCTAGGCGTAACCAAAGTGTAAGTGGATGAGGAATTTATATATACTCCTTGCAGAAAACAGACCATTATACTGATGATAATGCACATTACATTATATTGGACCTTCTGTCATATCTTACCATATACTTTTTGTTATGGAATACTCTTCAGGAAGGGCATATATGACAAGAAATTATCTTAACACTTTCGATATGTGTTCACAAAAACACCTAACATGTACCATGGACAATAAAGAGGACTTGGGAAGCAGACTCTCACAAACTTTTGAGCTGATACTACAGCAATTTTTTTACAATAGCATTACCATAGGTAAACTCATTAAAATCTTAAAAGTTAGAAAAATAAAACGTTTTGTTTCACTAACACACTTTTCCCACGTCTCCAAAATATATTTCGTTGAAGTTCCTCTCACAAAAAAAATGAAAATTTCCAACTGATGATTTGCTGGACTGGAAATTCGAACGAACTCCTGCTTTCCATTGACATTGTTACTTATTCAAAAAAAACACACTACCTTTTTATATTTCTTCTTTTTCATATTTTGCTTTTTTTGGCGAGTTCTGGGCTAGATCACTAGTTCTTTTCATTCCTTGTTTAGTAGATTGTGTGTCTAAGTAAAAAAAAATTAAAAACTTGAAGGCACTCATTTTCAATAAACAGAAAGATGAATACAATGAGACAATTTAATTTACCTTGTAACCACCTAACTTGTGTTGCAGGTCCATAACCTTTGTCATTTTTCGCAGCAATACGGAAAATAATAGCTGCTTTTGTTGCGGTATCCAAATGAGCTGCTGCTAATGATGAATTAGGGACCACACATGAATTACTTGGACCACAATAAACCCTGACAAATGCTAACTGGGCTGAAGGATTAGTCTTCTCCTAAACATAAATACATTCAAATAAGAACAATGTTTTCGAATTTTTTCGTTGAAATTTTCAATGGCAGATCACAAACATTTAATTCTTTTTTTGTTAACCTCTAGTGGTAGTAGTGTATTAACGTAATTATAATTCATCATTTTTCCGACTTAATACCTGTGAAATAGAAGAGGATAACTGGTTCTTTTCTATACTTTTTGTGTATTCATATAAATTGGAAGTACTAAAATATTTCAGTATTTCAACTATCTTATAACATAATTATAAGGATTATGATTTCAAATAATGGCTCGAAATTTATAATATGTAAAACCTAACAGGACAGCTTCATTTTAACAACACCTAAAATCGATTTGAGTATTATAACGAGCAACTCATGTTTATACACCAGGTAGGCGAGCTAATTAATATTTTGCATATGTTGTCAACGAAATTCGTTAAGCTCAAACATATCTTTCCGTATATGTTTGACCTTCTTTATCCGTATTATTTCCGTATCTTCTTTTTATAAATGCCACAACGCAGTCCACTTCGAAGAGCCGTCACAGAGAGCTTAGTCAAGTTACTGTATTGATTCAACAAATTATACAAGTTATTCACGCCTAATAACAATTAAAAAACAAATCAGCGACAATAATTTATATTATTCATAAATCAATAAACAGACCAAATGCTTTAACTTTCTAACCAATTAAACACATAAAATAACACATAACATATTCTTATAATACTAGCACAAACATTTTCAATATGTATAGATTTGCAAATAAGAGAAGTTAGAAAAAAATAAATAATATCTCATAGCACATATGATGTAATACTAAGACAGTTATGATACAAAGAGTTTGTTGACATTTCTCTTGAATTACTTTTACAAAAATGAAAGAATAAGAATATGATCAAGTATGAATATTTTTGTAAAGGTACCTTTACATAAGCTACTATGGTCAATATTAACAAGTATAACTTTCAAATTATAATTTGATTGAATATTGAGTTATCACTAATATAATTAATAGTCAAAAGAGTTAATATGAAGTATTCATCATAACATTAGCAAAATTTAAATATATAATAAAAATTTTATTGATTAACATATCATAACATTATCGAAACATATACTTGATTCATTTGATATTTTTACTTGCATTTGACTAACCTTTCCTCTGACTGCTAGATATACGGAATATTCCAAGATATCTCCCTGATTGCTGCTTGGAGGCTCCCAGGATAAATGAGCTCCATCAGAAGATTTTGCTATTTTAATAGCAGAAGGTGCGCCTGGGAACCCAGGTAGACAAGTTTTGAAAGCAGAAATCTAGGAAGAGAAATAAACTGGTATGATCAATTGTTACATCATCACAAAAATGTTATTAATTTTACCTCACTCCATTCACCTCTTCCAACAGAATTTATTGCAGCAACTCGAAACTTATAAGCTGTTCCAGGTTCTAACGTGAATTTCTGATATTTTGTTAGGTCTGGCAGATTCTCCACCGTTAGGTTAGCTGTGTCCTCATTAAATAAATAATAGCTCTGTACATCACACGAATTACCCTTGATGAAACCCACAGTGTACCACTGTTCCTTATCTAAAGGTTCCGAAGTAGAGTTAACGTTGTTTGGTTCTGCCACCTGAAAAATATTTTCATGAATAATCATTTGTTCCAATCAGTCATAATTGCTGTACAACTAACCTTTTCTTCCCCTTTGATGGAAGTGTTTGTCGTATTTTTATTATCTACAAAATCTGTTTCTTTCTGGTGATCCAAAGCAGCAGAAGCCAAAGCAGATAAGGCATCATCCGATTGTTCTTTCTTGACATCATTATTTTGCGATACTAGCGCGTGGTTGTTCGTGAAAGTTGGTTCATATCCATGGTCTTCATTATCTATCAACAAAAAGCAAATCAATGAAACAATATAATGTTAAAATAGGTTCATAATACTACCTCCTAATTCATTTTTAAGGTCTAAGTCTTCATTTTTTACAAAAGTATTATCACCTAAGGAATCTGGCTGTTTGCTGGAATTCTCTGAAGAATCCAATTCAGATGCTTCCAATTTTTCTTCCAAATTAGAAGAGTCAGAATTACTCTTCAATGTTCCATTCAAAGATGTTTGATCAGAGTTTTCATCAGCTTCCATAGAATTATTCATCTGTTCTTCAGATTCTGAACCATCAATAGAGTCTTTATTTCCACCTCTTAGGCCACACAGGTAATTATAGGTGATATGAGGAATTACTGATAATTCTAAATTCTCACTATTTGTTATTGGGGAACCACCTTTCAATCCTATATAAGATGAATACTGAAGGCGTCCACCAAACAATCCACTGGCTGTCTCCATTGGTGTTATAGCCTCCGAAGGTAAAGGAGTTTCAACTGGTGGATCATCTGAACTTGTAATAGGACCTTCTGCTTTAAGAATATCTTCTGATTCTTCAGGCGATTCCTCTTTTTCAGGCTCTGGATCTATCAGACCAGCTTCTGCAGCTAATGCAGCAAGTGCTGCATCAGTCGTAGCAGGTCCATCAAAAGATGTTGAAGCTGAAAATAAAGATTTTCTCATGATTAAGGATGTTCTGGTAATCATCATGCCTTTCTCTTACCAATCGTAGCCGATGGTTGTTTGGGTCTAGTGACAACCATCAGTTTTGGTTGCTGTTCGACATGATTTGTTGTTAAAGAAGCTGTAGGTAGACGAACGATTTTACCAACACCTTGTGGCTGTTGAACAAGGGTTAGAGTTTTATTGCCACTTGCCATTTGTACTGTAACTGGTTTTCCACCAATCATAACCTGTTTCTGTAATTAAAGGACTCATATGGTAAATGTTCTAAATCTAACAAAAATTTAAAATCTATTCAATCCCTTCAACTTCAAATTCCCACATACCGTATTCTTACTAAGAGTTATATTTTTTGGAGATCCAACAGGCATCTGAATAGTAATCGGTTTAGTGAGTTTCACATTCTGCAGACCAGCAATACTAGCTGTTGTCGATGGCAAAACATTCAAAGTAGTAGTTTTCAAGGGAGACATATTTACGGTTTGTGCATTTGTTATAGTTTGTATAGTACGAAGGCCTGAAGAAATAACAAAATTTATTTTCATCTTTTCAAATTAAAAATAATACCTTACCAGTTCCAGAACTGACAACTAAAACTTGCTGATTTGTAAGAGATGGCAGTTGACCAGACTTGGAGAGAACAAGTTTTCCAGTAGCCTTATTCATCTGAATCATATTTGATGGAATAGTTTTTACTGTGGTAAGCATTTGTTTGTTTCCTGCATTACCTGGTACAATTTTAACAATTGTGTTCTTAGATTGTTGAGGTATAACTCCAGGACCAGCTTTTGATTGAACAATGTTCGCAGTTTTTGGCAAAGTTGCAAGTGTCATACCTGTGCTTGTTTTAACTAATGTAACAACTTGCTGGGGCACAGTTGCCTTTTGCAATACATTTGCGCTTTTCTGTATTAATACTTGCTTGGGAGTACCCTAAAAATGTTCAAGAAATAAAAAAACACGCTTTCTATGTCATATAGAAAGGACCAAAAAATTAGGAATCAAATAGATATATTACCTGTGCAGGTGATCCTTGCCGAATAGTTGCTGCATTTACTGGAGTTTGAATGCGAATATTTGGTGAAGCTGAAAAAATATATGTGAAAAATATGAATTACAATTGGGAAGAATATTTCAATTAGCATCTAAAGAACCGTCAAAATAATTAAATTATATAAGCTGAAAAATATTTAGTTTCTCATAATTTAACTTGTGAGAAGTTTTCAATTAAATTTGTTTAGAAAATTTTAATGCTAAAAGTAAGAGATTGAAATATTAATACATACACTTAATGACTGGAGATATGACTTTCGGCACTGCATGCAGTTGCTGTACAGTTTGAGATTTCACAGTGGCTGAACCAGTAGGGCTGTTGATTAGGTGATGCCCAGGGGACTGACCCTGCTTGGGTGAAATGAGAAGTGGTGGTATATTTGATGGTGGTGGAGCAGTGGGTTTCACTGTTCCTGCACTAGGAGGCAATTCATACTTTTGGATCTAAAATTACATCCAATGTAAATACAAACACAACTATTGAACATAAAATATGGAAAAGCATTTATGTTTACCAGTTTTTGCTAGAATTATACCTGTAGGATATAAGTTTGTCCTGAAGGTGTTGCTGACCAGTTAACTTCCAAGGAATGAGTAGCCGCTTTCACCAAAGATACTCTGTTTGGTGCAGGCGGTCTATCAATTTCTAGATACCACAAGTCTTTACAGCAAACTTGATTTTTCCAAGTCTTACGATAACCATCTCTACCAGACCAAATATAAAGCCTTGTGCTAATACCAACAGCACAATGACCAGCCCTAGCACATGGTATGTTTTCTTCGTTATCAGCCTTTAAGTTTAGATTATCCCAATTCATAGTTTCTGAAAATAGGGGATAAATTGAAGAGTAAGTTTTATGGAGAAAAATTGAAAGTTTGAATTGGGACTTTTATCAATAACAAGAATTTTGAAGGAAAATTTACCCAAATTGAGACAAGCCATAGTAGCTGTACATTTCCACTCCTTTTCATTAGTAGCAGTCTTTGCATCTTCAGCTGGTACCCACCCACCAAAAATAAACATTCGATGACCAATGAGAGTAGCTGTATGAAGAGATCGAGGTAATGGAGCAATTCCTGTAACTAGAGGCCTTGACCACGCCATATTATCAGTATCCAAGAACCATAGGTCACCAAGCCTGCATCCACTCATGCCACCATAAATGACCAGAAAAGATTTACCTTTACTTTTATCAACATATGCAACACCTAAACAAATAAACATGAAAAACTTTTTGGCATCTGTATATTGTATTTCATAAAATTAACAATGATTCGATTCTGATTTAGGTATAACAAATTCTTGAAAAGTCCATAAATCATCAAAACAAAATTTTGTTTTTAACATTAACAAAAAATATGTAGACAATAATTGAAAGCATAACTAAATAATATATTCCAACAACCATTTCACCACATTTTTGATGATGCAAATATCACAGTTCAACACAGTTCACAGGTGCAACAATTAATGTATTTCAAAACAAAATTATCAAATCAATAATTCAGTAAAAAGACAAACACATTGAAACTGTGCGAGATGATGAGACATTGAAATAAATATATTTTAAGCAAAAGGGAATTGCATACTGTCAAATGACTGAAATTATATTGCTAATGAGTTTTAGAACTGATCTAAAACCAAAAGTTTGGTTATGATTCATTCAACTCTTGAACGACACAAGCACATATGGCAAAATCTGTTACCAACCTGTATGAGATTCTCTTGGTGGGGGGCATGGTCCATTGGTGATTGGAATATCCCATTGAACAGGGTTGGTACGAATATCTAAAGTGTACAAGTCATTTAAATAACGGGGTACATTATTTTTAGGGTCAATGCTATCATTAGCCAGTCCACCAAAGAGGTACACTTTAGAATCTACAATCGTGAAACTGTGTCCCAACCTAGGACATGGAGATGGGCCAGCTTTAGGATTTTTAGGTTTAAGACGTTTCCACTCCCATTTCGAAGCCTAAAATACAAGGTATTCTATAAAGAGTGTATAATACGTGTTAGTGAGAAATCAGTAATTTGTTACTGGAAAAAACATATTTTTTTCATAGTACTCATAGTAATAATTTACTAGAATTTAAAAAAATAAGATATCTAAGACATACTGAAAAACTGTTAAATAAACTGTTGGATTGCCACTTCTTTTAGCATATATAATATGACTATAATCAATTGGAAAAAATGTTGAATATACAGTTTATTTTGAAATATTTCAATTTCATTTCCAGGTGACCAAATTTGAATGTTTTACCTGAAGTTCATATAATTCATTGCTGTATTTTCCATATTCCACCATACCCCCAAATACTAATAGTCGGGTACCTTCAACAACAAAACCATATGCAGCACATCCAGGGGGAACATCGCCTTTTATAATAGGAACAAACCATTGATTTGTTGCTGTAAAAAAATAATCCAAGGATATTTTAAAACAGTGAAAAATACTAACAGTCCAATACAAGAATCCTCAAAGATAAATAAATGAATTCTTTTAATAAATCAACAATTTTTCGAAAAATTTAATGATGTTTCAATAAAATTACGTAAAAAATATACTGCTTCCAATACATGACTCTGAGAGCACAAAAGAACTTTGATAAATGGAAAATACAATACTGCTTCATAAAAGTACAGAACTTAGCAATATTTTCTGGCTTATGTAGTATCAAACTATTAAATGAAAACCATGCATTTTAGGAGATCAAAATGAATGCAATTCAACATTCGAGACTAAAAACGTTTAATGATCTCAATTAGTCACATAACTTAACAAAAAATTCAATTCTCATTATAAATTATTTCAATGTAGGTCCTCATTTTACAAAGAGTATACATTTATTGAATCTATAATTATTTAGTATATTAATCTTCTGAAATGTATTAAGTCAAGGTAATTGTTTCAATTTTTAGCCTCACACATTTGTTGAGATAATACTCGATATACTAAAAAATTAAGGAGAGATAGGATTTTGACCATACTGTAGATACTCATTAAATAACTGAAGTAGTTTCATGGCTAATAAGTAATTTCATGAAAAACCTGATATATAAGAGAAAATTATATTAAACATATTAAATCAATAAAATGAAAATCTAATGAAAGAAAGTTCCAAGACATAATTTTATAAATCTGTAAACAGGGAAGACAACTGACATCAGAGGACGCCATGCTTGTATCTCTATTAAACAAACGGAGCAAATGACATTTGATCGATAAAAATCCAAAAACAACGTTTTATGTATAAACAATGTCTCATTGATTGGTTATTAGGTTTTACACTAAGATAATTATACGTGGGGATTTCATCCATTAAGATTGTTAGCATTGGAAAGTGGCTAGTGTCCGTCTTACCTGTATTGTAAACATGTAGTTCATCTACAATTCCTTCATTTCCACCCCCAAATACGACCATTAAGTCCTTAATAGCAACGGCACGGTGCCCATGCCTTGGTCTAGGCTGTGGACCCGTAGGATCAACCACATATTTCCACTCTAACGCCTTACCCGCCATTATGTTATCACATTGCACAGATACATTGCCAAAAATGATTTTTGGGTTCAAAATTCAAAGAATTTTACCACCATTTTTACGTCTTTTTACGCATTTTTAAGAAATTGCTTTTGTCAATACTGTAAAATAGATTCGGACAAAAACAGTAAAATAACAATTAAATTTGACTTTACTTCAACACCAATAAATAAACTCAAAGCGGCAAAACGTTACATGCAAAATGTATAACAGCCGATAAGGAAGATAGCAATGATGTCAACAACTCTAAAATCGTTTTTGATTATATTCTAGCGACATCTTTCATGATATTGTCATACTTAGGGTGCAACGGTATAAACATTATACAGTTGGTGTATTTTCCATAGAATAGTAAACCCTGTTAATTTTATTTTCTGCATGCGTATAAACAAAGTTGAATAACCATCCCATAAAAACAGTAAATAACAGTTGAATATAAAAGGCAATACAATAGTAGTTCTCCAAACAGAATTTTGACTGTTTTTACTATTTATACTCTAATGTGCAATCATGTAAATAGAAATTATGTAGAACACTGATAAAAGAAATATTCCAAATTTTACATCAATCAATATCAGTTATTTTGATATTTCATTTTTTGTCGTCGGACAGAGTTTGCAGTTTTCATGGATTTTCCATTTAGTTGACGTAATATTCGCTTAGGTGTGGACATTTATAGAATAAGTCATCATTATCTACACACTTGTCTTATTTAAAAGATTATTAATTAGTCTTCTTCAAATACGGGAAATCCTCCAGTGCTTAATCCATCTTGAACAATGAGATTAACGATTACCGAGAAAGAAAATAGGTAGATAACAAATCGAATTGCTAATCGTAAGAAAGTGCTTGGAGAGAAGCAAGGTGAATCAGCGATTATATATAGTGAATAAAAAACTAAGTTAGCTTTATTCACAAGGAAATTAATTAGTGAATCTCAGAGGGGTAAAAAATATGTAATGTAATTTTGAAATGTCATTAAACTGAACAGACTGGAATACAAGCTGCTTGATGATTTTGCATGATGTACAATCATCAGCCTGGTGTTTAATGAAATTTTTTGTCGTTATGTTGCATTGGTGTATGGTTATGAGAATATTGAGATTTTTATAAGTAGAGTATATTAATGCCTGTTATGTTTTTTGCCGTTCATTCTTTTGCAGTACTTTTAGAATAACGGGTAAGATAGATACGCTCATAAAACATAATTTTCTTTGGATGCAATACTATCTGACATGGGCCTTTGTAGCTAAAACCACAGAAAATAAGATCTGCATTGGACATGGAAATAAGATGGCGCACTTAACATTTTTTGGGTTTGTCATCTTTGGACATTACCCATTTTATCATATAACCGCTGAAACTCATTTTACCTACAGAAACGCCCATGTCTCACCTGGGATTCGAACCCAGATCTCCCTAGTGAGAGTTCGTCACTTTCCCACAGAGATAAGTGGCAGATGAAGTTTTCAAACTTCCAGAGCAGAATTTTTGAAATTTTCAAATCCATAGGACCCCCCGCTCAACCGACAAACGGTTTAAGGAGCATTGTCGGATGTACTATAAGCCTGAATGCTTTAAAAATGACTTTCTTGTATTTCGACCACAAATTGAAGGTCAAAATAATAATATTGTATCTGAAGTTACCTGATGTTGGTTAAATGAACATAAAAGAGAGACAGCGTTTAGGTACGAAAACAAATTGTGTACAAAGATACACTGTAAAACATGTCATCCGGAACTATAATATCATATATGATTATATGAATCAATCATAGAATGCATGAAAATATCATATGTGAAATTTCATAGTTTAATGAATATTAGTGAATATATTGTGTCGGGTTACTGGGGTGGCGAAGTCCACTGTAATATATCCATATACATTATTTAATTTAACGTGAAAAATAATTCAAATGTTTTATTCATTTTTTTTTTTATTAATTCATTAAATATTAAGTTTTCCGTTTCGGAACGAATGACAATTTGAAATTATATTTTCAGCTAAATTTGTCTGACCTATTGCCATTATACAAATGACAAAATTATGTAGCACCTTTGCTAAATAAAATTCTTATGTTTAAAATTGATTGCATTCTAATTATTTGTTAGTTTGAAAAATTATTTATTTGAAGCATGCAGAACAAGCTTTCACTCGTTGACGAAACTAATCATATAAATCAAATGCTTTTTCAGTATTTGTTTTTCAATATTACACAATATTTCGAACAAAGGATATGCTTGAACAAAATAATTAAACTGTGAGATATAACTATATTAAGAAACATCTTCACAGGCTGAATTCTAATAATATAACTGAGATATTATGCCTCATGAAATTAAAACTTCTTTTGACTGACAAATAGCACCTTTAGAACAGTGAAGCCAGAAATTTATTGAATATTGATAAATTTATTACAAACATCGCTTTATATTTTAGGATCTCTACAAATATTAAAAAAATAACAATTTTATTGTACAGTAAAATATGTGAGTTCTTCAAAAGAAATACTCAAAAGCAAGTGTAATCTAATTGTTTCAAATATTTTAAATAATTATATATTTCAATATTTTTACATCATATATACAATATATACATACATTCCTTAAATGTCCTACTTAGTATGGCATTTGAAATCATTCACTGTATAGATAAAATAGTAACAATATTTATTTAAAAATCCTCATATTTACATATCTACTGCTTAACCTATATAATTACAATGAATTTTTTCTCATAAAGTCAATTATCTTACTATGGAACATATCAACGTATAAACACCTCTTTTCATAACAAAATTAAAGTAACTCGTCCTGCACTGGTGCATTTTTCAGCTTAGGAGGGTACTGTTTATATTTTTCCTGTACTATTTAATAATTTAACAAAGTAATACTTATAAACACATGCAGTAAACGCAATTTATGAAAATTTATTAATGGGGAGCTCTAGAGCACTTGAAACATGTTGAAGCTTCTCTGTGGAAAAAAGCAATAAATGTGTGATTTCAGAATTTGAATTTTGGGAAACATTATAATTCAAACTCCACCAACATAAAAATTTTTTTGAATATGAAAAATAAGAATATTTATTCCCAGTGAATATATTGCACTTAACTATACATTTGACAATTTAAATGTTTTAAGACTTTTTGATATTAATTTGAATGAAAACATTCTAGTAGAAGAAATTCAAATGGGGAATAGGGAATAACATTGGGAATAGAATTTTTTTTTAAATCAACTGAATATGTTAGTTTTGGAGGTATTCTAAAATTACTTGAAAAATAATTATACTGAAGCAATAAAAAATGCTCTCCGTTTGAATTAAAATACATAATATAATACATATGTAATATAAAAAGCAATTTATGTTTTTGTTTGATATAGTTATTTGAAACATAGTGAAAACCTAATGTTACATAAAAAATAAATAATACAAAAGAATAATTGTATACATAAATAGAACTATACATTTTAAATTTGTACTGCTTGTTCATAATGTTGAATAATTATTTAAACTATCAATTTTTACTTTTTCACTTACCAAGATTTTTAATGTAAAAGAAGAATATTTCAACATATTGATGTTCAAATAAAATTATTTAAAACAAGTACTTAAATACAAGGAAACAATCAATAAGCAAAAAATTCTTTGAATACTGTATAAAATTTCAATTTTAAAATTACTGGTGATGGATCTTGAATATTGAAATGGAAATGCACTATATTTCCTAAAAATGTTTTTATGTACATGTATTTATTGCATGAATAATCATTTTTCACTGTAAATTACAGCAAATGAAGGAAGTTTGCAAATTGCGATACGTTTCCAATACACTCAAATAAGATAGTGAATCTAAGGAATAAATTTTTAAGTTCATTTTGCCATTACAAAGGAACACAAAAAATTTTAACAAAATTCGAATGCACTATAATTCATACATTACGATTCTAAGTAGTGTTTCTAAATTGATCTATAAAATAGATCTGTACCTTTTAAAATAGATTAACGGTGAGTAGTCTTAGAATGTCAATATTTGACATATAACAAACTTCAAAGTTGCCTGGCAATCAATCTGTTCACCTATTAAAAATGAAAAACACTTCAGATTTAAAATTTCCGATTTTCATACCCTGATCAAATTATTTGGATTTACTTTCTGCAAAAAACAAATCATAAAGAAAAAACTAAAATAGAGGAGTTATTGTTATATATGTGGATCACACTTGCTCATATCTTTCAAAATATCCCCCAACACATCTGAGGATTGCGATAGACGAAGATGGTGCGGAATTTTATGCTGCCTTTTATCTAATTTTAATTTTAAAGGTGAAACAGAGTTAGATCCACTCTCACTTTTTACTTTGACAGGCGTTTGTATCACAGAATTTTCACTCTTCTCAGAAGAGAAACCATCGTCTGATCTAGTGAAACTGGAGGAGGAAGAACTAGTTTTTATAGAAGGACACTCTTTAATTGAGGTTGGAGATACATTCAAAACCGCTTTAGTAGGTGTTTGATAATTTTTGTGTAAATCAGATGTTTTTGTCAAGTCAGATAATGATTTTCTGCGTTCTTCAATGTCGTTGATTTTAACATCATTACTCAATGATTCTGTTGTTCGACTCTTTCTATCTCGGTCTTTATCATGTTTGTTGTACCTATGTTTATCATGATGACTTCGAGATTTTTCTCTATTCTTTTCGTGATCATTATTCCTATGTATACTGTGATGTGAAGATTTGTGATATTTATTTTTCTCATATTTACGTGATGAACTCCCATGCTTATCCCGTGATTTCTCCTTATTTTTATCCCTATCTTTTTTGTCTTTATGATCTTTGTGTTTGTCTTTCTCTTTAACAGATGGCAAGTTATCAAAATCAATTTTTTGTTTGATTCTTTCAGATTCAGAAGGATTTTTTTTACGTTTCGATTTTTCATGTTTAATTGGACTTTGACTGATTTTTTCCTGTGTTGCTACTATTTCATCTTTACGAATATGAGGACTGTACTGTTTGAGCCTAACATGCCATGCTGTGAAAAAAATTATATAATATTATCTACCAGTACATTCTGATGCGAAATTGCAGGTTTATAAAAAAGTATGAGTTTTGATTTCTTAATTCAGAAAATTTTTTCATGAAAAAAATGCATAGCATACTCTTTTTTTTTAACAAAATACAAATTACATATGACAGAAGATGAATTATACTTACTATGATATCATTTGAAAAATGCTATCATAGTTAGTATCAGACCAACAAGTGTTCAATACTTTTCAAAAGAAATATTATACAACACAAGGAATAAAGTAATCCTAAAGTAAAGTAAGAAAAAACATTTTTACAACTAAAAAATATTTTTAGTTGTAAAACTTCTTTTCAAATTAGGTTAATAACTTTCCTTAGGAACTAATACAGTTCTATTCAAATCTAAACTCACCAACACTAGTGACAGCTGATACAGTCCTGAATTGATGAATTATATTTCTAGGTAAAAAATATATGTCATTATCATATAAATTGACTCGAGCATACTCGATGTTTTCCCTACGTAGTTGATTAAGCTTAGCATCTTCCAACCATGTAACACACTGAAAATAAAATATCAACATCATTAACTATTTATGTTCTATTTCAAGAATTCTCACCTGGGATATAGGCGGTTCATGCAGATCAAGCTGCAATTTTTCAGATAAAACATCAAAATCTTTGGCGGCAAAAGCGATCACATCTTTAGTTATTCGGTTAATAGAACCTTCATTTTTACCACCATGGATAGCCTTTAGAATTCCAACAGCAGCAGTAGTTTTTCTATCTAAGCCTGCATCCACATGATCAGCATGAGCTTTTGTTCTATCCTCAAACAAATGTTCTCTGGCTTCAGACATTCTTGGTAGATATTGTAAATTTCGTAGCTCATTGATTCCAGTCCTAAGAAGTAATGTGGCCAAAATTATTTTACTTGAAACATACATAATAGATCATAATAAAAATATATCAACGTAATAGTCAAAGATTGAAGTGTATCAGTCGATTATTCAGCCAAAGATTGAATTTTGTTCATCGATTATTTATCAGAAACTGCAGAATTGTGTAGCCAGCATTATCTTGAGTTTTGGTAGATATACGCTCATAAAAGTCATGCTTGGATCATTGAGTTGAACAGAAACTTTATTTTGGTACAATATCTGTCTTTTTAGAGTTTAGGGCACAAAGAGGTGAAATACCTACTGAAAAACAACGCCCCCCTCGTGGTGAGAATCAAATCCTGCAAATCAAATACTGAAAGCAGAATAGGGTTACTACACTGCTATGCTATTGATAAGTAGCATAGCTATTCTTTAAAATTCAGAATAGCTTGATACCCATTTATTTTTTTCACAATTAATTTGGTATAATAATGGGCACATTTTCGTTACTAGGGCTGTATGGAATCCATGTTATTAGTTGAAATTCAGCAGTTGGGTAAACATTACGATTATCAAAATTTACTGTGATAACTTACCTAATGCTGGTTCTAAACTTGAAGCGAATTATAGATAATATCTTAAATTACAGTGAAGTGAAGAAATAGTTTAAATATTTTGATGTTGTAGTGAATGGCAAGTATGGCCCTTCTTTGTGGTTACTTTTCATATGTATATACATAATTACTTTAGTTTAGAATTTTATTAGGAATCTCTGTTTTTGAAGGACATCATTAAATATTATTATCATAGGTTTCTCACCTTTTCCTCTTCACTGGAGTTTTCGAATCAACAGTAGGAACCAACTGTTCCCCAGGTCTACACCAAACAATTGGACCATCATTTGATTCCCTTGGTAACATCTTGTTACAGCTAGATAAGTTTCCCCATGGCATAACCTATAAAAGTAACGTTCAAAATGAATGATATAAATTAGTAATTGACTTACCAAGTGCAGGAAAGGATTTTCTTCTAACTTCTCTAGAATATCTGGAAAATATCCACCAACTTCTTCATGAGCAGTCCCAACTATACTAATTTGATGTAGAGGGCCATACCTATAAGTACCTTTATCGTAATTTTTTATAACATTTTCATTATAAGCCGATAAAGTTGTAGTCTCTATATCAGAGCTTTTACTCAATAAACCATTATGCACTGTTAAATTTGGATATTTATCTGCCATATATTGCAGAATATCTGGAAGGTATTTAGCAGAACCATGTACAATAGCAATAACACATTTTGCATGACCCTTAGAATCTTCTTCAAATGCAAGCTTGAAGAATTCATATGCTAAATCTTTCATTTCTGAAGAACTCAAATGTTTTATTTCATCATGATACATTCTCAAAATTTTTGCACCTCCATTTGTGTGAGTTTCTATATGGTAATATTTCTTAAACTTTAAAGAGGTGTCACTAGGTGGATAGCTATAATTTCCATTTGTTAACAACCTTGGTCTAACATCAGATGACCTATGATGTCTTCTACTTGAATGGCTACTTTTTTTGTCATCACGCTTTTCACGTTGTCCATCGTACTTATGATCTTTCTTTTTTTCTGCTTTCAATATTTTTCTCTGAGTCTGTTGCAAATACCTAAAATCAATTTTGGGTAGTTTCGATGAACACTCATCATTATCAGCTGATAATGCACGTTTAAGGCCCCTTTTCGGTTTATCTACATTATCCACTGATCTTGTCCTTGCTTTCCTTGGGCTTGGTTCAATCTCAATGCTTGTACCAGACTCAGAACTAGAAATTCGAAAATCATGTTTCTTCATATTGGCGTTTGTTTGTTCTTCAATAGCAGTCAAAAGTTCAATTCCTTTTTTGCCTTCCAAAAGTTTGTAATCCAATTTTTCAATCAGTTGAGAACAAAGCTTTTTCTTCTGTTTAATAGTACTGTTGTCAAGTGAAGATTCATTTTGAAGTAAATTTTTATGAAAATCTTGTACATTTGTAATAATAGGTTTCTCTATTAGTGCCCTTGCATCGCTATTGCCAAATGCATCACAGCCATATTTAATAGATGGTAAATTCTTATCGGTCACAGTTGATAAACTGTTATTCAAAGATTCACTACATATATCAGTATTACCATCTGCACTAATTTCACATACACTTTTTCTAATGAACATCAAATCATTTTCACAACTCTTTATGAGGTTTTCCTTAACATATTCATCCTTTAAAATAGGAGCATCATACTCTATTTTCAAAAAGTCTTTATTAAGACATGCTCTCTTATTTCCTAATAATCCATTTACATCTGCTATTGCCTCTAAATTCATTTCATTGTACGATTTCTTAAAAGACTCTTTTGCAGTCATAACAAATTCCAGCTTCATGTTGTAGTCGCTTGATTCATATTTTTCTTCAAAACTGACAGGACGCTGAGTTACCAGTTTTGTGGCATAAATCGTCTCATCATTTACAGCATTTGCTGAAAAACAATCTCTGTGTTAGATATAATATACACATATATACAAGAAAACACATACTTTTTCCATTTGTTAGTCCATTCAAATGACCACTATAATGCGAAGTGAATTCAGGTAACTTAAAGATAGGTTCCGATTTATTATTTGACATATTATTTTTTACTGAAAGATGATCAATTTCTTCCAAATGGGCTTTATTTTCATCTTCACCAGCGGAATCCTCGCTGGACGCCATACTGTTAATTATATCTTATTTCGTTTGAAATAATATTATAAACATGTTTGCGTTAAAAATACCGAGTGTCGTCACATTTTGGGCTTATTCTGAAACTTTACAACAGAACAAGACGATACAAATTATCGGAGTATTAAACACTGTTTTGAATCCTCCAAAATTAGTCAACACTCAACTTACCGCCATACTTAAATCCGGCAGGTAAACATCGATATTTGCACTGTCATTTTGACAGAATATCTATGATCGTTTTCTAATAACCAGTGACGTTTAAGATGTTTGGAAAATTGTATTAATCCTCATTAAATTGATATAAAGTAATAATTATACAAAAGAGCTAGATATTATGAGCGAAATAGATTAACGAATCCTACTTTTATAGTCACAAAAGCTCTCGATCTCGTGGCACTCTTGAACCAAGTATAAAAAACAATTTTGTTGATAAGCTCTTCAGCGTTTATTAACCTTGGTTTGGTAGATACCGTCATATTCAGTTGAATTCTTACTTACATCTATACGTTCTTTAAAACCCTTAAAATAAGTGAGATTAAAAGAGTCTTGTTGAGCTTGGAACGAAAGGGTCAATAGTTATTTAGATAATTTAGGATTTAAAAAATCTAAATTTGAATTTTGTCTTTAAGTAAAAAAACAAAATGGCAGATATACAGTAGTTACTTTGTATGTAGATGATTTTTTCGTTTTTAGTGATGATGAAAGTGCCACAGAGTCATTGAAAAAGGACTTAAGTAAAGAGTTTAAAATTAAGGATATGGGCGAGGAAGAGAGAATTTCGGGAATGAGGGTTACTCGAACTCAAAATAGTATCACTTTAGACCAGGAAGAATATATTGAAAATATTTTAAATAAATTCAATATGTCAGATTGTAAAAGTGCGAACACGCCTTAGAGCAAAAATTTTCTATTGATGAAGAACATCAAGTTTTGTGTGATCCTAAAACTCCATATCAGAAACTGGTTGGTCATTTCATGTATTTGTCAATTTTAACAAGACCTGATATTTCATTCTCTATAAGTTTCTTATGTTAATTCAATAACTGTTATAATACGTGTCATTGGAAATGTTTAAAAAGGGTTGTTAGGTACCTGAAAGATACGAAGAATTACTGTCTAAAGTTTATGAAAGATACTTCAGATTTGGTTGGCTATGTTGACGCTGATTGTGATGGAAATATTGACAGAAAATCTTTTTCTGGGTTTTGTTTTAAACTTTCAAATAGCGTGATTTCTTGGGAAAGTTGTAAGCAAAATTGTGTAGCCCTGTCCAGCACAGAAGCTGAATACATTGCCATATCGGAAGCTTCTAAAGAGGCAATATATTTACGAAATTTGGTAGGGGAAATTTTGGGCAGCAAACCTTGCATTAAATTATTAAACGATAATCAAGGTGCTCAGAAATTAAGTTATAACCCTGTATTTCACAAAAGGTCAAAACATATTGACATGAGATATAATTTTTTGAGATACATTGTTAGCAAAGGAATTGTTAATTCAGAGTACTTAAGAACAGATTGTAGGCTTGCGGATATCCTAACCAAAGGAATAGGAAGTTGTAAACTAACAAGTTTTTAAATGACTTGTATTGTTAATTTAGAAAATTTACATTATTGATCTAAGTGGGGGTTTTATGTTCTATGGTTTTTGTAGCTAATTGTCAGTGTAGCTAAATTTCAATTGATTAAAGAGACTTTTAACTCACACGTGTGTATTGTTTATTCTCGGACCTCTAAGTAAGAAACTCAACAACGTTTTTCACTTTTGGATTATGGCATGGGTCCCTTGATATACGAGGGACCAAAGCGTGGTAACGGAGGTGGTTGAAAAACAAAATAGAGGTTTGCATAACATTTCGATTTGATCAAGAGCGTTTTTATTATTGATATCATTAACTCAAAAAGCGGAGGTCAGGGACCTATTTAGCTCGGAGTGGACCTACACTTTAACACCGATTCCGAACGACTCAAGATTAAGGTGGGAATCGAACCCACCCGCACCAGTAAATCCACATCGTTATAGGGTCACTATAGGCGCTCGGCCGCTACACCTCTCAATATACAAAACAAAATGAGTTTCTGCACACTAGAGATGAGCGATATTTTACTGCAAAGTGATTTAATCACTGTGTTTGGGAATGTGGGTGAAGAATTAAGTGGTAGGTAGCTTCGTGAACATTCGTGAGGCTCTTCGCTACCGGCATCTGAATTATTTAGTTAGAAGTATAGGTATATTTACATACAGAATGCTTTTTTGGATATTCAATATTGAACTACAAGATTTCATTTTCATTTTTCAGGCGTTTCTAGTTGTTTACATTTGAGGCTCAGTAGCCTAACAATTTAGTGATCCTATACGCGTGCTAATAAGTTCTTGGGTCGTTCAGAAACGGCGTCAATCTGTAGGTCCAACTTCGAATCGAAAAATAATATTTCAAGTTTCATCTCGACATTGGCTATTTTAAAATTTGATTTTAACAGTTATAAACAATTTTGATATATATATATATATATATATATATATATATATATATATATATATATATATATATATATATATTCTTCTTCTTCTTCGTTTTTACATGTGCCAGGCAACCAAGGCCATCTACACATCAAACCAATTAGGCCACCAGGTCCGTCTTCGACGGGTCTTGGATAGATACCAATCCCCAGTGGATCGTTGAATAACAATTTTATTTCAGACTAATGTTTAATGACTTGATACTAAAAGTGATGGGAAGGGGTCTGAGGTTTTTTGTTATTTTATACCCATGATTAACGTCACAACATCTGAAAAACAAAATCTGAGAAACAAAAAAAAAAAAAAAAAAACAACCACTAGGAAAATGATGGGAATAATTGACTAAGGAAGTAAAACATATGGTACTTATTAGTCTACAGTTTAATATTGGAGGATCTTAAAAAATTAAAAAGTAGTCGAGGAATCCTAGGATCAGTGGAAAATATAACATCAGAGATATTTAGTGGAAGGGTTAAGTTTATATTTAACTTTAAAATATCTGAATATAAACGACTACAATTAATTGCATTTAGATGACAGGAGAGAAAAATGTGATTAAGATCTCCCCTCTCTCCGCACTCACACAGATCCGAATTAACTACCCCTATTTTTTGTAGGTGAGCTGGGCTACTACAATGATTCGATCTCAAGCGACAGAGAGTAGTGATGTACCCCCTCGGGAGGTCCAAATACTGAAACCATGGTTTAGTGGAAAAATGGGGACTATCCGTCATTGCTACATAAATACGACCCTTTTTAGCTCCTATCTCTACCCAATCCCTCTTCCATCTCTCCCAGACATTTCGCTTAAAGGAAGGCCAAAATTCTGAAACATCACCCTTTAAATCTTGATAAAAGTTTTTATTAGAACCCTTTTTGGCTAATTGATCTGCCAAATCATTGCCATAGATAGCGGTATGACTAGGTACCCACACAAGCTTAACTAAAAATTTATCTCTATGCAACGCTAAGAGATTAGAACGAATGTCTAAGGTAATGTGATCATTTCGTGAACTGTTTTTCCAATGCGAAATTTTCTCTAGCGCACTCTTCGAATCCGAAATGATGAGACATTTTAGTAGGTTTTCTTTTCTAATAGTTTCAGTGGCTCGTAAAATTGCTAAAAGTTCTGCCGTGCATATCGAGAAAAAATCTGGAAGACGCTCAGAGATGGAAATATTATTCGAACTGTAAATACCAATTCCTACACGAGAATCAGTTTTAGAAGCATCCGTGAATACATGATGGAAACCCGGAAATCGATCCTCGCATTTAAATCTAAATTCCGCAGAATTATCAGGGGAAGCTTTATCCAATTCTAATGACTGATAATTGACTGAAAAAAAGTGAACCAATAACTCTTTGGAAAAGCATGGTAGTTGGAGCGAAGAATAGAAATTTTTTGCATCAACTAAGGTCACCGCTTGCGCAATCGGAGCCAAAGTACCAGCACGCAGGTTCATCCAGAAATAAAGCGAGCGAACCTTAGGAACAAGAGGATTATCAATTTCTTTATGTAATTTGGAAAAGAATTTTGTTGCTAGCCATAGTCTTCTATACGTGAGTGGAAGCTCTTTAGCTTCCCCTAGAATGATATTAGTGGGGGTTGATTTCATCAACCCTAAAGCTGTTCGTAATGCAGCATATTGTACGCGATCTAACTTGTCTAGAATTGACCTCCGACATTTTCCAAAAAAAATGCTACCAAAATCTAGATATGGTCGAACAATCGATTTATATAACAACAACAAGGTAGACGGGTGAGACCCCCACCAGACTCGACATAACCCTTTCATAATATTTATATTTTTGATAGCCTTTTGACACATAGAAGAGATATGTTCCGACCAATTCAGCGAATCCTGGATTATTACACCCAAATAGGAAGCAGATCGGACCCAAGGAATAACAGAATGAGATATACGAAGACCTGGGAGATTAAGAAGAACTTTTTTCCTAGAACATACCATAGCCTTCGATTTATTCGGGGATATCTGCAGACCCTTCTCTTGAATCCATTCTTCTATTAATTGGAGGGTCTCCGACATTTTCTTATGAGCTGAATCAATAGTTGAGCCAGTAGAGATGACTGTGGTATCATCAGCATATTGTAAAATCTGAACTCCTGTACTCCTAATAAGGTTGGTTATATCTTTAACAAAAAGATTAAATAAGACAGGGCTAATAGGGGACCCCTGAGGTAGTCCCCTATTCATCTGTTTTGGGCCCAACAATTTGCCTGTACTAGGATCAACTAGGTAGGCATTACGATGAAGTAGAAGATTTTCAAGAAGTGCTATGATAGCAGAAGGAACCTTAGCTCCTCTCAAAGACATTTTTAATTTACAGAATTCCACAGAGTCATAGGCATGTCTAAGGTCTAAAAATACAATAATCATTACTTCATTTCGAGCTAGTGATATATACATAGATGAAATTAAAAAACATAGAGCATCATTAATTGATTTTCCCCTTCGGAAACCAAATTGTAAATCCCGAGGGGAAAATTGGGTTTCCATGATACGATGTAATCTTGTAACTAACAAAGATTCCAAGGTCTTAAGAATACACGAAGAAAGAGCAATAGGGCGATAACTTAAAGGATCATCAACAGGTTTATCAGCTTTACGAAACGGGAGTATTACTATTTCCTTAAGGGAGGGATGAATGATTGGGTTCTCTAGGAGGGAATTGAGAATTATAAGAAATTTTTGTTTCATATCTATAGGAAGAAATTTCAGCATGCTGAAAGTTATGCCATCTTTTCCAGGACAGGTATCTTTTTTTGAATTCAACGTAATAACTAATTCATCTAGAGTGAATGGAGTTAGTGACTCCTCATTTTGAGTGAAGTTAGGAATGTAAGAAGTAGGGACAGACAGTTGGGAGAAGTCTGGAGAACATAACAATTCCAAAATTTCCTGCCCACAGGTAGAAGGGATGTTTTTATGTGAAGGAGGGACTGAAATTCCAGTTTTAAATCGTCTTATATCATTCCAGAGATTTTTACCATTAGATGTTGAAATATTTTCGCAAAAGTTAATAAAAGAAATTTTTTTTTTGTGACGAATCTTAAACTTAGCTATAGCTTGCAAATGTTTAGCTTTTAAGTAGGAAGTTAACGAAGGACAATCCAAATATTCTTTAAACGCCTCACGCCGTTTAGAGATTGTATTAACTAATTCAGCATCCCACCAGGGATTTTTATATTTGGAAAGGCATTCAGCTTTTCTCTTAGGTATTGAAGCTTCTGCCGCAGTTACTATAGCATTTTTGAAAGTTTCAAGATTATGGACCGATCCAGAACAATTCAGTGATTGAAAAGAGGTCTGATACTGTGTCCAATTAGCAAGAGAAATATTGTATTTTCTTGAAGAGAACCTAGAGAGTTTAGGATGTGGATTGAAATTTCCGATAGAAAGCAGAATAGGGAGATGATCGCTCCCGCAGGGATCCGGCCAAACCTCCCATTCTGTGCCTACACCAATGTCGGTAGAACATAAAGAAATATCAGGAACGCTTTGATTAACATGTGGGGACGTAAACCTGGTGGGATCACCATTATTGAGAATGAATATGTCATTACCTAGAAGAAATTCTTCTAGAATAGATCCATTCCGGTTAACAGTCCCAGATCCCCATGAAGGGCTCTGTGCATTTAGATCACCACAAATAATAAAAGGGCGAGTCAGGGAATTTAAAAGATGTTCCAGTAGCGTAACCGACAAATTAACGTCCGGAGGACAGTACATATGTAACACTGACATATTCCCTATTTTGATTGCTTGATATTGAAATCTATCCGGAGTATTCACAATTGAAAAAGAAAGAGGACAGAACTGAAGAGAGCGCTTTACCAGAAAGCAGATGCCCCCTCCCCTTCCTATCCTATCACATCTTAAGCTGTAGTAACCCGGAATTCTAAGATTTTGATAGTTTTGGAGCCAAGTTTCAGAAAGTAAGATAAGATCTGGAGAATGATCCTCGATCAAGAGTTTAAGATTTTGAATATTAATTATCGCTGAACGAATATTCCATTGAAGAATTTTTAACATCAACGGTCAAAAATAGAGATGCTAATATATAAATATTAACTGGAGGATCATTAAGGCAGTCAAAAGACATTAATTTCTTATATTAGAAACATCAACGGAAATGGTACCAGAACAGGAATTAAGCGGAACAGATTGATTCTTAATTAATTCAACAAGACTCTTAGCAAACTCATCTTTTTCAGCAGAAGACTCTAACAAATATTGTACAAATTTTAGACACTCGTGACTGGAGAGAGAACGAAAATTATTTGAAACGTCCTTATTAAATGTGGTAGGCGATTTGGAACTGTCACCTGATAACAGAATATTAGCAGGATTGAATGAAGAGGAAGAAGGAGAAATTAGACAACTAGAATGAGCATTATAATCATAGCCTGGTTGTTGCGAAGGTTTCCTTTTTTTTGCTACTGAAGAAAATAAAGGGCCAGAAGATTTCTTTTCTACAATGAGTGAAGCACGATTGTGCACTGAAATGAGTTGAGCTTCTTTTGGATTAACAGATCTATTGGAGGACTTAGCCAAAGAAGGGTAAGCCCGAGGATGCAAGGCATTATTTTCCTGTTCCGTTTGCTGATGTGGATAGGTTTTCGGAACTAGCTTCAGGGCTTCAAAATATGAGATATTTTCGATAGCGATTGTTTTATTAATTTGATGTTGGCGGGAGTACTCCGGGCATTGTCTATCAGTGGAAGCATGCTTACCTTCACAGAAAACACATTTGGGAGTGTTAGACAAAATACAATCAGCCTCCTCATGAGGACCAGCACAATTTCGACATCTTTTTGAACCACTGCAATTTATTTTTGTATGCCCATAGCGAAGACAATTATAGCATTGAACCACCGGTCCAATGAATAAATTAATTCTTCTAACACAACCCCAAAGTCCAATATATTCCGGCAAATTTCTGCCTTGGAATGTTAATACCCATGAATTGGAAGGGACATATTCCACTTTCCCATCCTTAGCTACTCTTCTTCTCAATTGTCTGGCTTCCAGAATTTGCACCCTTGATTCAGCTCTTTTAATAAGATCTTCTTCAGTAATTTCCGAACCTACATTGGAAATGACTCCTTTACAGGTGACCATACGAGAGGGAATATAAACATCTGTATCATTTTCTTTCAAAAAGGATTAGAACCAATGAATTGATTAGCTGTTGAACCTGAAATAAACTCTATTGCTAATCTGTTTTTACCTTTCTTAGCTATATTTTTAATACCAGTTATACCTGAATTTATTAGTTTTTTACCTAAATTCATAGGGTGAATATTTCCAATGTTATTATTAGATTTAGATTCAACTATAATTAGAAATGGACCTGAGTCCGAACCTGCGTATCTGAGATTTAATTTTTTTTAAGAGATTTATCTTTGTTTTGGTTTAGGGAAACAGTAGAAGTTTCAGTTATTTGAGTTTCTATAGAGGTGATCTCTGTTGACAAATTTCCAGGATTGATAGAAGAACGGTTGGATCGAGTCAAAGTTAAATCAGTCGATATTTTTTTATTAGTCATTTCAGCAATGGCTTGAGAAAGGGTTTCAGCTTCTTTCATCAATTCAACATCCTCAGTGAATAAAGATTGGATACTAGAAAGCTCCCGAGAAAGTACCGCCATATCTGCCGGAGATAATTTATTTACATTGGGATCCTCTGAAACAGTTGGATTTAAAAAAATTGCACTGCAAGTTCTCTGTGATTTGGGGTTAAATGTGATGTCAGTAAGGGCGAAAGAGGAGATCTTGGGGGCTCTGACGAGCCCCCGCTCTCCCAATCCATGTGGTTCGAACCTAACCTATACACTAATTCTTGATATAGCTCAAACTCTGATGTTAATTAATTTAATTAACGGATAAAACTTAGAACAACACTCACCCTTTATTCACAAGCACAACCCTTCGTGTTAGTACCAAATACAGATTGATTATAGTAGTTTTAATTAGGAAAATTTGGGAAAAATCAGGATATGGAACGTCTTAAGCAACGGTTAACCACAGAATCCCATATATATATATATATATTATTCAACATTTCGAAAATAGGAAAGAGAATATTTGCTTTGAAAGAATAAAAATTAAAATAGTGCTAACCGCAGTTAGCATATGAGATTTAATGCACCGATCGCAGTCGCAGTTTAAATTGCACTCACAGTTTAGATTATAGTCGAAGTGATTCAGAATCGCCGTAAGTCAAATCAAATTTATTCACAATCGCCGTCATTCACACTGACACTGATAACTGAAACTTTTTATGGTTATGTGCCATGTAGGAATAAATCAATGTTTTTCCACAAGGACGGCGTTTAAAGAATATTTCTGAGTTTTTGTGTAATTACCTTCAATAGGCCGCGAATATATAATATTATATGGCCACGCGGGCCACCAATTGGACAGTTCTGGTTTAGAGTACCATACCGCGTATGATTTGACCGCTAGAGGCGCTGGTATACCTTGAGGTCTAAGAAATGACAATCAGATATTACTACTGTGAATGTTCACTTTGTTAGCTTTTAGCGTAAGCTAATCAATTTTTTCTGTAATCATTTTTTGAATAATCATTTAAAATGGAAAATAAAAGATATGTATGAATGAATATCAATGCTTTGAAGGCCGAACTAAGAAAAAGAGGAGATAAAATAAGCGGTCTAAAAAAACAACTAATTTAGAGGTAAAATAACCTTATGATAACTATCTTTAAAAACTTATTTTTTTATAAATTGTCTGCTTGTTCAAAAGTTTCAAAGCAATGTGTTTTACTTTTGCAGACTTCAAGATTATGATAGACATAATTATTTTGTTGGAAGTATTGAAGATGAAATATCACAAAACAATTTCGTGTATACTATCGAGTGGCCAACATACAATTTGTACAGCAGTGTTACTTGAAAAAGTATATTACCCGAGTTGGATATTGTGAATATCAACGTGTATTATTTATAGAATTCATCAGTGCACAGAATTACAAGCATATAGAAACTGTCAATGTTTCTATATGCTTTAAATGTTTTTCTATATCAATGTTTTTCTTTTCAATGTTTCTATGCAGGCCCGCCGCTAGCTGTTTCGTCGCCCGCGTGCAATACCGTGTATGCCGCCCTACTATAAGAGTTTTGTCAAAAAAAGATAATTATTTCTAGTATTTTTTTTAATATGATGGGAAAAAAGAAAACCAACTAAACGAAGATAAAACATTTATTTTAAATAATTTCATTAACTTATTATTTTTGTTCAATGATGTGAAAAATTTTAAACGTTTTCTATTTCTATTCATCTACAAAAAATGTACTCTTCTTGCCTTTAAATTTGCGAAATCTTCTATCAACTTTCTTGTGTCCAAACTGTCTAAAATTTCATGTTCAATTGAAACTTATGCTGAAAAACTTAGTCTTTGCTGGAGCATTGTTGATGTTATAATTTTTTTTATTATTGTTTATAATTTTTAATTTTCAAAAGATCTTCCAGCAGATGCATTTGAGACCGGCAGGGTAAGTAATATTCTTAGCGCTATTGCTGTGTTCGGAAATGTTGAAATTAAGTAATTGGTAAAAAGAAATTGTAAAGTAGTTTGAGGATCATTATACTGCTTTTCTGCAAAATGCAACTTTAATGCATTGCTTTCATTAAATAAATAAATACCGTCAATGTCTGATTCTCTACTTATATCATCCTTAAGTTTTAGATTTTAATATTTACAATGTTTCATTAACTTATCATTAGAATATTTAAATAAGTTATTGCTAATAAAGCCAAATACGTCGGAAAATGTTTTTAACGCGTCGAATTTATCCTAAAGAAGTTATTGTTTGATCTAAGGATTCTAAGATAGAAACTCTACTCTATATTTCATTGTGGGGTCTAATAAAACTTGTTCACTCTGTTCATAGTTAAATTGTGTTGATTTTCTTCTTGGACGGATTGTATTCATTAGAGAGAAATCTGTTTCTACCTTGAGTTCGTGAGCCACTTTGGAATCTTTTCACAACTTTTCTGTAGATGATGGAAAGAAGACGTAAATTTCTTGAATTATATTAAAGTTTGCATCTTTCACTACCAAATTAAGACTAAGTGCCGAGTATAGGACATAAAATGCGCTGTTATTGATTTCTAAAAAATTTTTTTGAAATCCATTGTGTTTCCACGCCTAATAGATCCCCATTATCATAACCTTGACCACTTATGTTTTGAATATTGAGATTTAATTTCGAAAATAAATCCAACACAACATTTAAAATAAACCTTAACCTGTGGTGCTGGTGACCGAGCAGAAACCAATAAAATTTTCACGTATCTCAATATTTTTTGTTTCATTATTTAAAATTACATGCCTGACTACAACTGCAATTTGCTCTATGTGACTTACATCTGGTGTGCAATCCAAAATAATGGAAACCTATTTTGATTTCCTCACTTTGTCCAGTATATTTGTTTTTATGGTCTTGTGAGCAACTCAATTATTTCATTCTGAATTTGATCTCCCAATTGGTGACTCATACAACCTTAATCTGATTTCGAGCATTGAATTCTGAATGTTCCCGCATGACTGAATCAAAGGATGCTATCATTTCGAATGCCTTTAAAAAATTACCATTATCATGATCATATAATGTTTTTGACGACCCTCTGAATGCCAGACCCTGATGAGGTAAATACTTGATTACGCCTATGAGTATTTCTAATACATCACACCACTGTTTTTTTTTTCCGATTCTAATAGTCTTAGTTGCATCTGATTTGCAGTAGTTTTATTTTTCAACATATTAATTAATAAATTCAAAGGACGATGAATCAACTCTGTGATAGTTCCTATTCAAATGAGAGGTAATAAGAAATACTTGTCTAAAAATCACTGACTGAACAATTCTTTATTCGACTAGTTTCTTGACATTCTTGATAATGCCGTAAGGCGAAACTAGTCGAATAAAGAATTGTTCAATCAGTGATTTTTAGAAAAGTATTTCTTATTACCTCTCATATTAATTGTACCCACGATTTCACATTTTCGCTGTGGAAAACACTTGTTTCATGTCTCTTCGATGTTAATGACAAATGTTGCCAATCAGAAAAACCGTTCAAAGCAGACAAACTACTAGCAGATTTACCGAATATTTTACAACAAAAACAATATATACTGAATTTTTCGAAATAGAGTAAATAAGCCATTCTCTGTTTTTCTTCCGCAATCATTTATAGGAAAGTTGCAGTTGCATGTACGGACCACGATTAACCAAAATATGAACAAGCTCATTAATCATACTTGCAGGCCACAAACCGGGATCATCACCACAATCCAAAGTGCTGCATGATACTGATGAAAATAAACCGCTCACAGGTTCTTCAACACTACCTACATTCTCTTGTTTTTACTTAACGCTTCTTCCGAAGAACATAATATCTTTCTCTTCAGTTACGTCCATAGCCCTTTGATTTAAAGCTGTGCTGCTGCAATCTACCTCGATATCTACGTGGCATTCCGTTTCTTGTCAAAATTGAGCGCCCGAAATTTTTTTCCTTTTCTGCGGTTCCTAAACTTATTTGTGAACGTAAGATTTATTTACTTAAGTAATTTTTTTAAACAATAATATGCCGGAAAAGTTCAGTTAGACAAATATGATTCGAACCCACGTAACATTTTCTACAATAAGTTCAATTTCAATCATAAACTAACCTACTCATTAGTTTTCCCAAATTAATAAGTATTGAAGACAAATTTTTTATACTAAACGTTTATAATGTTACTTGAATCATAATAAGTCTATAAATAAACGTAGGTTAATACTTCCCATAATTACGATTCCTTTGCACTTCTGTTTTATACTGACGGATGATTGAATTATAATCACACTAGACAAGTTTAAATAAAATAAAAACAAATTAAGCTGAAACCCACGTCAAAAGAACTATTAACAAAATAATTGCATTGTTTTGTGCCGGTCGTTCTATTTATTTACCATAGCGAGCGAATTGAAAAGGAAACTCAATGGGGATTCCCCTGACACCAACAGTCCCGTTTTCCATAGAATGGCAGAGATGACGTTTGGTGTTGCATCTTAGTTTTGACGCATAACAATAGATGGCGGTGTTAACGTAATTCGATTTTAAACGTTAACGTAATAAGATTTTTTTACATGCTATGACTTAATACTTGTTTTATTGAATAGGTATTAGGACAATGACTTGAATTAGGTACGCGAGAAGACGTTCAATTTGCCGCCCTAGTGCGGTGCACGCCCACTTACGGGACCCTGTTTCTATATGCTTTATATGTTTCAAAAATCAATTTCATTTGAAAGAAACTAGTCCGTATTATTTCCAAATACAGACACAGTTACTTGTTACTAAAAGGATGTTTCGTGAATTTTTCATATGAACAAATAAGGATGAAAAGAGAATCTGTGTAAATAGAAATGACCAGCTCATTTGTGAAACCATAATTCTTCAAGAAACCGACTTTTATAATACATATATAATGCCTGTAATAGCCAAAAAATATTACTTGAAGTAGTAGGATAAACAAAGTATATATATACAACATTTTGTTAATTAGTAAATAAAGACAGCATTATTGATTTCTTTTAATTTTTATTTAGCAAATATCTTGAATGAATATATAATGGTTATTCAAATATTATTCCTGAAATTAGCTTGCATGAAGTACACAAATATTAATCTTCCCCCAAGTGGTACCAAATTAGATCTTATTGTATTACTTAGAATTTTAAATGTCTTACCTAAACCTATAACACGCTCAACATTTACATTTTCTGATGACATTTTTTTGGATTTTTTGAGCTGATGTGGTTCAAACTGGTTACATCCTTGTTTTAGGAACTGTGGCATGTTTACAGTAACATCCATATGAGAAACTAGATCCTGTATATTAAAACCACAATCATAAAGAATAATGTCACCCTTTTGAAGTAGATTAATAATACCACATTTTTCAAACAATTGTCTGAAACTGATAAGATCCACCATATGCTTACAAATATAGTTACTTCCAGTGTTTGATATATTCCTATCAATACTTTCAGTGTATTTGCTGATTTATACTTTAAATATGTAGCTTGTTGTGCAACTGGATTTTGTGCTTTTTGAATTTTTGATACTGTACAATCTATAATAATAGTGCAGTTGTTAGATTCATCTCAAAATATCAAATTTTTATCGATTACTTCTTTTGGAGCCCATATATTGATAGCCTTCAACTTACAGTAAAGGTAATTACTCCATTTCATAAAATACTTACTCACAGAACTGTTGCTTATGTTAAAATGAAAGGATAATTCTTTATTGCATACATTTCTTCTCAATTTAATCATTGTTGAGTAAAACTGATTACAAGGGGACAAAGCATGCTTGCCTCCAACTGACTTCATTGATTGATTCATCGTATTTCAGATTGTTTACCTCATCTCCAAAAAGTTTAAAAACAAAGAAAAAATGGTTGTAATTGTTAAAACCAGTATAAATTTGTAATTGATCAGGCTTATTTTTGAGATTCTCAATTCTGAACATGATTTGTGTACACTCCTTATTGCGTTCATATTCTGACACATTGGCAGTATTAATTAAGCTCTTTTCCTGACCACAAGTGCCTAAATTGCACTGTACAGATACATCTTTCTTTGAAGTATCGATGACTATTTCGTCAGAAGTTTCTTCATCATTCTGGAAAAGGGTATAATGTAATGTCTTAGTTATACCATCCAACAAACTACTATTGTATATAATGCAGGTGGTTGAAGACTGTAAATCGTATAAAAAGATTATTTACTTACAAAATACTCTTCACATGGATTCACATATTTTAGTTAATTGTACTTTTATAGTAAAAGAGGAGCAGACATTCGAAGCAATTCCAAAAATCCAAAGTTTGGATTCCAAACTAAACACAAACAGCAATATTAATATTGACAGCTTCACTCCTTGACCGCAGGCGCTAGTGGCGCCAACTGGTGATAGAAAATACGGTAGTCCCCATTGAAACAGAAAGGATTTATTCAACGTATTGTTACGAATTAAGGGTTTCGACGGATAAATTTCAATAACTAACTTTTAACAATCAATAAAAATCCTTTATTTATAAACTGAAAATAAATACAAAAAATGTCAATATCGCTTATGTCACACTTCTGTCTATTTCACTGTACTGTAGATGACTGTTGTGATATATTATTCTATGAGTGGAAATATTCACAGCCTAACTGTACTTACAAGCCATGAACTAGGAAATCTGGCAACATCCAAGCTAGACCCACGAAAACAGATGCTGTAATGGCGTTGTAATGGTTTCTGGTCATTGCTGCTGAATAAATAGCTATTTAACGAGAGAAATAACATTCAAATCCACAAATAAGATGTGAAAAGTGCTATTGTTTGAAGTTGTGAAGAACAAGCAAAAGAAATTTCCCGCAAATGTCTTATATAAACAGGAATATCTGTTGTGTTTTAAGTTGTGCTTTTTTTGGTTATACCTGGAGAGGTAGAAATAATACCTAACTTTTATCATCTCATAATTGTGTAAAAACAAAAATCCGCGTTTTAGTTGTTGTGCTATTATGTGATGTATAGCGTGTAGAAAATGCTACTATGTTTTTTTCAGCTACAGACTAAGGAATACCTTTGAAATTTGTATGTAAATAGCTACCGATTACTGATGTTTTGACTGAGTAGTTCAGACATTAACAAAAGCGTTATTTGCTAGAATTGTTCCTTTTTTGTGATTAGTAGAGTTACTTACCCTTTGTTAGATTTAGTAGTTATTTAGGACTAATCTCTTATAGGTCTTGTTCTTGATATTAGCACAAAAATTAACATGCCAAGTCATTGCTGTGTGCTTGGATGCAAGTCGAACACAAAAGTTACCTCGAGGCCGGCGAACCACCAGTTTCTGTATTTCGTTTTCCATATGATGGAAATCTAATGAATCAATGGCTAAAAAATATTCCTAGGGCATTATGGACCCCCACAAAATATTCTGTAGTTTGTGCCAAAGATTTTCCAGAGGGAGCACTTACTAGAGAAGGTATTCATCGTTTGCTAGATTGATCAACAGAAGGCAAGAAGGCTAGATGGATAAAGTTAAACTCAATTTAAATGCAGTGCCAAGTATTTTTCTTTATTTACCCCTACTTATCAAAAACAGTACACTCTCAAAGAGAATGTCCAGCTGAAAGAACCAGCATTGAAGGAACGTTATGAGAAATTGAATGAAGCCTTTGAAAACTCAAATTCAATTTGTAATTTTGTTGATTTAACATCCAATTATAAATAAAGATTTTAATATGTAAATCGTGGAATATAAAATGTTTTGAAACTAACAGCATTTTTTTACACTCTAGTTTTTCCATCCAACGTAACTGAATGTTCACAAATAAACAGTATACAAATTATTAATCAGATTTTAGTATATTCATATATGCATGTCAATGTTTTTATCAATGAAAATAAACTGTCTCCTAACGATTTAAAATGGATTTTACAACTGAAATTAACTAGATAGTCTCAACTGGAAAATTTGCTTGCTCGTTACAAATATGATATCAGAATCATTCTATCGTCCAAATTATTGTACACATCTCAATAAAGGTTTAAAGGAATTGACGCATTAAACTTACTATCACCTGAGAATGAAAAATAATGAAATTTATAGCATATTGTCAATTCTAATTGATAAAGTGAACTTGTTAGTGTACATACTAAAAAAACAACATTTGAATCGCTATAACTCAGACATAGTTCTTCTTAGAAAAAAAGTGTATTATTGATTTCTATAGATAATTGTATGATCTACAATTTTTGTTCAAACTATTTTTTTATACAAAGTACCGTTTAGCTGAAAATTTCTCTGAAAAGGCAATTATTAACATGTAGTAGACCGATGTTCGAAGATCGATCGGTCTACCGGATTGAGCAGATGCGGTGTTGCCAAGTCTATGTTCATGGCTTGTAAGTAGAGTTAGGCTGTGAAATATTCAACGACACTAGTATTTTTGACTTATCTTTATCCTTAATTGCAAAGAACTAAACAGCCACGACCACCTTTACTACAGGCCATGAAGAGCGTAGTCCCTCGGTGTTGCCAAATTGTGCTTAGTTGTATACTATCCTAGTTGTATGTTATAAGCTTTCAAGCATTATTTCAACTATTTTTGTATATTGTGAACAAACAATGAATATTATTAGTATGTATAATATATAGAATATTATATTGGGTATTGTGAGCACATATTTCTGTAACAGAAAACTGTAAAACATTTATTATTGCAAGAAAACAACGATGTTTTCGATAAAGCCCCATTGCGTAAAAAATACCTCTATTAGTCAGTGGGATTTATTTACATGAAAAGTTGCCTAACCAAATTTATTAAATTATTTGAGAGAATAGGAACCTTGAAAGAAACGCTGTAGGAATTACTCAAATTGAATTATTTACCTTAGTATAAATAAATATTATATTTCTGATTAGAGCAACCAACAAACTACTTTATGAAAGTATTGAGCTTTCTTCGTTTATTTTTTGATTCAGTTTTCTCGTGTCCGGCTTCATTATTTTTTTTGTCTAATCATTCAATAAGATATTCGAAAAAATGGAACACAGCATGTTCAGAATATTTTTATTGTCTTCATCACATAAACAGCAACAACAAAAATCTTTAAGGACTCATCCAATGACACTCTTAAAATAGTGAGATTACACAAATTGCTTTCTGGTGTATATTATACAAAAAGGCACGTTCAAGAGAAATACCTTTAATAATTTTTTCAAATATGGAACACATGTGAAATAAGACATTTTTAATTAAATCTGTAGGTATATTCAGTCCTCCCCGTTGCAAATAACTAAAATATTATCAATAATAAATAAAATGATAGCTTCCAAAAATTCTGTTTTGAGGAAAGTTTGGATTTTGAAAGAATGTGTTATTGTTAGTTAGATTTGTGAATAGCGATCTGTTTATTCGATGGTTATCGGTAATAAATAGGTTAGAAAATATACTTATTACTATAAATAAACTCACCTATCCCAAGCTTGAAACTTACTGAATCATCTACGGAATACCTATCCTCTACATTATATTTCACAAATAAATTATTTGTAAGTAATCCCTACTCGAAACACAACACAAATTCGATTCGATTAAATCGGTACACACAAAACACTTCGTTTTTATAATTTGATGTTATGTTATCCACAAACTATCAATACTAGCACGTAAATAACACTATAGAAAATTAATGAATAGACGATTAGAACTGAAATCGTAAAATATTCAACTTCAAACTACGAAAGTCTTGAACAACACAAAATTGATTTCGTTTCACTGAAATTTGTAAACAAACTAAACACTTCGTTTTTTAGTGTTTGATGTTGAGATTTCAACAAATTATTAACATCAACACTTGTAATACACTGTACATTATTGACAAATATAGAATTTATACCAAAAGTTTAAATTATTTAACTTCAAACTGCGAAAGTTTTGGGAAGCGTCCTGTTTGCTTTAGTATACCACTACAAGAAATGGCGGGAATATTAGGCAATTTTATGACATATGTCAGATATTCATTTCATGGCCTGTAGTAAAGTTTGTCGTGGCTGTGTATCAAGTCTAAGACACCAAAGGAAGAAGACATTTGGACTATCCTTCTGGATTTTCTATGTCGAGAAAAATCTGGTTATTCTATGGCGAGAAAAACTGGATATTCTATGGTGAGAAGAAGAAGAATTATTATAAAGTTATTAATTCAGAGAAACCTGCACTATAAAGTAAATAAAAAAAACTACCCGATTGAAAAACAATATTTACCTATTTTGTGATGGGATTGACAACTGATATTTCCAAAATGAAAGTACCAGAGTTGAAGAAGGAATTAAAGCAGCGTGGATTGAACACTTCAGGTAACAAAAACGAACTAGTTGAACGATTACAAGAGGCAATGAAATCACCAGGTGTATCTACAGAAATAAGCAGTGGATCTTTGGAATCAGATATTTTAGAAGATGATCTCTTAAATGACGATGACGATGAACAACCAAATACAAGTGAGACAGCTTTGGATTCAGATGTGGAGAAAGCTTTAGAAGATTCTACAGTTTCTACAGATAATTTCCAAAATAAAACTAAAGATAATTCAAACGGTATTGAGACGAAGACTAAGAAAATAAAACTACAGCGTGATATCCCTTCTATCGAATTATTAATTAATTCTAATAGAAAATTACTATATGACAATTCTGATGATTCTCTTCAGCCAAAATCTAAGGTAATTAAACTGTCAGGAATAAGTGTTAAGGAAAGACTTGAGCTAAGAGCAAAGAAGTTTGGTGTTGAACTTAGTGGTACTGCTAAACTTTTAGCTAGAGCTGAAAGATTTGGTTCGTTAGAGAATGGTTCTAAAACAAGTGAGTGGGATAAACTTCAGAAACGAGCTGAAAGATTTGGAGGATCTGTTGCAAAAGAAATGACGAACCTAGAAATGAAACAAAAATTAGATGCGCGTAAAGCAAGATTTGCTTCAAGCAAATGAACTGAATATATTAGAAACTAATGATTTCTCATAGCAAGTATTCATTATACATCAACAAAATAGACAATTTCAAGACATATTTTATATGCCTTCAGTTGTCATTAGTGATTTGAATTCAAAGTTAGGAGAGACAATTCATCTATGTAAACATAATGTGAGTGCTCATTATTGTGTATTATTGGAGATAGCGAGTTGAAGTGAAGAAGTTGAGAAATTTATTAAAATCCATCTATATATATATATATGTTCGAAACAGTTGTTAAGATAACCTTTTCAAGAAATATTCTATATTTTTTAGTTGTATCTAAACAATTTGATGAGCATTATGTGCTTAAAGCTTTTTGGGAACTGTTCAGTACTGTAAGCTCTCTGTGGTCCAACACTGACCACCATGTCAGATTACATAGATCATCAGAAATCTGGATTTTCATTAAAAAATTTAATTTTTTTTCAATTTTATAAATTTACAAAACTAGCTCAGTTCAGATGTGTCAACACATTATATATAACAAAATAAATATGAATTTAAATATGAAAACGCCGATTTTTTTAAAATGTGCACCTCATTTTCATGTTTATTTTCTTTGACCTAGATGTAATGCTTTGGAGACTACTATACTTGTCGAATAAAATTAATTTCTTCAATTCTTTAAATTCATTCAATAAATCTATTAAATTTGCTTGGTTTTTGATAGACTACATTTCTTGTTTAATATAAATTGTTGCAATGTGAATTTACATTTTATTTTCTTGTACACTGTATACATAATTTTTTCTTAACTCTAAAGAAAATGAATTTCTAACATTGTTTATGGAGACTATATTAATGAGTTCATACATCACCTTGCCCTTGAGTTTTTGGAGCAAGTGGAAATGTTCTCTAAATTCAGTTCCAAAGAGGACTCTTTCACGTTTTGATTTTTTATTCAAACATTTTATGCATTACTTTTAATTTGTTAGGAAACTTAAAGTTATAATTTTTCATATTTTTTGATAAAATTTCATTTCATATTATGGGTGGAATATTTACCATTGAAAGTGATGGTTATAGTATTTAATCTATGGTTAATATTCTGACATTTTGAAACAAATGCGTAATTGTGTTGGTTAGTTTGCTCAGTTCTTATATATATATTAATTTTTATGTAAAATTTCGGTTGCTTCTTAGAAAATCTTGTGTAAAAATTTGGGGTGTTTGTTTAGTCTTGCAATAGATATGAACAGTTCATCAATTAAATATTTGAGTGTATTATCCCCGCACTGTAATCATATATAATTTATGTTGTTTTTGATAATAAACTTGTTATAAGAAGTTTTAATATTTTTCAATAGAAATATATTTTTTTCACCTTGAGAAAGAATTCGGATATATAATAAACTTTTTGCAATTTCTGAAGTTTAATTATAACCTTTACAGTGCTAACAATATTTATATTGATAGTTTTGTCTTTAGAATGTTATTCATTCTGCTTTATGGTTTTACTGACGTCATAAATTCTAATTATCATGAGAAAAATCTAATTCTGTTAACATCTGAAGAATGCTAATCGACAAAACTCGTCACTTATTACAAGTATAAATCAAATTATAGTGTTTGAATTATCCTATAGGTATAATGGATTTGCACCAAGTAAATACCAATATTATTCAATATAAAGAAAATTTAAATTTTGTTCGTAATGATCTTTCAGCATTCAATAGAAGATGGTTGATTATTAAAATTTTCTTTACTGCATTCTGGCAATTTTTTTCACTGAGATTAAACTAAAAAGTGCTTTACTACAAATTTGTTCGTTATAGATATTTGAAAACCTAGAAGCATACCCCTTGACATAAGTTTGTTAAATATGGACTTTCATTGAAGGACCATAACAAATCTAGAACATATAGAAGCAGATATAGCAAACAGTTGCACAAAAATTGTATTGTCTTAATGTTTATTCAATGGAAAAATTTACAGAAAATGAAGTTTTTTTAGAATTATTATGATTTATTATAGTACTGATTATTTTGTTTTGAAATTTTTTTATTACTCTTATCATACATATAGCAAATAACACAATATATCTTAATGTAACTGTATTTGTAGAAAACTCAATCAACATTTCATGTATAAATTATAAAATCAAATAACTTACTATATCAAAAGAAATGACATGAAGAGGAAATATTTACAGACATTACTTTTATAAGTAAGAACAATTCACTGCTTACTCTTCAATCTGTTAATGCTGTTTTTTGCTAGGTTTTGCAAGTTTTTCATATTTACTTTTGCTACTGTACCACAAGGCAAGTGGTATAACGAGAGAAGGGGTTGTCATTAAGGCGAAAGCCAACCAATCCCAACAGTGAGAAGAGAATTTCTTGTCATAGTCCCTGAAAGCGATAATTCCACCCTCTCCAGGTTCACTGCTAAACACTACTTGAACCTGAAAAAATAAATATATATATATATATATATATATATATATATATTTCTAAAAGACTACTACAACATACATTTGAAAAATTCAAAATAGTCAACACAATGTCTTCATACATATGTAAATAATGTATATATATTAAAATGAACTTGTGGTTAACAGAACACTATTACATTATGTGAATGTATGTAGCAGTAATAATTTTGAAATACCCTAGATCATTCAAATTTGAAAGATGTGTTTCTGAATTATCAGAGGAATTGTAAACAGTTGTATTTTTTTCTGGAACAGTTTCAACCTTTTGTACTGATATTTTTTGGTAATTTTTCAGTACCAACAATGCTAATAGTTTGTTTTGTTTTTTCGATTATAAGAATATGAATTAGAACACTGAGAAAGAATTTATATTTTTTTTGTGAATGCTTTAAATGAAAACATGGTATTAAAAGCAAACCTTTTCCATAGCTTCAAAGGAAAGATTTGATAACATTACTTGAAATTTTGTGAATTGTTTAGCTCTTGCCTATAATTCTTAAAACAAAAGAAACAAGTTTAAAACCACTATAGGGGAGTATACCACTTCTTGTGGTTTCTGTAAGAAAAATTTTGATTATCAATAGGGATACTTAAATTACAGCCTTAAATGAAATTATTCGTTTTTTCTGATATTACAGAGCTAGAGACTTTTAAATTTAATACAATGTGAAGCAAAAATAAATTTTATGCTAAAATATACCTCTAATAAATTTTAAAAGTTCAAAATAATATATATGGTTTTGCTTTCCAATTATGAATCGATATACCTGTATAGTTTAGGCATTTATTGCTAATAAACGAAAATTCAGGTTCTATTACTTACGGTTGAAGAATCATCTGATGCTTTATAATGAACTTCGGCGCTTGTGAAGTTGAAGTATCCAAAACTTTTGGGTCTCACAACAACCACATGAGTTACATTTGATTGAGGAGGTATCCTAGGGAATTCAGCAAATAAGTGTCCACCCACAAGTTCGAAAACATCTGGAGGGAAGGTTTTATCATTTAAGTTTACACGCACAGCTGCCGAATTTCCGATGTTGTAAATTGTATACTTAATTTCAATATCTTTCGTTTCAACCAGATATTTATTTAAAATTTGTTTAGAAACTAATAGTTTAGGACCAGTTTCCTCATCTGTTTCACTATGAACATGAGCTAGCAATACTAACATCAACGACAGAACTGATCTAAACATTCTGAAAAAAGCCACACTCATTAGTAATGAAAAAGTTGCATTACTGAAATTATACTTTACTTTAGGTTATCAAATTTTACTCAAATCTGAAAAGTACTTCAAATTTCGTAAAATAATTTAGACGTCTTCTTCTCACAAGTACTGGATATAAATTACTGTTTAACTGCAAGATGTCATTTTTTACCACTTCCACTAGGTCAACGCTCGGCCACGAAGTACCACGTATGAACCAATTATAAACGTTCTGTTGGCAAGCGCGTGGAAGAACAGTGACATCTATCCCATTTAGTTATTACAAGTGACACGCCAAAATAAACTAAAACTGGATATATTTCTATTTACGTAAATGTTACTCTCTCTTATGCCCAACCTGTGTTGTGATTGGAATCAAAATTTAGACACAGAAGAACTTAAACTGAAAATTGTTTTGCTGTTGGGCTATTGACTTTATGTATTTATAAGTATTGACTTATGATTATTTCGTCGAATATCAGCGAAATAGGGAATTTCGAAAACAGTATAAGTAAGATCAAAGGTAACGTTGAACTTGGGTACACTCTAATTTTCAAATTTCACAGGATTCTACCCCCTTCGGGATGCCCTGATCTTTTCTTCCAATACGAAATTTATTTGGATGAATTTGATCAATGCTTTTTGGGAATTTTCGGGGCCAACGGGACTCGAAATTACGCCATTGTAATACTTCTAATACCTTTTCAATTTTCCTTCTGGTTCGTAAGCCATTTTTCTGAACTTTTCTCCCTAAAATTGTCTTGTTTTTGTAGTTATATATAGACCATATAGGAGAAAAATGTTTTCTACACATATCATAAAAATAGGTAAGAAAATAATATCAAAGTGTTATTTATTCGCCAAATGTTATGGATATTGTCAATTTTTGTATTAATTATGAGAATGCAACATTAAAATTCAGTTACTTGAATAATCGAACTATTACCTCTGATTACTATATCTGATTTTCCAATTGCTGTATTATAGGAACGTATTATGTCTGTTACATTCTGCTTTTGTTTCCTTATTGTTTGTTGTTTCACAAAAAATTAAATGGCATACTGATTTATTTCTGATAATAACACATCATTACAGAAATATTTAAGAAATTCAGAGAATGGAATTACGTTAGGCATGATTTCTTTGAATTCTATTACGATCTCATCTTTCTGATGGTAGACACAGCCTAACTGTAGTTACGTAAGTAGAGTTAGGCTGTGTCACGGCCACCTTCAATACTATTGATAATAGTATTAGGTGGCCAAGTCTGTATTGTAGACGTCCTAGAGAAAAAGATTGCATGAAGGTATTGAAATATTAGATATTCTGTGATTGACAAAGAACACAGCCTAACTTTACTTAAGTTAGGCTTAGGCACAGAACATACCCTTATATATATATATATATATATATATATATATATATATATATATATATATATATATATATATATATATATATATATATATATATATATATATATATATATATATATATATATATATATGTTCCCATATGTTCTGTGGGCTTAGGTAAGTAAAGTTAGGCTGTGCAAAGAAATAAAATACAGAGATATGGTTCGAAATTTATTCATGAACATAACACATTATTACATATTATTCAAAAAATATATATATATATATATATAATATTTTTTATAACGAAGAACCAATATTCCAACTTTTATAAAGGGGAATCTTTTAATCTATTTCTTTGTTGATAAAGAAAGTGCCATCTTTTGAAAACAGTCATGGATGTCGCGATAGTACTCTAATATTTCAACGCAATTTTTTTTAATTTCGGGTAAGTGGAACCGATGACATTATTCCAAACACAGCCTAACTCGATTCCAAACTTTGATACGATCTGTTTGATGACACCACGAAGTATAGATATATATCTATACTTCGTGGATGACACACTGAATTTTTCAAAACGAAGCTAAACTCGAAAGTCATCGATGATCGATTCCGTTAACATGGATGTTACGATATTTTGTCTATTGCAACATCGATGTAAAAGCATCGACAACATCCCTGATGCATTTCACTAGTTTGATATATCGTGATATTCAAACAAGAATATTTTGTTATTAGCAAAAGAGTGAAAATGATAATATTTAGTATTACATAGCTCATTGGGGTGTTACCCTTATTCGTATTGACAATTTGTGGATTAGTGAATGAAATGTCTTTCAGCACGGATTCAGATTTAGAGGTTAAAGTTCGAAAAGGTAATTGAAATATACTCTAAAAAGTGTTTATATTTCACGAAATATTTAATTTCGTCTGAATGCATTTGAATAATTTTTTCACAGCTACAGAAAGAATTTCTGAGAATATGCATATCGTAGCGAATGAACCTTCCTTAGCCTTTTACAGACTACAAGAACATGTGCGAAAGGCACTAAATCCTATGGTGGATCGAAAAATTGAAGTCCAACGGTTGCACCAAGAATTACAAGGCAGATGTTATGATATTGAGTATGCTGTTGGGTATGTTATTTTCAAATACTTTCACCTACGTTTATCAATTATGGTTTTTATACCTCTTCCATGCTAGTTTGTATTTGATATTTTCATTTTTGTCGATTTTGTCATAACATAATACTGAATGTTAATATCAATCAGAACTACTATTGCGTAAACAGATTATAAAATAATGGCACCAGAATGATAAGTTTATTTGTATCTCTATTTTAGTGCAATCAAAGGAATGGAAAATGCTGAAGAGAGTTTTATGAATATTCAGGATCATTTAAGGAATGCTATATTTCTCAAGCAACAGTTGAAATATGAAGAAGCAAGAAGAAAAAAAAATGATTCTAGTTCTGTTTACAAGCGTTTGTCTGCGCACATTACATTGGATTTACCTGATCTACCAGAATTTTCAGATGTAGTCAGAGAAACGGCGAATAGAGTTGAAAGTATGATGTCCAAAGCTACACATTCTAATTGACTTAAAATGTATTTTTTTTTTGAGATTTTTGTGATATTTAATAAATGTAATATAGCAATGCTTCATTGGTAGAAATTATCTCTCTCTCTCTCTCTCTCTGTATATATATATATATATATATATATATATATATATATATATATATATATATATATATATATATATATATATATATATATATATATTATATATATATATTTACTATATATATATATATATATATATATATATATATATATATATATATATATATATATATATATATTTATTCAAGACTTGCTTGTTGGGCTATTAATTCGACTCCGTTTTAAAGACTGAATCAATGTCAGCCAGTGAAACGATATACCTTCTGGAAATTTTGAACCGAACAATAAAAGTAATTTGAAGAGGATTATACAGGTATTAAAATAAAAGATAAGAAACTTACGGTATGAACCTGAAATTTTTGTGACAGCCGTTAACATATATGTATATATATATATATATATATATATCGCTGCAAATTGTACTTCAATAATTTATTTTACATTTCTGGGTCTGTTATGTTATATATTTATTTTATTTATATATGACGAAAAAGTTTTATGCTAAGAATTAAAGTAACTAAGTTTTTGTAATATTTGTTTATGTCGATAAACGTAAAATACATTCCCAAAACAAAATTTTAAGAACTGCATATACACTTTTCTATACAAATCGAATTCAATTAAATGAAATGACGTAATAAGAATTATCTATTTTAACTTATGGATTATCCATAAATAATATGTATAGATTAATTTTATAATCAAATTGTTAACAATGCCTGCCACCTCTAGATCGCTTTTGCTTTATGCTATACTTAAAAATGACAGAACACTATATAGAAGGTATAATCGATAAGCACAATGAAATTAATATATTATAGTTCAGTTAATCAATTACAAAAAAAAGGAAAATTAAATTCATTTTTCAAAGTTAAAAAAGAAAAGAGGTTTGTTCTTGAAGAAAAATATTCATCTCTGGTCAAGTGAAATATTATTTAACTTCTATGATTGTCCAGTTGTTTGACTTTCTGTCTTAAATTTCTAAACAAGATTCGGATTGAGTAGTGAATTTAAATTGACTAGAGTGTTGTAATTGTTAGTTGATCTATGAAGATATCAGAGGTTTTCCACATCACGCCGTTGGCATTGCCAGTAGGACGTGTTCAATAAATAAGGTAATTTATCCCTAAACTGTTGACATAACCTTAATCTATGACACTTTCACAGAAGTATAAAGATAGGCCAATTAAACGATGTTTTCTATGACCTTTTCACCCTTATTTTTGTCAAAAAATTTAAATATCTTGAATTTTTGTTTTCCAGAGTAATTTTACATTATTGACAAGATATGTATTTGGTACATTTCATGGGTCCTTGATAGTTGCACATTGAGGGCTTAGGGTTGCATGTTGGGGTAATAGCATGCGTTCATTCGTTCAATAATTTTATTACTTTAGGACATTTTTGCGACGTCGCAAAAAGATTTGCATGGCGCAAGCTGATTATTAAATACGTAAAATATCCCTGGGGAACAAGATTTCCGTGTTTAATCGTGCACCTTTTGAAAGCGTAAAATCTTAATTAACACTTGTTTTCCGTGTACTTATTCCAAGTATTTTTGTCTCGCAACTAATTCTGCGCCGATTTCTCAAATATTGATTTTGGGTTGGAACAGAGGTTGAGTGGTGGTAACAATTTTCTTGTTAGATATAAGTGATTTCTCACCATTTTTCGCTGTCTATATGTAGAAACTTACGAGTGCTTTATGAATCATCAATCGGAGTCGTAACTGGTGATTTCAAAGAAATTTTGGAGATCCAAAGTGGTTTGAATACAATTTAAGGAAATCGATTATGCTGTTACTTTCACTACTCTTCGACTCGTAAATTGTCAGTTATAGTGTTTACTTTGATTATCATTAGCTGATGGAAATACTGTCTGTGGTGATTTTTTCGGGAATAAAAACAAGAGGATCCCAATTCTACAGGAAATATTTTTTGAAGCCTGTTTTTCAGTGAATTGTGCCGTGTGATGATTCATTTTGAATTTAAGGAGGCGACTACTTTGCGGCTGTAGGACTGCAAAACTCTGTTGAATGTTGTTTAATGGTAAATTTTCTCTAAAACTATTGGTATCCTATAGGTCACTGGAAAATTCTTATTATTTCGATGGCTTTGATTGAAAACAATCAGAAATGACCAGCTTGACGTTGGCGTTGGACAATGATGTTAATGAAAACATTGAACAGATCAGTAAGCTATTTCCAAAGTGTAGACCAAGAAGTGATATTAATTTGAATCCAATATTAACTTTGGAAAGGGATAATGAGTCAAATGAAATCAACTCAAATAGGGTCATGAATATCGACAGTGAAAATGATAGGTAAATAAGTTGTTTGCAACAGCTTGATAAATAGCAGAGTGTGCACTACTAATTGGCTTCAGCACAGCATGATCAACTAAATGTTTATATACTACCTATGAATTTTTTTTTGTTATAGCACTATTTACTTGTCATATTGTATTATTTTGTCTTGTTTTTAGCCATGAAATTTGTGCAAGTGATATAAATAAAAAGGTTGCTATTTAATTTATTTATTTTTTAAAATTCTTTTATTATAATGAGCACGCGTTTGCAATTTACCCATTTATATTCCATATCCTTTCATTACTCAACTGCATGAAATACACACCTTTGTATCAGTTATGACTTGTATGGGATATCCATCAATAGGAACTCTGATATTGGTTGAGTTCAGATTGCTTAGTTGTATACTTCAGACAAAATTGCAATTCAATAAAAAGAAAGGATTGTTTGAATTATGTCTTATGAAAAGCTTAATAAAACATGGTGTTATACATCATTCATAATAACAAAATATTGATTGTCTCTTTTTATTGAGTTAAAACAAACATTTTTCTATACATTGAACCTTTCATTTTATATATTAATCCTCTTAAAAAATTTTATAACATTGGAAACAGGTGCAGTAAATAAAAGCATTTTATGTTATGTTTTTTGTTTTAATTTCAGAAGACATTAATTACAGTTTTCAAATCAGATTTGATTTTGCAAGTACTTTTGTGCTCGATAGCTTGATTATTTTGTACCATAGTTTTAGTACTGAACATGTAGTAGACCATTAAACTGGTTGAATCAAAATTCTCCCGAATGTAAGATTGATACTCTCAATATTATTTCAAATCTCATCATTGAAATCTTTATTGTTGGAAAATATGTATATTAATAAAGAATGTTTATTTGGTAAACTGACTCATAAAAAATGATGGAATATAATAAAATTTATTTATATATACATACACATTTCTGGCTTTTTTGTTCACTGCATGATCATGTAATGAACTAATTATAAATGCTTAATCAGTTCCCTTATGTTCATATTTTAATTTTTGTTGTGTGGTGATTCAGCTTCATAGATATGGTGGTTCCTTATTTTTATATGTTCAAAGTTGAAGTTGCCATCTATTAATATTTGTTGGTATATTTATGTAGATGGCTGGGAGATAGCTCTTGTATAAGCAGTCAACTTCATCAGGATGATGATGATATCCTTATAGATCATGAACATTCTGGAGGAACGTACAAGCTGAGAGATTCTAGGTATATATAAATTTAATATTTAAGGCATAAGAGTTTTCATCAATTTTTAAATATCTGAAACTTGAATAATTTTTAAGTACGACTTTTGATCACTAATTCATTTTGTATAATAATCGTTATGTAAATACCTGAATCTTGTGTTGATTTACTTTTGCTGATGGCAGATGGAAGTTTGATAACCTGTCTATTGATCTGTCTGAATTTTTTAATATTATGTGATTAATATTTCATTATTTTCAGAATAATCGAAATAGCAGGCGGACGCGAAATCTATTCTCAAAGCCGAAGTAAAGCTGTAAGAAAATGCAGAAATTTGGGACACGTTGAAGAGAGTGAAAAGCGGTCTGTTAAGTCACCCATGCGTCAAGGGGTGTGGGAATTCAGGGCCAGGAACAATGAAGCAAAAAAACTGACCAATTCCAGAGGATACACCGAAACTGTTTTCTCTTCTGAGGTGAGTTCTGTTACTCATCAGCATGAGAAGCATAAAGAGAGCCCTGAGAGAGAGAAAACACCGATTCCATTGAAAGTTAATAATGCGGGTGATATAGTTGTTTTCGATGATATTGGTGATGAATGGCATATGGATATTAAGAGAATGGAGACAAACCACACTGCCCATAACGTTAAGCCTGTCGAGAAGGAAATCGAGAAGGTCACTAAGGTGATAGGAAATTTACCAATTGCAGTGTATGAGGGATCTCCAAGGAGATATGGTGTTAGACATGTCGATAATAATTATTCTCATCAGCAGCTTTCTAGCGCACAAACGCTTATGCCGGCATCCAGCGTCTATCCTCCCAGGCCTGGTTTTCCACAGAGAGTTGTCCGTAATTCCAATGAAAACGATAAGACGCCTGTTGTAGAAAATGATCAATTTAAGGTGAGAATTTTGCTCTGCATAACTTCAATTTGCTGATCATTATATCAAAATTGGTTGAATTTTGTGTAAGAAGAAGAATTATATTGGATTTGGTGTTTGTTTAAATTTTTGAATAATTTAATTCATTCTTATCATTGATTGGTGAAATTTGATTTGACATTACTTCTAGAGAAACTAGGAGTGACAACATAGTACCTTACTTCAAATGCACTAATTATTTGTCTAATGCTGGTTTATGGCAATCGTTATCTAAATGCTGTGTTTCGGTATCTCACAAAAGCAGATTTGGTCTGAAGTAAAAAAATGCCTTGGTCATCTAAATTTGAGTAATGTTTTTCAATTCCTTTATTAATGAGCTTTCGCCTTTGCCTAATGAATTTTTCCTAAAAATAATAGACTATTGAATTGTGTAGGAGGCTAGGTGTTTGATTTTTAAATTTGTTTCATAATTATCGGATGCATTTCCGAATTGTGGAAATGTCTGTGTATATATTTTTTATTTGGATTCAGACATTTCCAGACGATTCGTTCCAAAGCAATATGGCCAGGTGCCTCTTGAAAATTTTTGTTCAATCCTTTTTCATTAATTTCTATGTAGATTACGTCACCTTCGGCAACAACAAATTCAACGTTCGATTACTTGTATGAATTCTCGGAAACAAGAAAGGTATTAGAAGAATTTTTCAAATGTCCTCCGCCAGAAGAAGAAAATAGATTAGAAGCAGAATTTGAAGATCTTGAATATGAACTAAGAAGACAAGGTAGCGAATCTGGTAACTCGTATGTGGGACAAAGACTAGCAAAAACAAGACCGGACACTAATGAATTTTGTTTGCATATTGAGTCGCCTAGAAAAATTTCTAATACTTTCACGAATGCACAGGCAAGTAGTGAAATGAACTGCTAATAATTATAATAATGTATTTATTCCCAACAGATATACATCCAATTACACGAAAAAAATATCGAATTGAATACAAATGATAATAAATAAGAAAAAATTGAAGAAAAAAAAGAGAGTATAAGCGAATATATACAATGAAATTTGCATATATTCGCTTAAAAGTAATAAAATGATAACTGACAAGTGGGCGACCAGTATTAATTTGTTTCAATAACTCACTGAAAATATAAGTCTTTGTATGCTTTTTCAGTATGTACGATTTAACCAGCTATCAGATTTTAATTTTAGGTGGTCTCCTAATATTTCATTTCAATAAATATAAATTTTATTATTTATAACTAATATTTCATCAAAACTCACCGTCCATTTTCCAACAGAAATTGTTATATTGTTAATTAAGTAGTCTTCTATTAATTACTAATGCCTATGGCTAATGACTAAGATTAAACAGTTGTGACATTGTTACTATAATAATTCTTTTGTCACTTACATAAGTAAGAAACAGCTATCATGTTAAATACTTGTTCCATACTTTGAACTTTTAATTTCTAATAACAAATAATGTGTTAAATATTTAAGCAGGATTACTGTAGATTCTGAAAAAGCTTTTGGAGATCAATTTTTCCATTTATGACTCATTGATGTTTGGCGCCACCTTGCTCATGGTAATAGAATGTATATATTTGATGATCATGGAGGCATGCACACTATATTGACTTAATTAAAAATAATTGTTTTTATTATTGTGGAAATTTTGTTTAATTTAAATGATGAATATGTTTCTTTCAGCATCATGATATTACTGAGCACGAGAACAATTTTTTGGATTTATCGATTGGGACAGGTTCAAGTGGTGATTTAGGTGAAACAGAGGTTGGATTACAAGTAGGACACAGTAGGAATTTTACTCTGTCGCCCGAGACTACCGACTGTGACTCAAATTGTGGAGATTTAGATAGCGAAGTATCGTTAATGTTGATGGAAAATGAACTTGGAGCTGTAACTGGTCATTTAGGTGAGTGTAATTTATTGTCTTATGTCATTAGTATCATTAAACTTTGATTATGTGATTATGTCATTAGAATCATTAACTTTTTAGTATTCTTGAATTTTCTTGTAGAATTGAGTATTTTGTACTAGGTCAATTCTAGGATCGATAAGATTACAAAAATATGTATTGGATTTCAATTTTTACTGTAATTTGATATACTGTCCATTCAAGACACCATGTAGTGAAACTCTTAGTTTTCTGTTAACATCTGAAGACGTCGTTTGAAGAAGACGACGAAACGCGTCATACTATGTTGTAAATAAAGTGTAAATCAAAAGTTCAAGTGTTTGAATTTTAGTTTATATTCAAACTCTTAGTTATTGAGACAATTTTTGATGGATTCTGATTTTAATTTATTATATTTGGTTTAAAGACTCATATTATAAATATATTTTAATGTTAATTATCAATTGTCATTATATTTAATGACGTTAGGTATATGCTGCATCGTGTCATATAAAATATTCGAAATCATGTACAAATACTTATATAAATGCATAGAGTTGCAACATTTATTATTTTTTATTATCTACCTCGATTATCAAACTGAAAATAACACTTGTAGACCATTTATATTTTTCTTCAGTCTTTTCTTGTTGGAGTTTATGTGAATGTGTATGGAGGACATAAGTTAGATACTGCTGTTGATTAGGACTGCTGTTGTTCCATTAGACCTTGCTTTTTCTTTTTTTTGCTAAGTAATTTGCTTTTTTCTTCTATTTTACTTCACGGTGTCCAACATCGGCTTAAATTCAACATACTAATGGTGTGAGATTTTCGCAGCAATATTTTACCTGCTTCTACCTAAATTTTTTGGAAAGTCCATTAGAAGATCTTAAGGTCATTTGTATAAATTGAATTGAAACAGTAATAAAATAATGATATTTCTTTCAATTCAGTCCTAATTTTTCGATATGAAAATTGTCAGTTGTCATCTTTTATAGGATCATCTTCCGACTTAGTGATACAGAGCGATTCCTTACGATTGTACTCAAGTATGCCTGTGTTGGAAGATGGGTTGTCCTCTGGGCATGCAAGTGATGCTGATAATAACAATCCAACTGTCATGCTTATGAAAAGGCAAATCACTGAAATAGAAAGAGAAATAAATCAAGGAATGTGCAAACAAAAACAATCCAAAAATCCCATTGAAAATGGATTATCACCAAACAAAGAATGTATTATCAGTACTTCACCGATAGGTATAAATGGTTGTGTTAATAATTTTGAAGAATCTCATGTTATTTCTCATATGGATCAGGTATCAGGTAATCTCCTTAAAATCTTTTGCCCATATTTTCCTTTAACGCTCCTTTACCATCAGATAAAACTCCACCACCACCAGCACCAGCGCCACATAGGGTGTTGCAGACAGAGAAAACTAGCGATGTCGAGGCAGCTATCAAAGATATTCGGCTTACTTTGCAGCGAACTAAGACGCTACCGGTAAAATGTCACCCTGAGGAAGAGTCGGAAGATATTGTGGGCAGTCCTGTGTGGGTGCCAAGGTAAATTCCAATGTTATTATTTATTACATTCAAGTCAATTTTTCAAAATTTTTCAGTGAAATTGGACTACTCTACGAAATAATTTATTTGCTTCTCTGAATAATGAATATTCAATATATATTATGTTTAACGATTTTCATATTTATTTATTAAGTTAAATCCATTTCCATTTTGTAGTAATTTTTCAGGTTGTTGATTATTTTCATTCAGTAAACAGTTCAGCTTGATTTTCACATTATTTTCGTTATTTTTCTTTTTGAAAAGCAGCATAAGAACAAATGTACTTCTTCTGGCATTAAAGGCAGGCCTTAAAAACAGCAAAAAATATTGAATATGTGTGTGTAACACGTTGCGTCCAATAATTGTAAGAACCAGTTTTATTCACAAAAACGATTGCTTTTTTCGAATGTGTTTGAACTATTAGTAATGTGTGTTTATCAGCTCGTTGTTTTTTCAGACAAAGGGGGCTTTCGAATGCGAGCGGCGATTCAGACCGAAAAGGAAATAGCGGCGATGAAGGTGAGCTTCCTTATTAAATATTGTTCGAATTTCCTTTTATTTCTTATTTCCTGTTTGTAATGATAAGATTCATTTGATTAAAATGGTTTGTGCGCTTACAATCATGTGTAAATTGTTTTTAAACCAATGAAAATACAGTTTACAAATTTTCCAGAAGAAAATGATACGGATTTGGAAACCGATCGACTTTTGGGGCAGCAGAGGACGGACGATCAGGGATTCTACGAGGAAAAGGTTAGATAGCCTTTACCCTCCTACTTCTTCTTTCGTAGACTTCCGATTTGTCTTATTAATAATTTTTCATTTAATCATGTAGTGTAGACATCGACAAATTTCGCGATAGTTGTTGCTTTATTGTAAGATTTTCTAATTTGATTTTCAAAGTTGAAGTAGATATTGCAGCGTTTTCTATTAACATATTTCATGGTGGAGGATAGGTCACATCAAATTGTATTGAGGAATCTAACAGCAGTAATAATTTACTTGTCCTACGTCAGTTACACTATTGTTGAACACAATTCAGTTCAATTGTATTATAAATGATTTTATTTTAGATAAAGGGATTTTTTAGCTTGTGAGTAATTATTTCTGAAATATGATATTAATTAAAAACAGAATAATGGTTTTTTATATTCCATACATTTGGAGGTTTGTTTTTAATCGGAATTTGATAATAAATAATTAAATCAAAACACTTGCTTAATGTGTACTGTTTTGAATAAACTTCTCTACTTGAAAGTTTGCTCAAGAAATATTACATCGCCTTAGCTTCAATTTAATTTTATGAATAACTATCCATATTGAATCGGAAGTATGATTTTCCTTAGTTGGACAGGGGTAATATCAGAACTGGAAGTTAGAACTTCCCAAGATGAAAAAGGTGTTTTGAACTGGAATTCGTTCTGTGTTTTATCATTCCCTTTACATGAAAGAGATAATGTCGTTTTGAATCTCTTTTTGTTTTTATAGATTTTTTGAAATGTTTCGAACAAACTATCCTAGGTTGAAAATATATATGCTTTGAATTCTTCGTTTGTAACCTCGTGTTATTGTTATCGAAATGTAAGGTCATTGAGGTCATCAATGGAAAGTATATCGAACATGTAGCATTTTCAAGTTTTTCATTCAATAAACTGTTTCAAATATAAATTTGCGCCATTATAAAATTACCAAAATGAAAAAAATCCAATATATGATTTTCTTATTCACAGTTTCTTTTGATATTTGAATCGTTACATAAAACTTCCCCAAGAGCGATTTCAACAGAGTCCATAATATTTTCAGTGATAGGTTATTATGCAGATTACTTCAACTATCGAATTGATTTGATTATATTGAGAATAGATTAGCATTTCAAAGCAATGTGTGGATTAAAATTATAAACTTTCTTTCTACTTCTGCCAAGAAAATGTTTGTTGATTAACTACTAGGGATTTTGTATGCAATTGCTTTATTCGTCCGCAAAATTGTGTAATTGTAGTTACAGCGTCTCTATTCGTTAGTGTTTTTTTTTTAAAGGGATTTGACCAAAATTTCATCCTTATTATCAATTTTGATAAGGAATGATGTAATCCGCTTTCAATCTCAAAAAGAAACCGGCTAGATTCAATATAAATATGTAATCAGAATATATATCTAAGAATAGTGTTTGTATTGCTAGGGTTGGAGAAAACCTAAAAGTCGGACCATTATGCCTTCTCTTAGTCATACGAACCACAAACAGTTACTTAACGCCATGGATGAAGTTACGATACCCTTAGTTCAAAATGAACCTAAAAATTCGAATTCCCCCTCTCCTACTGCCGAATCAGACAAAAGCCAATCTTCGCAAACTACGAAGGGAACCTTATCTTCAAATAAAATTAAAAAGGTGTGAGCCTGGCATGTTAGTTTTGTAGTTTGAACCTTTATGGCAGAATATGAAATTTACTCAGTTTAACCAAAAATATTTTAAAATGTGTTTTTATCGGTGTATTTTATTACAAATTCAATCGTCATCAATTTGCATGAACAAAGTATTATAAATTGAACATTGTTTTTATTAGGTTTTAGTAATTATTATGGAACACTTACAAATATTACGCAACAGTTCGAAGAAACAACTGATAGTTTATGTAATATCAAATTTATAGTGTATAAATTTAATATGTATACTACTATAGTAGATGATGAACATTTAACTTCTGCTCATTTTAATGATATGGTTGAACATATTATCTGCCATAAAACTCGAAAGACAATCTCCATACGTTCGAAACTTCCAATGCATCGCATAATTAAAATACTAAGCTAAATTCCACAAAATTGTTTAATACTCTCGAAATATGTTTCGGGATGCTAACCCGTTATGAAGAGTTTAGTACAACTGATTATTGTATTGAACTCTTGGGGGAAGAGGGTGTTCAGCGGATGGGCTGTTACTTTGTTATACTGTTTCAAATTTTCTTTAATCGCTACACTGTTTGAAATTTGCTTTAATCAAATTCTAGATGAGCCATTATAAAATTTGCTCAGTGTTTGGTTCTTCAGTTAAAATCGACGAAGTAGTTGATACCTGATGAAAACATATCATTTTGAGTCAAGTTCAATTATTAGTTATCTTCAAACTTAATTTCGTGTCTGTTAATCTGTAGAAGTTGAATTATTTATAAGATTATCGGTTATTGTTCCCGAAACAATGAATTGATACCAAAAATTGGGTATATCGGATTCATACTTGAACTTAAAATCAACTACCATCGGTTACAATCACTTTGGTTTATATGCCCTAAATCATTATTTTGTAGGGTTATTCGTTATATTTTTGAATTTTCTAAGTTGTTCAATCGTAACTAAAATGAATTTTGATGGTCTTTTACTTTTTTTGAAAGAACATATCAGATACTTTCGATTAGTTCATTCGTGAACTGAAATGTTATATATAATCCATTATTGGCGCACGGATTTTTATTTAAATAACTGCCATATTGGTTCAGCTTTTAATAGCGAATATATTCTTAAAGCTTTTACATTGAAACACAACGTTATTCACACTTGAGGAAATTTAGCTATGTAAATTGATGAGCCTAATTTTTGATAGGTTTAAACCAAAAAAACAATTAACTAAACAAATAACTATGTCTGCATGATACATCGTATAGCATTTTTACATCTCCCGATAAGCATATACTACAATTCCACCAAAAATGTTCGCTATTAATCGTCATAAATTTTTTGCAGGATAAAGAAGCCAAAAAAAAGGGCCGCAGCAAAGAAGGTAAGTATTTTTTCGCATCAATTTTATTAGAATATAACAACTATGTCTGATTTGCAATACAAAAAATGGACTTTTCCGGTAAGTTACAAGTCGTCAAAAAAATGGATTCATTGCATAAATCGTAGCATATTCATCACTAAATAAAATGCGCACTTATATGCTGTTCAAGGATGGAGTTCGAATTTATTATACGATTTCATATAAACATATTCTTTTGAAACTTTCTATTACTTCCTTCTAATCTAAGATGCGATGTTATATTTAGAGTTAAATAAAAGTATTGAAATTAATTTTTAATGAGTTCACTTTTGATATTGTCAATTTATTTTTATTATAGTTTTCATTATTATTGTATGAATGATTTGATTTCTCAGAAAACATTTTTAGCTGAACAGCCTGTAGTGTTCATAATATTTAAATATTTCATTCAGTACTGTGTATGAATTTGACCATAATTTGAATTATCAGCCATATTTATTGATCATCACCCATTACTAAAACTCTTTTCATACGGAATTATTAATATAGGATGATTTTAATATTGTATCGGTTAATTCTTTGGAGAAGCATGTCTAAATCTTAACATCTTTTCTAGTTATGTTTTTAGAGCTTGAATATATCATATATTGTATAAATAAAAATATTTGAACAAATTCCACAAACATATATAATACAAGGTATATTTTTTAAGGTACTAGCCCATTATCAAGTGTTTGATAGAACTATATGATGATTTGTCGTGTACCTTAAATAACTAGATCTCTGATATAAAGTATTCATTAAAAAGGCTACAAAGAGAACCATATACTTCATTGGCGTTTCCAATTCAGACTTTTCAAAGAGAAAATACAGGTTTCTATTTTCAGCAGGAAAAGTGGAAAAATGATTGTCAAAATGTATTCATATTTTATCGTATTCATAGTCGTACTTGGTTTTACTTATAACCATAGATTATGCTATCCTTATTTCAATATATAAAATGAAGGCATTCTGCTTTATGGTAGAATATAATAGATATTTTGTCAGATAACATCATCCAGACTTTCCACACGATAAATAACTCTAGTTAACAATATTGTGGTTATTGATGAATTACTGAATGGGCAATTCTCTATCAGTTTTGATATATACTTGAGATTAACATGGACACATCTTATGTCCGAAATTATTTGCTCTCTTGAAAACTAATCTCTGAAAATAAAGTTCAACACCAAATTTCCTTTTTCATACTTGTTTTTTTAGACATTCTATAACATGTAAAAATAACACTAAACACAAATGAAAAATAATTTTTCATTTTCCAATTTTATCAAATAATTCATCAGTCTACATTTTCTGAGTATCCCATTTTTTCAGATGTTATCCAACGTTCAGTCCTAATTGAAGGAGTACTTTTTCGAGCTAGATACTTAGGTTCAACTCAGTTAGTTTGCGAAGGTCAGCCAACTAAAACCACCAGAATGATGCAAGCTGAGGAGGCAGTTTCCAGAATTAAGGTAGAGCATGAAAATTACTTGTTAACCAATTGCATCATGTTCATTTTGATTGAAAATAGCAGTAATACTCAATTTAATCATTTATTCAGATGAAATATTGAATTTATACTCAATGCACCGCAATAAAGTTATTTCTTGGAATGTCATTTACAGATGACTTGTGAAAGATTTCTATATCATATGAATATTTTCCATATTCAATAATGAAATGATACTTAATTTAAAGTGAATTATAAAATCTGAACAAAATGCTATTATTGCCTAGAGTAAAATCATTCATTATAAATAAAATCATTTCATTTCAAATAATTCATATCCATTAAAGAGCTTCAGTATATATGGAACTTTGAGAATTGTAAATAAACAGTGTAGATTTGCCTGATAATAAATTGTAGCAATTTTCGAGTTGTTCATGGTATTCTCAATGTCAACATTTCATATTAATATTGGTTTTGTCATATGGCATGATGTACCAGCATGTCGATATACATATTTTGCACGGGACAGTATCTCTCTAATATGTCCAAGGTCTGTGTTTTTATCCGGTTACTGGGTTAAGCGAGCCCTCTTCCCCCACTTGAGATAAGTGCACGATGTTTGTGCCCTCTATTGATTGGTCGCCTCTTGCCTGCTCATTGTTTAATCTGGGTCTCGTTTTTATTTGTCACACACCCTTTATGCCCATTGCTTTATATGTTTATCCTCAGTGTACGTTCAAACATATCATTTCTTCAAAGCAAGTGTTGCAGAAACTTGTATATATCTGTAATCTCTGCGTCGATTGCATTGTTAAGATAGGAGTAGGAACTATATAGTATTTGGCATATGTCTCTTTGAAAAGGTTTCACTGTATATAAGTGAGCACATTTAGTCTTCTTTCTATACTTTTTGATGTTGTAAAAGTGTCCATCTTAGACTAGATATGTAATATTAATGAGCGACCTAGGTACGTATGGTACTTGCAGGAGGTGACAAATCAAACAATTGATTGTTATGGTCACGAATATGAACCAATCAGTCCCAAGTCTGGCGATTATAATGAGCCACTAATGGTGGATAGTCAGTCAGATTCCATTTCCACTGAAAATGAAATGATAAGCGTACCTGGTGAGAATCCCATTTTCATGATAGTAGTTCTTATTTAGTTCCATTTTTTTCTTGGTGCTTGCTGTTACTCAATATATATTTCATTAATATTTTTTCATTACTTATTTGGAAATCCCTTTAAGTTATCCAAATGTGGCAATAATTCTATATTACAATCTACTTTTGTATAGTATTAACAGAAAGTCCTAAAAGAGTATTTTTAGAAAAAAGTAAACATAAGCATTATTTGAACTAGTGTTGTCCTGGTTCGGGTCTAAGGGCCGTCGTCGGTTGGAATTTCTTCCAGGAAAAAATTCCAACCGACGACGGCCCTTATACCCGAACCAGGACAACACTAGTTCAACGACTGGCCGCGAAAGCCTCAACCAATTTGTCATAAGCATTATTTATAATATAAATGGTGTTTATAGATAATAAAAATTTAAATCAAACTCTTTGCTTAATGTTTCACAGATATAATTATATTTCTGAAACGTTAAGCCAAGAGCTTGATTGAAATTTTTATTTAATCATGTTTCACCAAGATGTAAGCGAGAATTCAGTCTCAGTTTATAGATACGGCCCACTATTTTTACACGATCGTTTTTATAGTCCTAATGGATTGGAAACTAAAGGCACAAAAAATAGGAACTATTCAAGTTATGAATAAGTCATTTAATAATATGAATAATCGCGAATAATACAGCAGTAAATATCTTGATTTTATACAACTTGAATATGCTGCCTGTTTGCTGGATTTCTATTGAGTTTTCAAAACTCTCCCGTGAGGGTCTGATATTGAGTGATTTTAGGCATTCGTTTTCTGTTACATTACTGCTATTCATTGATGCCAGTAGAATAATGCCCTGAAAAACATTTTCCACTACATTCGACGAATATTGTTAGCTGTGTTCATATATTTATCCTCGCGACATATCCATGAAACTATTAGAAAACAAATGACATTTTTCTTTTGTATGAATTTCATGTGTTGTTTTCTTTGTGAATCATTCAAGTTGTCCCATAAATATTGAAAATTGAAAATATTATTAGATGGAACATAAAAAGATTGTCACAACACATATTATTTGAGTTTCATTGTATACTGTTAACTATAGTCCAAATTTTCAAATTTATCTGTAGTTGGCTCACACATAACTGAAATGTAGAATTTTCAATCCTAGTTTGGATAAGCTATCCACGTTGTTCAAAATTCATGCAATCTTTTGATTGCACCTTTAAATAATTGGTGTTCAAAAAATTTACAAAGCGCATGTTCTTGTTCGAAAACCTAGAATTTAGTATTCAAAAGAGGAATTTCAGTCATTTTTTTATATACATCATCTCATATAAAAGGACAAAGGTGTGCCCCTTAATACTTTTTGTATTACTACTATAAGAAATCACATATATTCATATTTCTCAGCAAAAACAAAAAAATATGATGATTAACAAAAACAGTTTATGTTTGAATCTTTCATTCATTATATATAAGTTATTATATTCAAGTAGTTCTTGAAACATTTGTATATAATAAACCTTCTATGTTGTACTACCACATAATTACAACATATATCTTCAAATATATCTTAGAAATGCAGATGATTGTGGTATATATTGTAACGCCAGCAGATATCATTGTATGTTTTTATTTGCTACTTCTACTGCGTTTTATCATGAAGTGACTAGTATTATTTCTCATAAATTCAAGTCATTCTTCATATGTTCGTTGCATATGAAAGAGAGTAAATTAGTTGAGCGTCAAGCACCATGAAACAATTCTCTAAAATCAAATCAATTATAATAATTCTCATATAACGTTATCATGAAAGTACCATCTTCGAGAGATTGTTCTGTAGAAGGTGAGAGGGTTCTCAGCTTTGAAAATGTGAACCAACAGCTGAGTGATACAAACGGAACTGTATTTCGTCTACATTTTCTTGGTTCAGTTGAGGTGGATGAGGAAGGGGGCCGCAAAAGACGGAAACGTCTCAAGAAAAACATGGTTGAAGTGGCTGTTACTAAAATTAAGGTGTGTGTAGATGAACTCTTTGTTGCTTGTTTATGTTTCATTATGAGTTACTGAACAAGCTTCTCAATCATATTTCGAGAGAACATTTCGCATATTCCAATTTCATAAAAAATGGAGTCGCAAAACCTATCGATTTTTCAATTAACCAAAGTTGATTTCAGATATGTTCAGTTTTCAAACATTTGGAATGATAAAACTCAACCCTGCACAGAAAATGTGATAGTTTTACTTTGATTTATGACTCAAGAAAGGAAATACGTGAGCACTCAGGATAGCGCTTAAAGTTTGTTTTATAGTCAGTGTTTATCACTGGCGACTTTTAATGTTATTTTGACTATATTGCTTCTATTTTTTTGAATTTTGGGATAATTTAGAATTATATGATGTTTTCTTTGCTTTAATTTATCTACTACACATTACTTAATTTTATTGTATGCTTTCTTGTTGGTGCAGGTAGTGATAATATACAATCAATATATTTAAAATGAGCAACACCAGAGTATAATGAAATACACACATATATATATATATATATATATATATATATATATATATATATATATATATATATATATATATATATATATATATATATATATATATATATATATATATATATATATATATATATATATATATATATATATATATATATATATATATATATATTCAGTGTTTAATTGAAGTCCAGGACAGGAAAATAAGTTACTTTAGTATTTTCCAAGCTTACGAAAATATTTATTTTCTTCTTCAGGGAATTACTGTGAAGTCAGTCCGAAAGTAAATTTGTTGAGTCGGAAAAAGTCGTTGCTTCCTTCAACCACTATACACGTAAAATGCATTAATATTCGAACCCAATGCATTTGGGAATACTTATTTTTAAAATTCAAGAAACAAATGTACTTTTGGACTTACTTCACAGTAATTCCCTGAAAAAGAAAATAAACATTTTCGAAAGCTCGAAATATACTAAAGAGGTCACTTATTTTCCTGTTTTGGACTGCAATCCCAATTAAACACTGAAAATACATATTTACAGTCATATATATATATATATATATATATATATATATATATATATATATATATATATATATATATATATATATATATATATATATATATATATATATATATATATATATATATAGTTATATATAGTATAATATCGGTCATCTACTAATCCACTAACTTTTTCTTTTCATTATATTCATAAACGCGCTGTTTGGAACTTTTAGGCATTGGTAAGCATGCCACTTGCTGAAAGTAACACTATTTTAATGAGTAAATTTCTAGGCACCAGATGGAGAGTCTCAACCAAGCACTGAGGTTGATTTATTCATATCTACCGAAAAGATTATGGTCTTGAACACTGATCTTAAAGAAATTATGATGGATCACGCTCTAAGAACAATATCATATATTGCTGATATAGGTGACTTGGTTGTTCTTATGGCAAGACGACGGTTTGTACCTCACGAAATGGAAGAAGCTCCAAAAATTAATAGAACACCTAAGATGATCTGCCACGTTTTTGAGAGCGAAGAAGCTCAATTCATTGCTCAGTCGATTGGACAGGCTTTCCAAGTTGCTTATATGGAATTTCTAAAAGCAAATGGCATCGAAGATCATAGCTTTGTCAAGGAGATGGATTATCAAGAAGTTCTGAATTCGCAAGAAATATTTGGCGATGAGCTGCAGATGTTCGCCAAGAAAGAAATGCAGAAAGAGGTACAATTTATCAGAATATATTCTATGTGCTGTATTCATATCCGCAGGTTGTTAAATTAATATATATTGAATTTATTTTAGGTTGTTGTTCCAAAAGCTAAAGGAGAAATTTTAGGAGTAGTTATAGTGGAATCCGGTTGGGGTTCTATGTTGCCCACAGTTGTAATAGCCAACTTGGCTCCCGCTGGAGCTGCAGCGAGATGCGGACAGTTAAACATAGGCGATCAAATAATAGCGATAAATGGAGTCAGTTTAGTCGGCCTGCCTTTGTCAACGTGCCAGACTTATATCAAAAATTCGAAAAATCAAACTGTTGTTAAATTAACTGTTGTTCCTTGTGCTCCTGTTGTAGAAGTCAAAATCAAGCGACCTGACACAAAATATCAACTGGGCTTCAGTGTACAAAACGGCGTAGTATGTATTCTTGTGTACTGAAATAGTGATATATGTTCTAACTCCTCTAATTTTAGATATGTAGTCTTCTAAGGGGAGGTATTGCAGAAAGAGGAGGCGTTAGAGTCGGACATAGGATTATTGAGATAAATAACCAGAGTGTTGTTGCTGTACCTCATGAAAAAATAGTTAATTTACTTGCAACTTCTGTTGGCGAGGTAGGTGTATACTTCATTCTTTTTTAATTTGTTCCTGGAAAATTTAATTTACTGGGAGAGTGGATTTTATATTTTTTTCTTCAGTTGAATTCCATTCACTAAATATTATATATACATTTATGTATATTGTGTTTAATTGTTTAGGACAGCGGTTCCCAAACTGTGGTACGCGTACCACTGGTGGTACGCGTACGCGAGTGAAGTTCGAAAATTGGTATACTCTACTACTCATTTATACTACTCATTTTTATACTGGTCGTACATGAAAGGAGGACTTCATATTAGGTGGTACGCCATCAAAAAAGTTTGGGAACCGCTGGTTTAGGACAATTGAATGGATATTTAAAGTGGCGTTGTTATTGTTAATGACCATTGTTATTGGAGGCCTTGGAACAAAAAAATATGAAATATACTCATGTTTCATTTTTTTTCGAATTTCAAATTAGTGTCAAATGTTGCAATTTACTGAATTTTGCTATTTTCAATATGGGCTACTATTGTTTCAGTGACGCAGAGTTTCAGTTTTTTATATATTTATATAACTTAAATTGAATTAGAATTATATGATGAAAGAGGTAAATAATGATTAACATTGTAGTAGCTTATATTGAATAAATTGGAAAAAATATGGTGTTAGTCAATCATTTTCATCGCACTTTTTAACCTAGAAGTTAGCTGAGTTGATGGTCCGAAGTGTCTGTTCGACCTATTTGGGATTTTCTGGTTAATATTGGACAAAAAAATGGATTTATAGTGATTTTGTTTTTTTCAGATTCTGATGAAGACAATGCCCACTTCGATGTTCAGATTACTGACAGGTCAAGAAAATCCTGTGTATATTTAAAGGAACCCAGCAGAAGGTCAGAAAGTGCCTACTTGTAGTTGATATTTGAACAGTCCTCGGGAATTGCTTTGAGTTTGATCGTGCTTGAGTCGCAGATCAATATATTTTTTATTATTAGTATAATAAGTTCTACAGACTGAAGACAATACCATGACTTACGCACTTGCACAATGCGTCGAGCTTCGGTGATACATCATATCTGCTTGTCGCATAATTTGATCTGTTCATTTGTCGTGAAAGTGATGAAAGTATTAACCAAAGATGTTGGCTTACCTTTTGTAATACAAAAAATAATTATCATTTAGAAATTCGAAAATGGACAGGAAATACTAGTACAAACAATCACTACATTATTCGAGTCGTTGGTATGTACCTTTTTTGTATTTTTATTTTCAATTAATATTTTTCTATTAGCGTTATTTATTTAATGATGTGATTGAAGTGGAAGAGAATTGTCGCTGGATTTATATTGTTTACAAAAGAAAATATCCATTTGCTTATATAAGTATATTTATTGAAAACGCCATATTATTTTCAAAGACAAGTATCAATAACATAGTTCACAATTTAATGATGGAAAAACTTGCTCTGCCATTGTTATATTCAGTTGAAAAATGAAAGAATATTCATAAACTTTGGAATATTTACCGTAATAAACACTGAACTTTTCTTAAACACGCAATTTTATACTAATCCATTTTTATATTTCATTTAATGCTGATTCAATCACATCAACAACATACCTGAAAATTATTCGCTTTTAAATATATTATATATATATATATATATATATATATATATATATATATATATATATATATATATATATATATATATATATATATATATATATATATATATATATATATATATATATATATATATGTATAATTAGCTCAAAATATTTGTTGTTAGTGTGAATGAAAAGTACTGGATGGAAGTTTGAGAAGAAGAATTTTTAAGTATTACAATAATAGATCCTGCTGAACCTTATGAGCACAAAGTAGGCAATCTGGTTTATTGCTACTGCAGAACAGATAAAAGCTATTACCAATTTATGCGTGTTTGTTCTTTGTATTAATCCCAAAAACCTAATGCAAGTTTTTCAAGTGATGATTTGATGAAAAGTCGACTAAATCGTTACTTTTCAATTTCAATCATCTAGTGATTGTTATCACATTTACTGCCCAAAAAATTCAGCGTAGAACTTTCTAGTCATCATTGTAACTATAATTTATTTGTGATGATGGAATGTTAATCGAGCTTCTGAAGTATTAATTAATTATTATTACGTAAAAAATAAGTATACAGTTCGCTAAATTTCTGTTGACAAATGTAGAGTCCTCCAATAAAAACATCCATAATATGTCCAGTATTAAAAAATTGCGTTCGATGGAAGTTGAAATATTTTTTTCATTCAGTTCATCAGTACAAGGGTTCGGTTGGTTTGTTTGGTCATTTGGATTGTTTAATGGTGAATAATGTTCCGGCACCTAGATCTGCTCTCTATTAACGTATTGAAATTTGGGTGTATGCTTATTTTGCAAACTCATTGAAATGAAGTTTTTTCGATTGTATATTTTTTGTTGTGTAAAATGGTCGTGAAAAGTAAACTAAACATTCCATATAAACCGGATTCCATTTTTTTTCGGTTATGGTAACCGGTCAATGGCTAGCTGATCTAAATGCATAATTCGCTATGTCGGTCTTCTGATAAAATTGTTTCTCAGGGCGAACCAGAAACAATTGTTAATTTTTCATCTACTGCGAAAAACAGTTGTGAAATACTAGTTTTTCTTTAATTTTTTTTAGTCAAATTGTGGAAGTTTATTGTTTGTATCAAATTGTTTTATTGTACTATCAATTTTTTTATGTCAATTTTGTTTTTATTCTATTACTCTAATTAGAGAACTATAATATATTTGTTAGAAAATTAAAAACAACTAATTCGTAGACCAGTAATTTTACATCAGATACGTATATTACATATGTAATTTTCCAAATTTCTTTATACAGCCTTTGCCCAGAAATCCTTTTTCGGGTATGATCATATCAAATCAGTTCATTGTTATTATTATTTTTATTGTATTATCTCTTATTAACAACTAATTACCTATACTTGCTGCAAAATTTATGTATAATTAAATATGTACAAATAAACTGTCTAAATGAAAGGAGTTTTACTATTTCTGTTATTCCTTTTAAACTTCTTAGTTTTCAAGACGGTTATACTGAAAGTAAACATATTTTACGTTCTAAATTTCTAACATTTCACCAACACTTTTAGGCCCACTGTGAGTCTAATCGTAGCTATATAGGCACCTGATCTCCGCTCTTAGATTAACGGTAATAATACATTGTGGTTTAGTTCCAGATAGTCACTCAAAAGTTTTAAAAAGTTATTTTATGCCAAAGCACGTCAGACTCGTCAATACTATTGTCAAATGTTTAAACGCATCCAGTGAAAAAGTGGAATTAATTTGAATACTTGAATGTTATCGAAATACTTATATTAAATCGTTTAAATGTAAAATTTTAACTATATTTATTTGAAAATCCTTAAAAAATCGATAGGACCTGGAACCCAAAGAACCTTGAATTCAATTAATAATTCAGTGAAATTAACATATTTGTTTCCTTTCTAGAGGCTTGTATAATTGTGGTTATTATCAAAAAGTAATGAACTTTTATTTTTATGTTACTTCTACTTGTATATCTCTCATATTCATTAAAAAAGAAATTATCAGTTCTAATGTTGAGTTTTCTCTTGTCCAATTATTTATTTTTCGGATGAGCAGTCATAGTAACGTATTAAAAACGTCATAATAATTGGATTTCTTCCAAAGATTTTTGCACATAAGCATTGTTAAACACGAAATATTTTCAACCCGGCGACAATGACGCTGGGTCATATGGACCCGAGGCATAGGCCCTGTAGCTTATGGAAGGGATAAAATTATTACAGGGAAAAAGAAAAAATAGAAGATGTATCATGTTTTTATATATACGTTTACAAACAAATTCAAACACAAAGATTAAAAACTGAACATATTCAATAAAATTTTATAATGTATTTACAAATAATTGGCAAATGCATCTTTTTCCTCTTTGTCAGGTTGGAGGTTGGCTCGTCGAGTTCTAGTATCATCAGCTGTGTGGTGTCGTCTCAACCATGTCTTGACGTAATTCTCTGGTTTCCATGTCTGGATACTTGGTCCATTCAACTTGATAAACATTAATGCTGATACGTGCCCGATGGTCAGTTTTGACCGTGTTGGCGATATAATAATATTTATCTGACTGAGGCCACGTTCACACTCTGCTGAACTGCAAGGAATAAGCTTTGTGTAGTTTATCAGAGAGTTTAAGTCCTTCGGAATCGTAGTGGTGTTTTCCAGGTAATCTCTGAAGCTGTTCTTAATTTTGTTAGCATTCAACCTAAATCTTGCACAGAGATGTTCGATTCCTTGTTCACCGTATTCAACATATTTTTCTGGAGGCCAGTTGTTACTTTCAAGTACTTTGAGTTCTGAAGAGAGATATTCATATTATTTTTCATAATTGTTGGTCCCTGTGGCTGTAGATGGTTCGTTACTGCTTCTTGTTGTGAAAAGTCTCCGTTTAAGGTTAATAACACTTGATAGCAACTGTCTTAATATCAGTTATTTTGTTTCTATTTGTTAAGGGAACATCACAAAAATTACCAGTGATTGCAGCTCTCTTGGCCTCAAGGGTCTTAGTTCCAGGTTTCTCTTTAAGGCATTCGAAGTTGCCACCCTATTTTGAAGACATTCTGAAACCATTCAGCTAATATCTCATACATTATCGCCAAATCTGACAGAAACTGAGTTGATGTCAAGCGCTTAATTAACCCACCGTACATTGCACGTTCGGTTGTTGTTCTGTTCTTGCCTTCTTGGGCTTTGTTAAAATGGGAGTACAATGCTCGATATCCATACCAAACTGCCATAACAGTTTCAAATGAACTGGAAACTCATCTCGTACCCAAAATGCGACCAACTTTCTGTAGTTGCAAATCAAACTCACTAGCATACTCGACTAGTTCTCTTTTTTTTTTACTGAATGAAACCAGTGTGGGAACGTCGTTCCCACGCGAACCCGCTCCACTACACCCCTGCCTATGTGGTTGATGCGGGTAATTTGCAAATAAAAAAATATCTGCCGTTACTGGACTCATAAAAAACTTCTCTGTGCCTGAAATGCTCGTTTCTATAAACAATAAGCCGAATGGAAAGTTCAAATTTAGCACCAAACCATTTGATGTAGTAAGTTGCCTAGCGTTGATAATTTCTAATGCTAACCGTAATATCACTTTTGATATTCCATTTATTATTTTTATGAATGACTTGAATACGTTCTTGGAACACTATTTTGTGAATTTGTTCGCTGATGACTCATTGATTTCGGTTTCTGGAGATGACTTCGGGGAAGTGGTTCGTGTTATTACTGCTGAATTGGAAATCATGAATAACTGGATGATGTTCATTAAACTGAAACTGAATAACAACAAAACGAAATGTGTAGTACTGGGTTCTAAAACTAATTGCAGTAAGATTAATTAATACAATGAAATTTTCACTACAATAAAATGTAGTGAAAATTCGTGACATGGCACTCAATTTTGTAACTGAAATTAAATATCTGGGGGCGACTATTGATCCTCAATTGAATCTGTCTCAACATGTATCTGTCTTATGCAAAAAACTTGGTTATTTTTATAGAGTGTGTAAAGAACTTTCAGCCTGGAGCAAAGAATTGTATATAATTGTATGATATTTCCTAGTTTCAATTATTGTACTTCTCTTTTGAGTGTTTGTGATACGAATGATATTCAACAGTTACTTCAGAATAAATGTATGAGATTCTTGTTATCATGTGATATATGCACCTCGATAAATTGTATGCTTAAAGAACTGAAATTCCTGAGCGTTCGGCAGCTTGTGACTCAATCTGGTCTGGTCCTCAGCTACAAAGCAATAAACAGAAAACCACCTTTGTACTTGCAAAAGTTTCTAAAACGGAGTCAGAGTCCGTGTGTTGAGGGTTTCCAACTGCCATGGAAAGGTCACTAACGTAAAGGCACCGGTCTCCTGTACCGACCATTTGTTTTTTCACTTTAAAACATTCAAAATTTCGACTAAAAGTTGTGAAATAGAATGCATTTAATAGAATCACTAATCATATGTCACATATTAAGACTTCTCTTTCGTATGTTATCGGAAAGGCGGTAAATTCAACAAAATGTACGAGAGTACGTTTAGATGAGAGTACATTTGAGACGTAAGTATATTGTATTCTGTTATATATTCTGAACGCTATCTCTGCATAAAACACCTGTATCCGACCGGGGCTAAGTTTAATAGATTCTTTGCAATGAGACTTTCAATTTCCACTATTTTTCTAATTTCGAACAAAACGAAATAAGACTCCTGTTTTTTTTAAACTTACATTTTTTGTTTATTACACATATTTACATACTTACGATATGGTAATATCTTTATAAGTATATCTTTCTAACATAAAATTTCAACATGTTAGCAAAAATAACATATTTTCATTGATTTATCGATCAAATAACAATGGACGGAATGAGGAGCCCTATAAAATATGACCATTCCGACCAGTCGGTCTGTAACAGGAGTTTTGGCACTTTGAACATAAAGTTAATTTTCTATTTTCCAGGTTTTTTTGTAAGTGTTTTGTATTGAGTTATATATTCTGAACGCTATCTCTGCATAATACACCTGTATGCGACCGGGGCTAACTTTAATAGATTCTTTGCAATGGGACTTTCAATTTTCACTATTTTCGAACAAAATCGGAATAAGATCCTTTTTTTCAAACTTACATTTTTTGTTTATTATACATATTTACATACTTACGATATTGTAATATCTTTATAAGTATATCTTTCTAACATAACATTTCAACATGTAAGCAAAAATTACATATTTTAATTCATTTATCGATCAAATAATAAACCCTACAGAATATGAGCATTTCCTCATTCCGAATTGGTCGGCAACAGGAATTTCGCACTTTGTAGATGATGTTAATTTTTTATTTTAGAGGTTTTTCTTTAAGTGTTTCGTATTCAGTTATATATTCTAAACGCTATCTCTGGCTAACTTCAATAGATTTTTTGTAATTGGAGTGTCAATTTCCACTATTAAAAGGTGAGAATGCGTGGTCGGAATCAGGATCCTCGGGTCGGATATAACGTAAACGCACCGGTTGCCGACCGGCCTCCTGTATACAACCATTAGCGTTTTTGAATATTTTATTTAAAATATTCAAAACGTCGACCAAAAGTTGTAAAATAGAGCTGCCTTCATAGAATCATACTGTGCCAGATATAAAGGTTTGTCTCTAAAATCTTAACGGAAATCTGGGCATTTCAACAAAAGCTACGAGAGGGTGCAGTTCGTGTCAAATTAAATGTGAAAAAAAAGATAGTCATTGAAAAGGTTGATGATAAACTCAAAGTAAAGGCAATGACGATGAGCGGAATCTTCTGGAAATGGCCAGATAAAGATATTGTAGTTTATGACATGAACGAAATCAAATATAAAATAAAGTGTCTTGCACTCATATCCAATATCCAGTCGTGGGACTTGTTCCCAAAATAAATGAGCTGCATAAATAAAACAATGCGTACGTTCATTTATTACTTGTATTATAATTAATTATGAAAAATTATATTCTCTTTCGCTCTCTATATTCGCTCTTATATTCATTGAATATGTCAATATAAGTCAATTTCTCAAAAATATTTAAAATTAATTGCGATTTCATGATTGAATCGGGGTTGTTTAAAGCCTGAAATTTTATTATTTAGTGGCCTTTTCAAAGATCCACAGTCGTATACTATATTCAAGTCGTAAATCTTTTTACCTAAAGATGAGTGTGCATCTGAGAGCAATCTCGTATCACTAGTGGACACGCACATTGAAGCTCTCGCGACTAGGACTTAGTCTGTGTTTGAAGACCTAGTGCATCATACTTATCGCGATGATGCAATTCGCGATAGCACATTTCTATCGTTGGAACTGCACAGATGTCTTGCTAGAAGCTTATGGAGATGCAACAAACATCCTAGGATTGTATGAGTACAAGCCTTTTTTATTCGGGTGCAAGTTTTTATCAATCAATCTCAAAGCAAACAAATTAATTTTCATTTTGAAAATGGAATTGTTAACGCTGCGTTTTTGATATTTCGATATTGTCGCCTGACGTAGAGATACGTATTTCGCAAGAGGGAATACAAATGGTAAGGACTCGGCCCGACAGATTAAGAATTGACCAAAAATACATTATTTCTATCAGAAGTAGGTAAACACTATTTTATCACTTCTGAATATCTTTTTGTCAAGAATGTACTTCCTCGCAGTCGTTCAGTTATATACGAGACAGTTCATAGTAAGCGATTGTTTATTGAGCAAAGAAATTACACCTTTCTGCAGGAATTATGCTTTTAATATATTCTAACAATCATAAATATCAATTAATTTTAGACGATGTTTTTATTAAGTCATATATTGAAGTATATTGTTATTTATAGCTGAAAATTAAGAGGAATATCAATTTTCATTTGAGGTCAAATAACATGCAAATTTTTTTTTGTAATACTGCCACAAGCATTCAATGAGTTTTTCGTATTTATAATTTGAAATAAAAATATTATTGATATTGATAGAAAAGAGAAAAAACGACAATCAATATCGACGCGTAAAAGTGAAATAATGAAGTAGACTTACTTTGCTTACCTACAAACACTGAAAAATTATGAAATAATTCAACTAAAGATCAAGTCATTCTGAACAAATAAACAATAGTACAATCTTCAAAAATTGATTAAATCTTGATAGAATATTCGTGAAACACAGTTTAATATAAATTGAATAAAAAAGACTTGTTCAGTTTCACAGCATTTTATTAATTGCTTGACAATTGTTTAGGGGTGTTACTCCATTTCCAAAAGTTAGTTATACATTAACTCCTGAAAATTTTTCAAACCTTTAAACTATTGAAAATGGTTCACCTAGAAACAATTGTCAAGCAATTAATATGATGTTCTGAAGCTAAGACAAGTTTTGTATTCAATTTATATTGAATCATAACTGTGAAAAAAAATTGAATTCAAGGCTTTAAGAATGATACTCTTTAAAAACCATCTCTAATTTTAAATGATGAACAATATTTATTAACGTAGATTCGGTCAACTATACAAATAAAATTTTTATTCAAACCTATCGCCAAATTTTCTCAGTGTAAGGGATTAAAATGTGACTTAAATATTCTATTTTTATTATCAATTTTCTTTCTGGTTTTTGGAATCTTTCAAACTACATCCCTAAATTACTAATTCATTACTAAACTTGATATTTCTGTATTGAAACACATGCAGGAAAAACCTACTATAAAGCGCCTTATTTCGTACCTTACACGAATGTAAGTGGTATTCATTTATATTACATTAAAAAAATTCACTTCTCCGGGAATATTCTCTATAATCGCACATAGGTCCATCTAACATTCAGGAAAAAACCACATAATTCATTTAATATCAACCATATTTGAAAATCAAATTCACTCAACTTGAAATTTCAATATTGCAAGAAGCAACACTGATCATGCAGATTTTCATCAGCATCAATTTTTTGACACACTAATTTAACAAATAAGTAACCTGCGAACTTTGGTGGAAAGAATTTATTTGTAAAAAGCCTTACATACCTTTTATTTACAACAACTACCTATATAAGTGTAACTAAGCACATAATCACTTCTTTCCTAAGTTATACGTATTTGCAGATAAATCTGTTCCTTATAAATTCCAGCATGTGCTAGTTATACAAAAGAATGAAATTTTCACAATCAATAGCATTTATTAATATGACAAATCTGATCCATCAAACAATAAATCTACCTTCCATTGGCACCATGATAATAAATTTAGGAAAAAAAATGCCATGAAAATACATATTTCGAAGTTTTATAAAACTTGAATAGCTGTCCATATCCAAGAATAGCTAGATATAAATAAAAATTAATTTATTACTCAATGGGTGAGATGGTTTAGTGAAAATGGATTAAACACACATCAAACAAAAGTGATTTGAAAAACTTTAATTCATAAATTATAAAAAACTTTTACAATTTGAAATTTGAATTTTCAATGTTTAAATTTTTAACCAAGAAGGTTCAACAATGTAAATGTATATATATATATAACTGTTTGAAAACAAAATGAGCCAGTGGAAGATGGTGTAAAAAGCACAAATCAATAATTCATATATTCACAACTGTAAATTGTTCGAATATTAAAATTAAAATTTCTTTCTGTAATATTAAAATGATGACAAAAATGCAAAGATCTTTACTTAACAATTTAAGTGTCCATGGCATACCTTCGGGTCCACTCCTTAGCATTTCTAATTGCTTCAGATTCATTCACTTTCCATAGTTCTGCTACATCATTTGCAAGAGGGTCATCTGGGTTTGGAGCACTAAGTAGTGCTTGAATTGATAACAATACAGTACGGATTTGGAGAGCAGGGCTCCATTTATCTTTAAGTATATCTAGACATATTCTGCCAAGCCGATCTATATTTGGATGATAAATTTTAGTTATAAATCTTACTTTTGGTGCTGACATAGGGTAATCCTCTGGTAGGAACAGTTCAAGTTTAAAAAGACCTCCTTCAAAGGGTGAATCTTCAGGACCAGTTACTATTACATGAAAGTATCTTGCATTACTTTCGTCCGGAATTGCACTAATTCCCGGCACAGGTTCCTGCATCAAACGTTGTGTTTCTTTGATTATTCTCCGTGGTAGGGCTGCCATTTTATCTTTTATCGGCGACACTATTTGCTAATATTTGGTTGGACTATTTAAATCTTGAAGTTTTTGGTATTTCTACGTTGATATTGTAAAATTCACAACTTGTTTTACTATTCATCAAAGGAATAATTTTGTTTCAATTTTATTCACCGGAATTGTACATTCTCCTAGACAGAACCGTATTTTATCTGACATCCTCTCGTTTCACCGACAATTTTATTGAGCATGCGTCAAGGGCAAGGGCCTATCTGGGCCACTGTACGCATGTACAAACAAGGGTTATAATTTCTTTTAAGCATGAATTACCTTATTTTAGTTTAATTTTTTCTTTTTTCTCAAAAGTCGAAATACACGAGAAAAAATTGGTTTGAGAAATAATAATACTTACAATAATCTGATGGGAATATTATTCAATATTATATTTGAGATGAAAAATTACGACAATCAATTAGTGCCTCTAATATGAAATCCTTCCGAATATGAAATTATTCGGAATTCATATTCCATCTTATCGGAAGCAGCATATAGTAATAACGTTAATAGAAAAATATTTGGGCATTTATGCGATCATTTTTTTTTCAGCTGACTATAGATCAAAAGAGAGGTTGAATGACATTTCCGAACACACTGATTCTTATTGCTTTATAATATACTTTACCGAGTTGAACTTTTAAGATTACAGAAGTTAGTACATATACATTGTATCTGTACTAACAACTGATTAAATATTAAATGATTTTTTTCATTTTAATGCATCATAGAATCATTATCAATCGTGAAATATGAATTAAATATTACAATGAACCCAGATTAATGATTTCTGTCTGGACTACAGATATCAAATATACTTAATATAATCAGCTGTGGCATTTATTATATTGCTCCATTCCTTGAGTGAGCAATATTTATTCGATAAAATTTCAATAATTTCTTGTATTAAATGTTCAAAATTTCATACTCTTATGTTTTCATGATTTCCGAATCTGTTTCATAATATGAACTGCATTTTTTCACTTTTTATGTACTTCCTTCTCAATTTCACTTGCTATTTCGTACTAAATTGTTCGATATTCGAGTGCTTTATCTATGTTTTTCAATTCCACCCGTTAATAGCATATGTTAGCAGTACGAGTAACATTATAAAAATGATACTTATTTGAAACTCTTCCTTTTGATTATTAAAAAATATAAATAATCATATTCCAATGAACATTATAAACTAATAACTATAATAAGTTATAACTAATAATAAGGAAGTCATAATCTTCCAGATTTTAATTAAAAAGATTTCAAGTATTTATGTAGTGTAGGTGACAAACACTTGAGCTGTACAAATGAATTCAAAAAATCATAATGAATTGCCGCCATCCATATCGTTTGAACAATAAAACATACATTATAAAACTAGGTATTTATTATAGAGAGCTATGCTTTAAATTCATATTCAATTCAGTCAATTATTGAACAAACAATGAAGGTCTAGCAGACCTCATAGTCAAAAATACTTTTTAATCAATTTGCAAACTGATTAGTACCGATGGTAGATCACAGATATCTTAAGTGCCAGCAAGCACATTGTTAATTTTTCAAAATGCAGAATACTCTACTCATTTTTCATTTAAATATTATCAGGTAGTAAAAAATCACAAACAATAAATTATATGAACTAATTAATAACATTTACAACAGTACTCAAAAATGAGAAATCCTAAATACTTCCTGATATACTATGAACCATATGAAGAATGATGACTTCCACAGGAAGGACATACGTTATTTTCATTGAGGTTGTCACAGACTGAGCAATAATAAGGTAAAAAGTTCTTGATAATAGCTTCAATATCCACTTCTTGCAAATTTCTATTCATGTTACATACTTGATCTAATTTCCTGAATAATAAATCCATTTGATCAGATGGTATGTTGTAGCTATGTTCTTCATTATCCATAAAAATTCCTCTCATATCTTGCGTTGACTTGTCAACAATTTGGCTCTTGGAACTATTCAGGAAACGCTTAGAATCAATATTCTTCCTCCGAGCTTCTTGGAGACTGGCCAAAAACTTCTGCAACATAATATCAACATATTTTTAAATATCGAGGGTATACTTAGAATTGGTTCGAATATTTCCAAAGATTCAAATCAACCAACGGAAAAACAATGTATTCAGAACAAAATGTGCTTGCCTTGCGTAATTTGCTTCTCATCTCATCTGCGGAGACCTTCTGATGAGAATTTTTATATTTACTTTCCATGGTTTCATCTGCCATTTTTAAACGATAAAGAATAAAACAAAAAATTATTGCAAAAAATGCAATAAATTTGAAATTTACTTTTGATATATTCTCTCTGTTCCAATTAGAACTACGATCTAGAACCATAAAACAATACAAAGAACTAGAAACTTTGAACTACTTGTTCCACTGCATCAAATGCCTTCTTATCAATAAGATTAGCTACAATTCATCAGGGCAATTTCGTTTCAGTCTTAACAATTACGTAGTAAAACTTACAATTTTAAACTTGTTCACTATACTTCATAACCAGAAAAGTATTCTTGGATATAGTTCACGTTCCCATTTGATCAGAAAGAAACGTGAAATCAGAAATTGGTGTTGACAATTTCTCATTATACGAGTAACGTATGCATGTTTCATTATCTTTTGTATTGAATATATCTGAAGGTTGATTGAAAATCGTATGAATGCATGAGAGTAAATTGGTTTGGAACTAATAATATGTACTTTCAATAATCTGATGGGGATATTATTCAGTATTATATTTGAGATGAAAATGTACGACATTCAATTAGTACCTTGAATATTCAAGGCACTCAAGGCGAATACACAAGGCAGGGAGGATGTCATATATATGACATCCTTTCGAATATGAAAATATTGAGAATTCATATTCCATCTTACCAGAAGCAGCATATAGTAATAATGTTAATACAAAAATATTTGGGCATGTATGCAATCATTTTTTCTTTCAGCTGACTATAGAACAAAAGAGAGATTGAATTTCAGAACACACTGATTATTATTGCTTTAGAATATACTTTACTGAGTTGAACCTATAAGATACATTGTATATGTACTAACAATTGCTTAAATGTTAAATGATTTTTTTCATTTTAATGCATTGTCTAACCATTATCAATCGTTAAATATGAATTAAATATTACAATAAATCCAGATTATTGATTTCTGTCAGGACTACCGATATGAAATATACTTAATATGATCAGCTGCTGCATTTCTTGAAATATACTTAATATGATCAGCTGTTGCATTTCTTATATTGGCGACTGCTCTATTCCTTGAGTGAACAATATTTATTCGATAAAATTTCAATAATTTATTATAATATTAAATTTACAAAAATTTCATAAATTTAATTACCTTATGTTTTCATGATTTCCGAATCTGTTACATAATATGCCAAGGAAATAAATTTGCGAAGGAAGGCAAAATAATGCCAATAAAACAATAAAGCCAAGTGTTTTATTTAATTCATTAAGAAAGTAATTTGGTATTCTTTTACTATCAGATTTCCTGACAAGTATTGTTCAAGATCACGTTTTTATAAATGTTATTTTTACATGTAAATAGCTCATGGAACTGAAACACGCACAGAAAATTTATTTATCAATATTTCCGTGGTCTCCTGAGTTTTTTCTGTTTTTATGATTCGAAATAAACTCCTTATCATTATTAATATTGCGTCGTTATAATTTCCCACCTTTGACTGTTCAAGTTGAACATTTGGAAAAATAATAAAAAGCTGGATACCGAATAACTTGAATATATGAATGTTTTGAATTTATAACAGCAAAAACTTATTGTTGTTCTTCCTTGATCTACAAGTTTAGATCCATATGAATGTTATTTAATTTCTTATTTGCATATTTGTTTTTTCTCAGTAGAAAGAAATTTATTGAGTTATTAATTTTAAGCACGAAAACTAACATTTGTGACGGATAAAAAGAAAACTTCAATTTGCGCAAAACTATTAATTTTTTGTGTCTTCGCACGTACAAATAATCAATTAAATTGTCTCAAACTATACACTAATTAATCTAAATTACATAAAATAAACTTCCCAATAAAAATTTTGGAGCTATTATTCAAAAATGATACTGAAGTAATAAATTTCTTGACAGTTTCTATTTTAAAACTCTGACATCATTACGCATTAACGATAAAAATAAAAAATATCTGTTTTTCATATTCACAGGTAATGCCGACATCGGGAATTTGTAGAACTAACATATTTGAATGTACATCTCGATCCTTTCTAATGTTTATGTTTTGTTCAGTAAACCTAACGATTTAATTATTTAATATTTAACGTTTTTAATTAATGTAAACATTTTTTTTGATCCGAGTGAAAAAAAATGGTTATTGGCTCGACCAAGATCGGTTGATCGTTGGCCCCAATTTCAATCAAATGGTAAGTTTAATTAAATTTAATTTAATTCAAATGTAAGTTGGTCATCCATAATCTATCTTTACTTAACACACATGGATCAAAATACGAACAAGAAAAGGAGACTTGATATGCTACGCCGTATACAATCCACCAGCCAACGCAATAACGGACGTTGATATCAAGAAAATATTCCGACACAACATAGCGACAATTGCAGCAGGGGACTTGAATGAAAAACATACAGAATGGAACAGCCGAGTGGCGAACAAAGCTGGAAAACAGTTACCTACTAAAAATCGCCAACGAAAATGATCTCATAATTGCTGCACCCAGTGAACATACTCATCTATGTAATAGTTCAAATACAATAGATCTACTAGACATAGCAGTCATCAAAAATGTTCGCTGGACGTATAAATTAGAAACAGTTATGGACTTATCCTCGGATCAATGTCCGGTGATCATGGAACTCGAAACAGAAGCGAAGCCAAGACCCAAATAAAAACTCGGACAAACTGGCTAAGGTACAAAGAACTATTCAGAGCAAAAAAACCAGATGTACACAATGCAGAACAACTAGAATAAGGCCGTCAGGGATCTCGAAAGCAGAATAAAAAATGCTGTAGAGCAATCAACAAAAACAATAGAAGTCAGAAGAAGGGAGCCAATAACACCCCAACTGAAAATACTACTGATCAAGAAGAGGAGTGCACTCAAAACGTACCGAAGAACTCTACACCCAGATGACAAGAAACAACTGAACAAACTGGCACAAGAAGTAAAAGAACAAATAAGGGAGCATAGTACAAACCTATTGGACAGAAAGTTAGAGGCACTGGAAAGTGTAAACACCTCACTCGGGCAAATGGCTAAAACACTAATGAACAAGTAGCCAAAAAGAGAGATGCCGAGGATCTTCCACGTAGACGGCGTTGCTGCCAAAGCAGTAGTCTTCGCAACTCACCTGGAATCTCAGTTCACTAACAACCCGGAAAGCCGAGATGTCGATGTCAATTTCTATATGAATGTCAACAGAATAAGTACTAGGGCAGAAACACCGAACGAAAGAGAAGAAATAGAAGAAGTAACCGAAGATGAGGTTAAAACCTGAACTGAAATATCTACCAGAAAATGCCATTTAGGAAATTACCGAAATGGCACGTGGAGTATTCCGTACTGAACAATTCCCGAAAACCTGGATGCGTTCAGTAACAATAATGTTACACAAGAAAGGAAAATCAATCAACGAGGTCAACAGTTACAGGCCGATAAACCTGTTGCCTGCATTAAGCAAAGTTATAGAGAGAATTCTGTATAGAAGACTGAAAACTTTTGCAGAGAACAGGTGTATCCTTCCAGAACATCAATTCGGATTCAGAACAGAACACTCGACAATACATCAACTGGCTAGAATAACAGAAGACATAAAGGACAAACTCAATATATCAACACCAACTGGTGTCATATATTTGGATATAGAAAAAGCTTTTGACAAAGTGTGGCATCATGGTTTGATATACAAACTGAAGAGAGAACAATTTCCGAGGAAGTTAGTGAACATAATCCAGACTTAACTACGTGGAAGAACCTTCAGAGTGAGGATAGGAGAAAAACTATCGAACGAAAAGAATGTCAGTGCAGGAGTGCCTCAAGGATCAGTAGTTGGACCACTTCTTTACAACATATACATGGCAGACATACCTACCCAAACAGATGCAAAATAGCCCAGTTTGCGGATGAGACTGCGCTCTACATATCAAACAGAAGAAAAGTAAACGTTCAAAAGGGACTACAGGAAGATCTGCAGATAATGCAAAAGTACTTTGAAAAATGGAAAATCAAAGTGAACGCAAACAAAGCAGTAGGGGTTTACTTTGACCACAAAAAAAGGAGAAAGAAACCACCGGAAATAATCCTCAACGACCACTTCATTTAGTGGGATAAGAACACGAAGTACTTAGGAGTATATCTGGAAGAGAACAAGAAATTGAGAACCCAAATTTCTTAAAATATCAAGAAAGACAAATAAATGCATGCCTATCTGTAACCCCCTTTGAACAAAGAGAGCAGGATGTCAGTTAAAAACAAAATGAAGATAATTAAAACAATCATCATTCCAGGGCTCATATACGGAGGCGAAATCTGGGAAATGAGCAACACAAGAATCGAGAAACTTCAAGGCACTCTGAATAGAATTGTACGCACAGCAGTACGGGCACCAAGATATATGCCCAACTAGAATCTGTATGAGGAACTAAAACTAAAAAAAAACTCACGGAGACGATTAACGATAGAAGAACAAATATGCTTGAACGTATGAAATCACACCAAAACAATCTCATACGAAGTACAACAGAGATTACCCCCAGAACAACTGGCGGTAGAACATCTCTGACCCAATGGAAGGGAACGACGGAAGGAAAGAGCTCCCAAAGCAGCAAAAAGAGGAAGTGCTAACAAAGCACTAAGCCCTAATGTGTGAAAACAAAACTCACAAAATCCAACAGAAGAGGAAAGGCGAAAAAACGATGAAGAGGCAAAGGATTAAAGTCCTTAAAAAAACTCAGTGAAGACCTCTAATACTTACGTAAGTAGAGTTAGGTTGTGGGTCCACGTAAATCATAGACAAAAAAATTTAATAAATAAAGAAGGAGAATTCTGTTTACTCTGCATAGGCAAGAAACCACAGAACATTACATTTGTAATTTCTGTGCAAGAAAGTATTCTAATATTTCTAACCTTCATTGCTAGTCTAGATATAAGCAACTATTGAAAATATAAATGAAATTATAATTAATCTAATAAATTTCTCTATCTCGAAGGAAATACTTTGTGGAATTTATTGAACAATATGGCAGGGCCACCTCATCACTATATGGCAAATTTAAGCAATGCTCAACCAAATCCTATGAGGAATCCTTTTGTACAAAATCCAATGCAAAACCAAATTGGTGCGGGTATGCCCATGCAAATGGGAAATCCAATGGGAGGTCAATTGGGCCAGGGAATGATGTCACCTATGTCATCATCTCTGAATAGTCAAATGAATCCTGGAATGACGGGAAATAATCCAATGCTAGGACAGTTAAATCAACAATATAATTTAAATACTGGAAACCAGATGAATCAAATGGCTCAGCCCCCAAATTCACTGCAGATGGGATCCAGTGGAATGGGTATGTATGAGTAATATTTCCATTTTTCAAAGGATTCTGTTAATGTAATAAAAATGATTTATTTAAAAAAAATAATGCATTTCAGAGTTTTCCAACATGCATGCTGTTCAACAGCCTCAACAGTCGACAATGCAACCAAATCCTGGTGTTACACCTACACCTCCAGTTCAAACAACGCAGCAACAGCAGCAATCAAAAGAATTCAATACAGCTTCATTATGTCGAATCGGTCAAGAGACTGTCCAAGATATAGTAAGCAGAACACAGGAAGTGTTCCAAACCCTTAAGGCTATTCAACCTCCAAATGGTACTCCAACATCATCAAATGCAAGCAATGAGAAAAAAGCAAAGGTGCAAGAACAACTTCGTACAATCAGAGTGTTGTTCAAGAGGCTTCGTTTAATTTATGAGAAATGTAATGAAAATTGTCAGATCCAAGGTATGGAGTACACTCACATAGAAAGTTTAATCCCATTCAAAGATGAAATGGATCCTAAACATGATGAAAAGAAAAACACTGAGGCTTACCGTCAAGCTTGTCTTGAAAGCAAGGAAGTCATGGAACAGGTTGTTCTTAAGAATAAGCAACTCAAAGAGGTCATTGATCAGCTTAGAAGAATAATATGGGAAATAAATACAATGCTTACCATGAGAAGATCTTAATTCACTGGACTTAATTGGATTCCTCATTTATTGTAATTATTTATGTGATTATATTGAGTTTTCGGTACATTGATCTCTATAAATACTGTGTATATTATAAATAATATTCTGTACAGATTTTCTCGTTTTTGTAAATTAATCTAGATGAGAAATTAAAAAATGTAAATAGAATATAAGTATTTGGATTATAAGTACCCAAAGATTTGGATTGATTATTATATATATATATATATATATATATATATATATATATATATATATATATATATATATATATATATATATATATATATGTGTATATATATATATATGTGTATACATATATACATATATACATATATATATATATATATATATATATATATATATATATACATGTACATATGTACATATATACATATATATATATATATATATATATGTGTATATATATATATATATATATATATATATATATATATATATATATATATATATATATATATGTACATATGTACATATATACATATATATATATATGTGTATATATATATATATATATATATATATATATATATATATATATATATATATATATATTTTTTTATAGATATAGATATTTTATATAGATATATTTTTGTGTGGATGTTTCGTTGTATATCACAACTTTGTCAAAACTAATGAATACTTTTCATTAATTGAATAATAATTTTATGAATTACTATAGATATCAAAACTATGTAATATTAAAACTATTATTTATTATCTATACTCTATAGTAATTCATAAAATTCAATTATTCATTAGTTTTGACAAAGTTGTGATATACAATGAAAATAAAGTTTTTAACATTAAAATAAGCCTGTTATTGCTAAAAACATTGAAGATAACTATCTTTAACAGGCAATAAATCAATTTAGAAAAAAAATTATATATATATATATATATATATATATATATATAAATTTTTGGTAAGATTGTTCAATCTGTTTGAGGATGATTTTTTTTATTTAATATTCTACTTTGTAGAAGCTCTGTTAAAGCAATAAAACAATTAAAAAACTTGGCAAAGTTACACAAAAGTATTTCTTCACCAATAATAGAATCTAATACCCATACTAAATAAAAATATATTATTGAAAAATTCAGCAGTACAGGTATTTATATTATATTTAATCGATTTGTCGACGTTCTGCCCCGTAATTCGCGGGTTTCAAAACTTTTTTGACAAATGGAAAATTGTGATATACTGTTATGAACAGAAATGATATTGAATTATATATTTCTAGGAAGTTTGAAATATGTATATTTTTACTAGTTACAGACCAAATCTGTGAAAAATAAATTTAGACTTCTTTATAATGATATTTCAGTTTAATAACCACAGTTTAGTACCATCATATGTATCTAATATTTACCAAAATATTAGAAAAGGTGGTATATAGTCAACTGCAAGAATTCATAACACAAAATAAAATATTGTCGCCATATCAGTCTGGTTATAGAAGCAACTATAATTGTGAAACTGCTTTTCAATTTGTGTTAAATGGATTATGGAAAGAAAGCAAAGATGATTGTATACAGTAGCGATTTTTTTAGATTTAAAAAGGGCATTTGAAACAATAGACAGGCAGAGATTTGTGAGAAAACTGTGTTATTATGGAATATGTGGTGTATATTCTTGTTGCATAGGCAGCAGAAAGTCAAGTGCGAAGAACTAACATCCAGCTGCAGAATGATTGATGATGGGGTGCCACATGGAAGTATATTGGGTCCACTTTTTTTCGTATTTTACATAAATGACATGGAAACTATTTTGAAGCATTGTAAGGTGCATTTGTTTGCGGATGACACTGTAATATATTGCACGGGATATAATAAAGCTGAGGTAGAACTAAAATTAAACGAAGATCTTGAAAGAATGTGTACATGGCTGAATCTTAATAAGTTGAAACTAAATTCTGATAAAACTAAGGCGATGGTATTCGGAAAAGAAAAGTGCAAAATTCAAATAAAGCAACAACTGGTAGAAGTGGTTGATGTCATAAAATATTTAGGAGTTGTAACCGATAAAAATCTGTCATTTTCAGAGCACATAAGTTATGTCTGTAAGAAAATTTCCAAAAAAATAGGTGTTTCATACAAATCTAGTAGAAAAGGAGAGACACTAGGATCAAAGATATGCTGAAGGAGTTGGACTGGATGGAGGTTAAGGATAAGCTGGAGATGAATGCTTTAAATTTTGTTCATAAGGTAAATTTGAAGCTGGCACCCGACTACCTGAAGACAAATTGACAACGTTTTCTGAAGTACATGATCACAACACCAGGATCAAAGCCAATTTTATGTTGGATCATAGAAATACGAGAGCAGCACAAAATTATGTCCTTTTTAGGGCAGTTGTACAGTATAACAAATTGCCAACTGACTTGAGAAGAGAGACTGAATTAAAAATCTTCAGGAGGAAACAGAGAAGACTTGATCTTATGAAAATGAACGAGGACTGAATACCTTCTGAAAGACTAATTTATAAATATTTGAGATTATTATTTTTATATATTATGTGTTTAATTATAAACAATAAATTAAACCACTTGACTTAAGTTTCACTGAATATATTATTACAAACGCTACATATGTTTCGGGTGGTTAACCCATTATCAAGAGTATACAATATTACTGAGTAATATTGTATATTCAATATAATGGGTTAACCACCCGAAATATTTGTAGAATTTGTAATAATATATTCAGTGAAACTTAAGTCAAGTGGTTTAATTTATTGTTTTCAACATAATGTTTCACCAAGAGATAAGCGAAACTTCCGTGTCACTTGTGTTTAATTATGTCTGTATGTTAATTAGTATAGCACAATGTGCTAAATAAACATTTTTTATTATTATTATATTATCTTTGTATAAAAAAAAGTCAAAATTTTTTATACGTTAAAATAACATTTTGAAAACGCCACAATCTCGTGTGGAAATTTCGACAAAAAAAAAAGACAGAAAGGTCTTCAATATTATATAGACAACAGACTTTCCAATATATAAACATTTTTTAAACGTTCTCTGAAAAAGGATATATTTCTAAATTACAAAAGCCTGTTATTGTGCTAAGACTCATTATATATGACATCAATATTACAAAAATTTCAATAATCTGTAACATTATGGTTAACCATTGTGATCATCTCGGTCACCAGATTATGAATTTAGAACTTATGTTTAAAAACCTAGTTTGACAGTTAGGAAGCATGAAAACAATGTAGTATTCCAGATGAATAGACTATCAAGCTTGCCAGAATTTTTTCACACTTCTACAGTAGTATACAAATGAATTGTATAATAAGTATATTATAATTACTATTATAATAACAGACCTTTCTGTCAGAAAGATGTCAGAAAGACTTCCAGATTTTGATTGAAAAGATTTCAAGTATTTATGTAACAGGCAACAAACTCAAAATACTTGAATCGTACTAATTAATTCAGAAAATCATAATGAATTGCCATTCATATCATTTGAAAAATTAAATATACATTATAAAACTAGGTATTTATTATAGACAGCTATGCTTCAAATTCATATAATCAATTCAGTAAATTATCGAACAAAAAATAAAGGTCTAGTAGGACCTTATAGTTAAAAAAACTTATTGATCAATTTGCAAAGTGATGAAGTTGGTAGATCACAGGTGTCATAAGTTCCAGCAGGCACATCGTGTATATTTCCAAATGCACAAAAACTTTGACAATAAGCTAAATATACATTTTTCATTTCAATATCTTTAGCCAGAAAAAATCAAGAACAATATGATGTAAGTAAGAAATAACATTTACAACGTTACTCAAAAATGAGAATTCTTGATATACTATCTGAAATCAACTATCTGAAAAATGTTGACTTGCACACGAAGGACATATGAGATTAGCATTAAAATTGCCACAAACTAGGCAATCATGTAAAAGGCTACTGATAATAGCATCAATCTCCATTTCTTGCAAATATAGTTCATTTCTACTGAAACAAAACTCTTGCTCTATTTTCCTGAATAATTCATCCATTTCATCAGGAGATATGTGGTGCCTGAGCTCTTTATTATCCATAAACATTTCTCTCACATCTTGCGTTGACTTGACAGCAATTTGGCTCTTGGAACTACTTGAACTATTCAGGAAACGCTTAGAATCAATATTCTTATTCCGAGCTTCTTGGAGACTGGTCATAAGTTTCTGCAACACAATATTAACATATTTTTAATTATCGAGGGTCTACAAAGAGTTGTTTTCTATATTTCCAAAGATTGAAATTAACCAACAGAAAACAATGTATTCTGAACAAAATGTGCTTGCCTGGCGTAATTTGCTTCTCAACACATCTGCGGAGATCTTCTGATGAGCACTTTTATATTTACTTTCCATGCTTTCATCTGCCATTTTTGAACAATAAAAAATAAAAGAAAATTTTTGCAAAAAAAAGATGCAATAAATTTGAAATTCACTTTTGATCTATTCTCACTGTTCCGATAAGAACTACGATCTAAAACCATGAAACAATCTAAAACTGAGTATTAACTTTGAACTACTTGTTCCTCTTCATCAAATGGCTTGTTAATATTATAATGTACAAACAGGGCAATTTCGTTTTAGTATTAAAAATTACTTAGTATAACTTACGATCTCAAATTTGCTCACTATACTTCATAACCAGTGAAGTTTTCTTGGATATAGTGCAAGTTTCTTTCGATCAGAAAGAAACGTGAAATCAGAAAATGGTTTTGACAATTTCTCATTATATGCGAGTAAGGTATGCATGTGTCATTATCTATGACATGTCCTATATATTATTGTAATATCTTTGGGATAAATAGAGATAACTATATTTATATATCTGCTCATTGATATTCATGATAATCACCGTTGTATATTTTCGTATGATGAATGCGCCGAAGGACAAATAACACTATTTTTACTTACGTATTTATTTCCGGTATAGTGATTATTTTGCAGTATATATGAATTATCGAGTGATCTAAGAATTGTGGATTTCAGCCAAGTGTTTTTAAAAATGCGGTTACGACTTTGCCTTTCAAGGATGAATCAATAACTACTTAATATATTAATAAATAAATATTAACTATTCATTCACAATCAGCGATGTTGAATAAGTTAGTAGTAACTAACTACACTTTATTATGAGCACTATGTTAGCTCGAAGAACTACCATAAATATTTAAAAATAATATCTTTATTTCTATATAAATATCATTTTTATTTATAAATTAACGCATAATGATGAATGCCCAAAACTGCTGAGTAGTTCACCATTTTTAGTTCCAAGACTCAGTAGCAAAAGATTAGATTGCACCTTCTACTCTAAAACTTGTAATACAAATACTTTATTTAATTATTTTTTTATTGCGATTTGGGTAATGATATCCTCTGTTCAATTCTGAGTGCTCTGAACTAGGGCAAACTATCTTCTGTTTCTCCTCGAGGTTGTGCAGTTTGAGGGGAATACAAAGATAATTGGAAATTATTATACCTTGTAACTAGTGTTGATGTAATTTAGTTTTTTTCATAGGTTTATTTTAAGTTGTTTCTGTAATTGGCTGTTGAAACAATGAATGATATGCAATATATATATATATATATATATATATATATATATATATATATATATATATATATATATATATATATATATATCATTCATAGTTTACATTATGTTTCGAAAGCTGAGAAATTACTTATCATTTAAATCCAATGCAGAAAAACTCCAGTGATATCTCCTAGATTTACTGTTCCTGCTCCATTTAACCTGTATTTCATTCCGACGTGAAATCGGGGAAAGGTGTAACTATTTCACAGTTACTTTTCACTTATGGTTGGTTGATAATCTTCATTAATGTCATCTATTCTTCAACATTCTCTTCTTACTGGTTTTCACTACACACACCCGACAATCCGTAGTTCTTATATGGGCGAGTACGTATCCAAAAAGATCTATAGAAGACACTATCACTCAAACACAAGGGGCTCTTTGAATATCACCCATCCAATATTGCAGAAAACACAGAGTCGGAATTAGTTATTGTTTGAAACAATATAATACAGAAAGTGAAGTATCTGATTACTTTGTTTTTTCTTTATTGTTGGTGATTAATTTTTTTCTTCAATAAGGTCAACTAGATGCTTCACTATGTAATGGTTCATGACCTAGCTAAAAAAGTGAGTGGAAATACTATGGAGAATTTTGAAACGTATCTCATAACTTCATTTAATTATCTGTTGAAAAATCTGCCAATTTCAGGTTCCAAATAATTGTTGATTAGTTGAATAATTCAATAATAATAATAATAAATCTAATTGAATATAACTTAAATTCAAACACTTGAACTTATGATTTACACTTTATTGACTACAAAGCATGACGCGTTTCGTCGTTACAAACGACTTCTTCAGATGCTTACATTATTCTGTAACATGTGTTGAGAAGCAAAAATCTGCCAATTTCAGGTTCCAAATCATTGTTGATTAGTTGAATAATTCAATAATAATAATAATAAATCTAATTGAATATAACTTAAATTCAAACACTTGAACTTATGATTTACACTTTATTGACTACATAGCATGACGCGTTTCGTCGTTACAAACGACTTCTTCAGATGCTTACAGAATAATGTAAGCATCTGAAGAAGTCGTTTGTAACGACGAAACGCGTCATGCTATGTAGTCAATAAAGTGTAAATCATAAGTTCAAGTGTTTGAATTCAAGTTATATTCAATTATAATGGATTTACATCAAGTAAACGCCAACACTATTAAATAATAATAAATCTAATTTGTAGGAATTTATAATGCAGAAAAATGTTATTTTTTCAAAGAAATATAGACAAGTTTGAGGACTGCTGTCTAGAAAGAAAACCGAAATAGGCTTTAATATTGAATAATTTGAATAAAATTAAGTAGTTTTCTGGTTTTCATTATAATTGAGTTAAAACATAACAATATCATTTCGCCACAGTGGCTTCATCAGATGTAGATCATAAACTGAGCTAATACATTGTGGACTGCCAGCATTTATCCTGAAGGGTGTGGCAATGTCCATAGAACAATTTTCTTCTGAAGTAGGGCAATGACCATAGAACATAGAACATATGTCTTCTGAAGTGTGGGGAAATACCATAGAATACTTTTCTTCGATTGCTTTTTACTGGAGTAAATTTAGTAAAGGAGAATTATTGATTGAAAGTTGATCATTTAATAAACTTTTCGATTTATTCCTCTTATTAATAAGTCCCAAGGTATATGCTGGTCAAACTGGCAGGATATCAGACTTAGAAGAATATCTGAACACCAAATATGCTTTGAAAAAGATAAAACCATGTCGACGTATGCAACACATCTTAAAGAAGAGAACCATGTCTTCAATAACAACTTCAAAATATTACATACGGAACGAAAAGGTTATAAACTAACCCTGTTAGAAGCCATGGAAATTAATAAGAGGAAGAAATCGAATAGTTTATTAAATGAACAACATTCAATCAATAATTCTCCTTTATTAAATTTATTCCAGTAAAAAGCAATCGAAGAAAAATATTCTATGGTATTTCCCCACACTTCAGAAGAAATATGTTCTATGGTCATTGCCCTACTTCAGAAGAAAATTGTTCTATGGTCATTGCCACACACTTCAGGATAAATGCTGGCAGTCCACAATGTATTAGCTCAGTTTATCATCAACATCTGAAGAAGCCACTGTGTTGGCGAAACAATATTGTTATGTTTTAATTTAATTATAGTGAAAATCAGAAAGCTACTTAGTTTTATTTGAACTATGTATTTAGATTTTCATCAAGTATCGGCCCAATCGATTAATGATTTAATATTGAATCTTATAATCTTTTGTGAAACTTTTACAGCTTTTTTTCATTTTGTTAATTTAACTTGATATTTACGTATATGCCTGAAAAATAAAGAAACAAATTTAAATTCTGATCAATTCAGAAGCTCGGTGAAATTTCACTGTGAACTTTCTATTTTTGGATGATTATACACACTGTGTATTGACCTCACAAAATAATTTTCCGGGAAATTTTGTTGTGTGTAATCTGGCTGTTATATCTAATATTTTATAAGTGGCCTAGACGTTTCAATTTGAATAATGTATTATGGTCATTAAATCGATAAGGATTTCGTTCACAGAAGTAATTATTTACCGCTCCTCTGTTTCCAAAGCAACCACAATGTGGGGGTGAAGCAAAGAGTTTACGTGTGTTGTGTTATTTCTCTATCTTGGAGAGAATTTTCAAGCAATGGGAAATAAAATAGTGACTTTTAGTGAGCAACAATTACACAACTACCAGGTGAGTTACAAAAATTTAACAGAAGTCAACTAAAATTGTTACTCTACTTGCATTTTAGGACTGCACCTTTTTCAATAGAAAAGAAATTTTGAGGTATGTACCTTCATTTTCAAATAATATATACTATCATTCGACACGTTTCGTAAAGCTGCCAAAGCTGATAATCCAAATGGAATTTATTTTAGAGAAATATTATTTATTCGTCATATTAATAAACAAAAAGTCATTCCTGTGAAAAATGTATCTACATAATTCAATTTTCAATAGTTCAGTTTTTCATTAACGGAGAGTTTAATTTTTCAATTTAAATACGTAATTTTTTCACTAGTATAGAGAGCATTGTTGAAAATAAAATCACAAAGTTGTCAAAATTTCAATTTCAAGTATAAAATCATTTGCACATGTTCTTCGAATCAATATTTTTATGAGTAGATTACTTTTTATTATTCCTCTAACTATATTGATAAGGAACATTTTCAGAGTTTATAAAAAATTTCGGAATATCAGACCTGATTTAGTACCCAAACGAATGAGGCATAACGAACCAGTAACAATTAAAATTCCACTGGAAGATACAATTCAGAAACTTCCTGAATTACAGGTGAGTACTGAAATACGTGACATGATTGCAAATTTTTTCAAAAAATATTCAGATAATCAAAAATTTTTCAACGTCCTACAATAACTGATATTTACTGAAACAATATTAAACCAAATAAAGGGCGTTTGTTAAATCATGTTAGTTCTGTTATCATCATTTCATGAACACTAACTGTAGGTAGATTTATTTTTTATTTACATATTCACATTTGATCATTGTAGTCATTAATTTTCGGTTTGCTTTTCTTCGAAAAAAGGCACAAAAAGTGTCGAAATATGGAGATTTGTTTTGAATAAATGAGTTTTTAAACACTTCACCAGTCCGATTAATCCCGTTACCTAAATTATATATATATATATATATATATATATATATATATATATATATATATATATATATATATATATATATATATACTATATACGAGCGTACGACCAACGCAACCTATTTTATTTTTATAACCGACATTTGAAAACATAATTAATGATATTTGTCAAATAGACATTGCAATTTAGTAAATACTTACGGGTATAGAAGATATGTGAAAGTTCGATGCTTGATGTGTCGATGTGTCTGTAATCTGAGAGATGTTTTCTACTGATTCCTATGATGAAATTGTGGAGTTTCCATTACTCTACGGTATTCCACTTAGAGCCACAAGAAGATGCTTAGAGATTGAAATCGTTGCCTCACTTCGATGGACGTGGTGCGACTGACGAGTTCCTTGCAGAACGAAACATATGTTTTGCACTTCCATCAGGCGTGACGTCGATTTCAATATTTCTCTAACATTTATACCTTGAAGGATAATGGAGACATCACATCGTACACGTTCACATATCTAGCTCTACTATAACATTCATTTGGTTAATTTCAATTTTTCGAATGAGCGTTCTAATGTTCATTTTCTTAAATATTTCATTCAATGCCATAAGCACAAAAACTTCATTTCCTTATATATTTATATATATATATATATATATATATATATATAAATATAATTATAGTTTATTTTGAATGTTTTTAGTAATAACAGGCTTCTTTTAATATGAAAAACTATATTCTCGTTGACGTTCCGTTGTATATCACAACTTTGTCATAACTAATGAATAATTGAAGTTAATGAATTACTGTAGATATCAAATGTCAAACTTATTTTTTAGAAAAATCAAATTAGTTTTTTTGTATTTCCACATATTGATTTTTAGTATCAGAGGAATATTTTATAATATTTCATGATGAAGAAGACTAAAACGAAGCATTCGCTTCGGAAGTTTTAAAATATTCCTCTGATACTAAAAATCAATATGTGGAAATACAAAAAAACCAATTTGATTTTTCTAAAAAATAAGTTTGACATTTGATATCTATAGTAATTCATAAAATTCAATTATTCATTAGTTTTGACAAAGTTGTGATATACAACGAAACGTCAACGAGTATAAAGTTTTTCATATTAAAAGAAGCCTGTTATTGCTAAAAACATTCAAAATAAACTATCTTAAACAGAAAACAAATCAATTTTAAAAAATATATAATTATATATATATATATATATATATATATATATATATATATATATATATATATATACATATTGTTTTTAGTGTTTAATTGGGATTGCAGTCCAGGTCGGGAAAATAAGTTATCTCTTTAGTATTTTCCAAGCTTTCAAAAATGTTTATTTTCTTCTTCAGGGCTAAAATAGTATAATATTAACAGTTTATAAAACAAGGTACTATTGAAATTTTTTTTTCTTACAATTACTGTGAAGTTAGTCCGAAAGTTCATTTGTTTCCTGAATTTTGAAAATAAGTACGAGTATTCCCAAATCGGGAGTTCGAATATTATTGCATTCTACGTGTTTAGTAGTTGAAGGAAGGAACGACACTAACTGTATTTTTCAATTCTCCTTTTAAAGTGGATTGTTTCCAGATGTTTCCAAGGGCGTTACTAAAAATTCGGTAAATGGGATATCAGCATATGAGCCATTAATCAGAAGAACCAATTAAATTTATTTATATGTTGCTTAGATTATCTGTATCAGATTTTTCATTGAGGAAAAGGCTTTTGTTGTGATAATTTGCGTAATTAAAATTAAACACTGAAAATACATATCTACAGTCGTGAAATATATATATATATATATATATATATATATATATATATATATATTCTTCTTCACTACACAATCATATATTTGCTTTGGCTTGTCCAACTATATTTCTCCATATAATCATCTTTCATTATTAATGAAACAACATAAACTTGACGTGCATTTCGGTGAAACTTCACGTTCGTCGGTTGCTAATTGTACACTGAAATTCACCTCGAACAATCAACTGGTTACACAAGTAAACTTCAGAGACAACGCGATAAGAAATTTAGTTAAATTAGTAGTTCGCCTTCTGGAATGCCAGCCAGGTAATTTTGAGAACATTAAGAAAGTGAAAATTAGTCTGAACAATCTGATGATACAATAATTTGTCTCGATTTTTGAATTTATTGGAGGAATTCTGGAATATTTAGATCTGTATCTTTGTTTTCTGAATTTAATATTTCGAATTAAATATACTTACCTCTGCTTTTTATGTATTGGATGATTTGCGTGATGTGAATCGAATTTTCTACTCCTAAATTTACATTTGTGTTCAGAAATTGTGATTTCGAAACTTCTGAAAATTCTACCAATAACAACTTTATCATAACGTCTACATTTAATTATATAAACTAATGAGTAATCCGTTTAATTGAATTTTGTTTTAATTCTCTTTGTATGTAGACTTAATTATCTTTGGAACTTAACGCAATATTAAAGTCCTACAAGTGACACTGTTTTTATATTCCCATTAGATTTTCTAGGATATATTGAATATTATTCGTCAATACATAGAGAACAAAGTCGCTTTCTCTGTCCCTATATCCCTATGTATGCTTAAATCTTTGAAACTACGCAACGGATTTTGATGGGGTTGTTTTTAATGGATAGAGTAATTGAAGAGTAAGGTTTATATGTATAATAACATCCATTAAATAGTGGAGAAATACTGTTATTTTTGAGGATTTGAGAATTTTGTCTAATGTGATGTCGTAAATAATTACATTTTTTCCGCTTACATTGCAAACGCAAGCTGAACCCTACGAGATTTATCAAAATAATATACTAAGTACCTATTGTAAACATTGAAAAGGTCTACAGAAAACTCAGCTATGGTATATGTCTATCTCTTATGGATATCCCACAATGAAATTTTGTTTTTATTTACTTTTTACGACAAATAATGGCTAATTTTCGAAGCGATTTTAACCAATACAGCATTAATTCTTATCCAATTGAATACCTTAAATACGTTGCTCATTTAATAATAGGTCTATATGGCCCTTTACAGCATATGATTAATGAATATTTTCGAAGATATTACAGATTTACAGAGAAAGCGACTTTGTTTTATACTATGTAGTGATATATTATATATATATATATATATATATATATATATATATATATATATATATATATATATATATATATATATATATATATAAATATCTACTAGTAATTTATAATATATAATAAATCGCGTATTTTGAGGTAGGTGAAACAAATCCTCTGTGTTTGTATTTGTTTGTATTGAAGTCATCATTTACGACAATGTGTGATTATATTACGTTCTATGATGACATTTACTGTCAATTAAAAGATAAATGTTTACTAAAACCATGTATTATATTGTTGAACACAGGAAATTTATGTCGGAAAGGATGTATGGAGTATTTATGCGTAAATCTTATCTATGTGTAAAGATTTATGGAAAACTGACAAATTGTTTTTATTGCCCGATTTCGTGTTTTTTTATCTAAATAATTTGATTATTTTTTTAACAATTTCAAATTTGATCTATCGATGTATATACGTTATGCTGCGAAATGTATCAACCATTGTTTCAATAAGATTAGTTATTGATTTAAATCAACTACTGGTACTATGAATAGTTGAAATAAAAACATCGTTCGCTCGATTTAGCGTATTCAATGTGTAATTGTTTTATTGACCATCAGTGATCAATACATTTTCCGGAAACAATAAAGATGCTTGTTTTTTTCTAGGAAAATCCATTTAGGAAGCGAATATGTGAAGTTTTTTCTAGAGATGGCAATGGAAATCTGTCGTTTGAAGATTTTTTGGAATTACTATCTGTATTTTGTGAACACGCACCTAGGGATATCAAAGTTTATTACGCTTTCAGAATATATGGTAAGATCTTGATCTTGTTTAGCATTTGTTAACTAATATTTCAATTTTCAATCATCATAAAATATTTCTAGATTTGACATATGTTGTGAATATTTCACAGTAAACATATACAAATGCATCGACTACGTATTTCTACAAAAGAGATACGTGGTACAGTTTTCTTCAACAAAACGTGTAACAATGTAACAGTTAATTTTGTTTTTTCATCTTTCTTTTCATCTGATTCTTCAAAGCATATGAGAATTTATATATTGAGAACTAGCAACTGTCCGCGGTTTTACCCTCCTGAATTAGGATTTTTTTTCCACACAATTTTATATTTTTCTGCGATATCAAAAGTTCTTTGTGCTCATCAAGACTATAATCTATCTCTGTGCAAAATTTCTAGACATACGTTCAATTAAATCTGAAGGCAATGCGCTAATGAAATTATGCTTTCAAAGATTCGAAATTCTTTTCATAGCACTATTCCTGTAGGATAGTATATTATGGTATCTCATGGGAACCAGACATTTTCCTATATGAAAAGTTATTGGTCAACAACTGTCACTTTGTTAAAATAAATGCAAAAGAATGTCGGAGCTTTATCCTTGGCTCTATGTAGATCAAAACATATTTTAGTAAAGTCGTTTTGTAACCATAAATTACTACTCTGTAAAAAGAAATGAAAATAATAACACCAACCATGTAGCCTGTGGTAAACAAAAACAGAAGTCTCCTATAGGCACCGCGCATTTTCCGGTAAAAATAGCAGTCGACGTGCTATTTCATATTGTAATCTACCTCTCTGTCAAATTTAATACGTATCAGTTCGGGTTTTTAAGTAGCATACTTCCAAACATCAAAACTTCCGCGTTTATAATATCAATAATATTGAACTTAGTAAGGTTAAAATTAGTTATGTACGATGGGATATCCGTACCTGTTTCCAGGTTTAAGTCTGCGAAAAATTGGCATATATACCAGGGTATTGAGTTAATAAAAATAAACGAAACGAGCAATTCTACTGTCATTAATTTGTAAATATCGGTTTTTATTTATTTATTTATTTATTTATTTATTTAACATACACTGTTTTACAGGACAGGTCCTAATTACAAAACAGGAAACAAAACAGATACTAAAAACAAAATTGGTAGTACAAAAGTTTGAAAGTTTCAATTTTGTATTTTCAAATTTTAAAGTTCAATTTTAAAAGAAAGATTTTGTGATATGAATCACAACTACTAAAATGAAATATAATTATAGGAATGAAAAAACTTAAATGCTGACCAAACTTATACATACATATAAAAATAAACACACACATACATATACATTCACATATTAACACTTATACACACATACAAGTATATGAGTGAATATGAATCATGTACTTGAATACACATAAATAATTGTTCTAGCAGAGATTATAGTCCAAGATCTCAGGGCCACCAGACGTCACGTATTTTCTGATGAAGGAAATGTGGACGATTGGGTAGCGTTAGTATGTACTAAGAACGCATGCCTACCTGCTGGCTTGCCTAGACGGCCAATTTTCAGGTATCAGGTAATCAGGCTTGCCTAGACGGCCAATTTTCAGGTATCAGGTAATCAAGGTACATAAAAACATTACTCACCTCACGTAAATTAGGAAAGCTGATTTTTACGTATATTGTAGGCAATATCCTTAAAAATAAGTCGCCACTCGCCAATACTCCGTCAGCCGTATTGCTTTACAGACGCATCAAAGCTCCCAAAATGAATACTGAACCTCACGTATTTTCTGATGCATCATTTTTATATATGTCCACCATTTTGACAACCATTTTGAAACCTTTTCCAAAAAGACAGACCGATCCAAGGGGCCAATCATCCCTAAACTCAATTTTAATGCCTCCTTGGGTAGGAGCGCGAGGGCAATATCCACGCGCATGAGACTGAGTGAGACATGTATTAGGATTTATTGACTTCTCTCTCTCACTCTCTCACAGCTTTCTCATATCAATTATTCATTTATATTAAAAAAAATCAGCTAAAAATTAAAAAATCAGGTAAATAATTAAAAATTAACTCTTGAAAAAATGTTCAATTGACTACAATAATTCTAGAATTTTATGCTGCGAGCTGTTTTGTTGAATTCGTAAAAACTTAAATTTTCTTAACTTTCCACTAATAAAATTAAAAAATTTCAAAAATCGGGAAGTTATTGGTTTTACCCCGTTTCTTGAAAATCGAATTTTCATCAGATCTCGACGCCTATTATTATTTATTATTATTATTATTTTGAAATAATCATAAAAAAAATACAAAGTAGAAAAATATTAATCTCTGATCATTTCTGAATAGTGCCTATAATCTTCATTATCATCGTCATTGAAATTTAAACAATTTATCATCCAACCAATCTTGATATTGAATATCTAAATCGTCGTTGTCATCAACAGCATTATCCTCATTTCTTTCCTCTGTAAAAAACAATTCAAACAATGCTGCACTCAACTGACATATCGATGTTCGGTATTCGATAAATAGTTCAGCACTTATTGATCAGCATATTAATCTCATCATAGTCGAAAAATCAGCATTTTTAGTTGATTCATTTTCAACATCAATAATCAATTGATATGTGTAAGCTGTGAGAGAGTGAGAGAGAGAAGTCAATATATCCTAATACATGTCTCACTCAGTCTCAAGCGCGTGGATATTGCCCTCGCGCTCCTACCAACAGAGGCATTGAAATTGGGTTTAGGGGATGATTGGCCCCTTGGAAAAATAGTTGTCTGGTGGACATATATAAAAATGATGCATCAGAAAATACGTGAGGTTCAGTATTTATTTTGTGAGCTTTAAAGCGTCTGTAAAGCAATACGGCCGACGGAAAGTGTCTGGGATTATTGGTGACTTATTTTTAAGGATATTGCCTACAATATACGTAAAAATCAGCTTTCCGAATTTACATGAGGTAAGTGATGTTTTTATGTACCTTGATTACCTGATACCTGAAAATTGGCCGTCTAGGCAACCTAGCAGGTAGGCATGCGTTCTTAGTACATACTAACACTACTCAATCGTCCACATTTCCTTCATCAGAAAATACGTGACGTCTGGTGGCCCTGGGATCTTACTCTATTATGTATATCAAGGAAACTTGCCTTAATATCAGTAACAGAACAGTTGAAAATTTCCAGCTTACCTCCCAAAATATTAAATTGTTCACACATCGTGTGCAACGGATAAAATTTTAGAACATTCGTTCTAGCTGCTGGAAGGTAGAATGTGAATTCGCTTCTGGAAGAAACGTTTGAAACAATATAGTTAAGCTTTTGCAATAATTCTTGCCATTTCACTTTATTGTTAATTATTTTATGCAATAAGATTATTGCATGCCATTTCCTTCGCGCACAGAGTGTGTCCACATTATGTCTACTTGTAAGTGTTTCATGTTGTATGCCTTTAGGTGGATATATTGCATCAATTCTGAAGCTCAAAAGTTCAAGGAACTTTCGTTGTGTACTCTCCAGTTGATCAACATGTAACTGATAACTAGGATTCCTGACTGTTGATCCGTATTCAAGTTTGGATCTTACGAAAGCACAATACAATGTTTTCAGAGTTGATATATTGCTAAATTCCTTACCAATGCGAATAATCAAATCATATACTCTACAGGCAGCGGTTACTGTAGTATTGATATGTGGCACAAAAGTTAGTTGAGAATCGAAGGTTACGCCAAGGTCAATAAATGTGGTAGGCCTTCCCAAAATATTATCACCAATTTCATAGTTGAAATTTATCAAATTATATGTTGTGGAGAACGACATAACATGGCATTTGGAGATGTTGAGGGTTAATTTGTTGAGATCACACCAATTTACAATATTACGCAAGTTTCGGGCAATGCGTTCACAGTCACCAATGCTGGAAACATAATGAAAAATCTTAAAGTCATCAGCGAACAATGAACCCCTCATCATCTATGACGATTATATCATTTATGAACATTGAAAAAAGCAAAGGACCAGGTACAGAACCTTGGGGCACTCCAGATGAAGCACGGTATTCAATTGATGTATATCCCGGCTAAAAACGAGTTGCTTTCTGCCTTTCGAAACGCTTCATCAAACTTTCGAACTACGATTCGAAAAGTTTGATGAGGGATGTCGAAAGCCCGAAAGTGCCTAGTTTATTCAGTAGAAAGAATACCGTGGTCAAGCCTGTCGAACGCTTTAGAGACGCCCATGTATATCACATCAGTCTGTTTGCGATTGTCAATACCCTCAGCAATGTACTGAATGATACATGTTAGATTTGAAATTGTTGAACGACCTTTCATAATACCATGTTGGAGTGATGAAATCATGGGATTAACATGATGCGAAATTTTTTCATGTAGAACACTTTTAAATACTTACAAATTAGAAATTACAAATTATCGAGATGGGTCTAAAATTACAAATATCTGATTTATCACCTTTCTTAAATACTGGGCAAACTTTTGATTGTTTCCACAGTGAAGGAATCGTACACGATTTTATGCATAACATCAATTAAGTTGAACAACAACTTAAGAGGACGGGCAAGTTTTCAAACACAAGGTGAAAGATTATTAATTGTATCATGCATTTTACTTTGTGGGTGAATACATGTTTCACATTATTGTAACAACTATCTTTATAATTTATAAGATAATGAGGTCGAATTACCTAATACTAACGATTTCCTAAACTAATGAATTCAATTGCTCTCCCTCTCTCACTCACTCTCTAAAGCTCTATCCAAGCCACCACTCTATTTGTTAATCATATTGATAGGCATAAATGTGAAAAATATCAAAAATTTTAAAAACGCATCCCTTATTTCGATATTATAGGATAATTTTTCGATTAAAGCTAGTAGCTCTTAACTATTTGTATATCATTCAACTGTATAATATTCAACTAATAGCAACGCGTTTATCTTCTCAAATTAGAATATCAGGAAATAAAACATGTTTAAATAACTAAAGTTATATTATGCGCAATTTTCCATATCAGTTATTTAAATCAACTATATTTGTGGTTTTAATTTGTGACATTTAAATAAGAAATTTGTGCGAAAAAGAATATTGTGATAAGTTATCACAAATTTAACTTCCAATTTAAATGCGTAGTTGTGTTTTGAAGGAAAACTTTTGATTGGCCGCTTTCTTATATGAGGAAGAGAAATTTTATATTATTTAATTAATATTAGGCAATAATAATAAAGTGTTTTGGTTGTACATCAATTATCAGAATGATATTTCCTTCAAATTCTTCAAAATAGATCTCTTTTATTCATGAAGATTATCATTATTGAACGTTTTGAATATTAAACACAATTAATTAAAATGAAATCACTTGACGTGAGTTTCACGGAATATATTCAAAACTCAAAAGAGTTTTTGATATATTCAGTGAAACTTAAGTCAATTGCGTTAATTTTAATTTATTGTTTTTAACATAATGTTTCACGAAGAGATAAGCCAAGCGTTTTTTTAATGTGGTTTTACCCGTTAATGGCCTATTTCACGATCTATTGTGGTCCTGTTGATTATAATATTGTATCGAATTGAAAATAGTAATATTGGAAATGATGAAAGCGGTGTAAGTCATAATTAATTTTGGAAAATTATTCGTCTTATTGATAATCATCTAATGGAACTTAAACCATGCCGTCTTCTTCTTCTTTCTGCTGGGTACAAGTAAATTGTTCAAAGAGCGATGCATTAGATGTCTCCCCGCATATATCGTAAGAATCCTCTTCTACTGGCGATTCCACATTAGAGCACGATTGTCCTCGACAACTGATACATGCTATTGAACAAAACGATCCAACTTTTTTACAGCCGCATAGATAACGCATAGAACAGATAACCTTGTGGCATTACATTTTAAATATGGTTTCTGGCATATGACCGCCACGGCTAGCTCGGATGTAGTCCAATCTGGACGTCCAATTTTCGATGACTTTTTCCAACATTTGTGGCCGTATATCGGCAATAACACAGCGAATATTGTCTTCCAAACGGTCAAGCGTTTATGGCTTATCCGCATAGACCAATGACTTTACATAGCCCCACAGAAAGTAGTCTAGCGGTGTTAAATTATAAGATCTTGGAGGCTAGTTCATAGGTCTAAAACGTAAAATTAGGTGGTCACCAAACGTGTCTTTTAATAAATCGATTGTGGTACGAGCTGTGTGACATGTTGCACCGTCTTGTTGAAACCACAGCTCCTGGACATCATGGTTGTTCAATTCAGGAATGAAAAAGTTAGTAATCATGGCTCTATACCGATCACCATTGACTGTAACATTCTGGCCATCATCGTTTTTGAAGAAGTACGGACCAATGATTCCACCAGCCCATAAAGCGCACCAAACAGTCAGTTTTTCTAGATGTAACGGTGTTTTGATATACACTTGAGAATTATCTTCACTCCAAATGCGGAAGTTTTGTTTGTTGACGTAGCAATTCAACCAGAAGTGCGCTTCATCGCTAAACAAAATTTGCGCGATACGTATTCCGCACAGATCCATTATTTTAGAAATAAAATTGCACTCTTTGCAAGCGTTGTTCATGCGTGAGTCTATTCATGATGAATTGCCAAACCAAACTGAGAATAAATACTTCTCAGCTGTTAAATCAGTCGCCATCCTCAACAGTAATGCCAGCTTAAAGTTCTATACCTCTAAAAAAACACCCGATACAATTCTCGTAGTGCACATGATTTCTATGTACAAAGATTTAATAAGAAACAAACATGTAAAAATATTTTAATTGATGGCATTAAACTATTCAATGGATTGCCTAATGAAATTGTAAGCGCTGAAGATGTACGTGGTTTTATGAGGCTGCTTAGAAAATTTATATTTGATGTAATTATATGACGGATTTTATATAACTTTAGAGGCCAATAAACCATATTATATATATATATATATATATATATATATATATATATATATATATATATATATATATATATATATATATATATATATATATATATATATATATATATATATATATATATACTTATAACTGATTTCAGTGCCACCTATACTAGTGAGTTGTATGATTAGCAATGGTATAGCTGTAATTTTAATGTTGAAAGTCTAGTTGAAATAAAAATTGATCTATTCTCTAGTGAATATATTTCTGGTTGAATGAACATATTACTGTTTTTTTCAGATTTTGACAAAGACCATCACATAGGCCCTGAAGATATAGACGAAGCTTTGAAGTTGTTGACACGTCAAGACTTAACGGCAGAAGAACGACAACAAATCGCGGAGAAAGTAATGGAGGAAGCAGACGTAGATGGAGATGGAAAATTGTCTTTCATGGAATTTGAACATGTAGTGACTAGAGCACCTGAGTTTTTATCAACATTCCATATACGGATTTGAATGTTTTTTTATATTAAATAAGTATCTATTTTTCTTTGTTCTTTTCAATACAAACTTAAAAATTTTCATTTCCGTAACGATTGATTTATTTATTGCTGTATTTGTGATTGATCTCATGGAGATACGTACAATGAATATCGTGGTCCCCATCATGGTTGATATTCAGATGGTGTGGAGGATTTTGATGTATGGACTATACCATGGATAATCCAAGTAGAATTAAAGCCTGTATAGTTATTAATCTTGGAATGGCATTAGAGAAAAGAGGGTAAAGAAAGCGATAAACGAGACGTTAGTTACAACAGAGAGAAAAGTACTGGATTTCATCTGGAAATCTGGAAACTAGTTAATGAATTGCCCGCCATGTTGTGAACTGGAACGATAAGGTCAATCTTACAAATCTGCAGACAAAGTTCTCAGGTGTTTGAATGAAATGTCCACAAAGCCTCTACGTACTCTCATTGATCTTGTCACGAGAAAGCAATCTTCAGTGCTCAAGAGCGTTTATCCCGTTTCTTTTATAGATGGAGCTTACTTAATTAGTTAACGGATTAATGCTCGCCTCATTTTGAAGAAAGGACCTGGATGCGGTTGGTAATCCATCGAAACTTGATTGTTTAGATGTTCAGTTTAATGAAGATTCCCAATAGGGATGTAACAATTGTATAGTGATTTAACAAGTTCAATTATTTTCGGAAAACACTTAATATTCACTCCCGACAGTGAAAGGTTGTGTTTTCGTTGACAATATTTGTGTAGACAGCTCTCTGAGAGTTTTATTTGAAATATTTCGGTTGAAATTGTTAGGTGTCTGTTATGTGATATTTCCTTATTACCACTCACCTTTAACTCCCTCTTTACGTTGCCGGCAGGGTTCCAGGTAACGAATAGAGAGGAAATTATTCTACCTTCTGTTAGAAACAATATTCATTATGTTGATATTATACCTCTCATGATTTTAAACGGTATAGTCCCATATATTGATGGCATAATTTCATTGCATTTCCACAGAAATTGTTGTACTAAAGCATTAACTATTATATAGGCACTACTGCTCCAAAGTTAAACGTATCAAAAGTATAAGAGTTAAAAAATGAATACCTATACTGAAATATATATATATATATATATATATATATATATATATATATATATATATATATATATATATATATATAATGAGGATTAAATGAAACACAATTCTCACAACTCCAATTTTTGGTTTAATTAGCTACCGGTTTCGCGAAGTATTATTCGCATCTTCAGGCTTCAGAGGGCTGTGAAAAAATATGTCAAGATGAAGAGCAATGTAAGATACAATGCCATAAAACTCACAGTAGACCACACTGGGCAACTATGAGGACATGTCAATTTCATGTATGTATGTTATCGAATAATAATGGACTAGTACAAATATAGCTCGTCCCAAGATAAAAGAAAAATCACAAATTAAACATAAAACACAAGTCGCATTACGACTTTATATATATACCTATATATATATATATATATATATATATATATATATATATATATATATATATATATATATATATATATATATATATATATATATATATATATATATATATATATATATATATATATATATATATATATATATATATATATATATATATATATATATATATATATATATATATATATATATATATATATATATATATATATATATATATATATATATATATATATATATATATATATATATATATATATATATATATATATATATATATATATATATATATATATATATATATATATATATATATATATATATATATATATATATATATATATATGAGGATGGGTATAAGGAAAAATGAAACAACGATAAAACATTTATTAGTATATTCAAGATATACATTTATATGAAATTGATAGGAAAATAGAAGAATATAAATAGATGTTATGATTTGCGTAAATAAAAAGGCACACTGAATTCAGTAGAAAGTTGATTGTCAACTAACTTCAGAAATGTTGGAAGCTGAAAAGAATTTTAGAGTCCACAAACTGGGAATTGAGTTTCCGATTTTTTTACCATAATGAATATATTCCGGTATATATGGGCTGAATACTGATTAAGAAAATCACCGAGATTTTAGATGAACAAGTTGCCAACCGAAACGGGAATAGAGTTCCGAATTTCAAACTACGAGTAGTAAACATTGAGTATGCAATACTAGTGACTAGTACCTAAGTAGGTAATATGTGTTGAGAACTTACAACCTGTTTGATTACTTGATTTCTATGAGATATTCATACAAATCGAATAATGGTCCTTAATTCTCTTTAAACTTTGAAAATAATTTTAAGTGTTTTTGTTCTTTGTTTTTTGTTCTGTTGTTTAACGAAAAAACAAACATGAATGTAATAATTCTATTCAAGATTCACTTAAAATAAACGGATTAAATTTTGTAGTATGTATAGCATTTCAGTTGTTCAGAATGAATTATACTTTTGAATTTATTCAATATTCAAAATGCCATAACTTAATAGACTGATTAGATAAATTTCTACTTCAGTGATGAAGTAGAAATTCAAAGGACAGTAATTATAATTATATCATCAACTTTCTAAACCTATTATTCTTGTTTGCTTTCATACTGCCAATAAACCTTTCATTTTGCTTTATATCTTTTTTTTGGGATATTTTGATATTCTCTACTTGAATAATGTAAAAAAACTCGAAAGTCGACAACATACACCAATCCAAAATGTCAATATTGTGGATAAAAATTCTTTTCTGCTTCCCATTGTCAATTCGTCAGTTGAATAAATGTATCCAGTTAATATTAGAGAGAAAATAATATTTTCAATTACATCTACACATTCAATTTACTTAGGCGGTAGTAATTATTATCTTTTCAATCAAGAAAACATAATTGTGCATATACTTTGAACAGCACATATATCTTAATGAGGAGAGGAGTAATACAAGTAGGTGTACGTCAATTGCAATTTTCTTTTACCACATTGATTAAAATATATGATGAAGTAGACTCAAAGATATAATAATAAAGAGTTAATAATTGTATAAAGCTAGAAAGCACACTTGCCAACAATTTTAATGTTACCGACCTAAAATAGTCACAGAAAAAGTCTACATTCATTTCAAATTAAACTACCACATAAAAGATGGCGCACATATAAGCGTTTTACAGTTTTTCTGTTTTACGCATACGAATCGTAAAAGTATCGGCCTTTGGAGAAATCTTTCGAAAATCTTTTTTTTGTCTATTGGAATATATGCGTTACATATTAAAATAGCGACCAGGACATTTGTTAAAAATTCAGTGACGTTTTATTTTAGAAGTTGTTTTCTTAGAATTTATTTTCTGAAAAAAAATAATGAATCGAAATTGCCATGATCGTAGTGGATGAAGAACATTATCAAAATAGTTGGTAGATAATTTAAATTACAGACTGTTGATTATTAAATAAGTTGTTATTTCGAAGTAGTAAGAACTGTTCTATTTCAAAGTTTTGGCGATACTACAGTGAAAGAAAATGACAGTAGATTATTTAAAATTTAGATTATATTAGGTTTATTTATAAATCACCGTTGTAAATTCTGAATCATCGCATTTCAGTGTTTTATATTCGAATTTTATTATTGAAATATCAATTAATTTTATTATATTTTAGTTTTGATTTTTCAGTAGTGTATATCATTAGCAGATGTTAAATTATCTGCTTTGAACTGAAATAGTTTACTTCCGAAAGATTCAGTTGAATTTTCAGTAGATAATTATAACTAAGAAATGAAAAACAACAAAGGAGTAAAATAAATGAAAAAGTTGGGTAAAATAACACTACCCAATTGAACAAATTCGAATTGGATAATTTGTAAGGTTCAGAATATATGTCTTCTGGTTCAAAATGTCATTAATGAAAGGGAGGTTTCGCTATCTCTTGGTGAAATATTATGTTAAAATCAATAAATCAAAATTAATACACTTGGTTTAAGTTTCACTAAATATATTGAAAATTCTACATATGTTTCGGGTGGTTAACCCATTATCAAGAGTATATAATGATAATAGTATGATTACATGTATGGGTAACATTGTATACTCTTAATAATGGGTTAACCACCCGAAACATATGTAGAGTTTTCAATATATTTTGTGAAACTAAGCCAAGTGTGTTGATTTTAATTTATTGTTTTCTAAATGTCATGTTTATCTAGTTAGTAAATGGTTCTAAACAGGGTCTGGATAAGCTCGTTGTAAACATCAAACATCACAACTGGAATACAGGTAGTAGGTAACACTTTATTGTGCTTCCAACAAGCTTTATTGTAATTATATGCGTTGTTTATAACACATAGAATTACATCAGTAACAGTTTTCTCCGTTTATACTAAATACTTTTTAATTCAAACATAACCTACAAATAGCATACTTTTGAATGTGTTGCCGAATTCAACATAAAAACTGAAACATACTAAAAATCGCTCCAATCTTTAAGAATAATACACCATGTTTAAAACTAAACTATTTGAACAATTAGTTAAGTGTACAGAGAAGAAAATAAGTATATGTTGTCAATGGCATAAAAGTGTCATTGACGAATACAGCACTATATACCTAGTCGTATTTTTCTAGTGTACTTTATATTATCATTAAACAAAATTTCTCTTTTAACTTCTCATGAATAAATTAACAAACCTTTAATTAAACAAAATGAAAATATCCTGCTAATTATCATTAACATATAATAAGAATGAATACTGTTTAAAATTAATTGATTAAACTGATTGTTTTCAATGCAACATCGATAATGTAATCAGACAAAAGGCAAAAATCAACAGAAAAACATTAAGTGGAACGATATCTTCCGAAACCAGGCCTTACTCTCTGTATCGTTGTGCATGTAATGATTTTATACTTTAAGTCTGTTTTATAAACTTGGTAATAGCGTTGTCATCCTCTTCTGGGTTATGTTGAAAGTTTTCAAGGCCCAAGCTCATCTCAGAGTTCATAAAAATCGATTCTTAAAATTCTAACGAACAGGGAAGCAGCCGAATTAAACAGAAAAAGGGACCAAATACACAATTTCTGAACAACGATCTTCATTTCCTTGCTCTAATTAGTATTATATGTTATTAGGTTATGTTATTGAGTTATTTTGGAGAATGTAACACTTTTATTTGGCGTGTTTCTTTTTTTTTTCAAAAATGAAGTGTTTTTTTCTACAAAATAATCTAATAACCTAACCTTAAGGAGTAGAGTTATTCGCCGCATGGAGATGACTACTACTGAGTAGACTATATGACTACTACTAGGTATGTATATAAATATAATAAAACCAAAACAAATGAGAGACCACTGATCACTGAGATCAGATCAGTCAGTCCTAATCAGGTCTGTCACGATTATATTTTTCATTTGTCTGATGTGTGTGTTTTCGATTCTCAAAGAATAAACCAATGAATCAATCTCTAAATGAATCATTATTTTGACATTCTCATTACTATTGTAAAGTTTTTTCTCTATTATTTTTTTGTGCTTTATTATTGAAGATTTCCAATGTTTAGTAACATTGTAACAATTGTAAATATGGATTCACTTTTGTTATCATAATTCTTACTTTTGTTTTTATTGTATCGTATTTGGTAAATAGTTCAACAACTGTGTTGACCAATCCCTTTATTTCGTTGTCTTATTCTGAGTTTATTGAAACCTTAAAATGATAATTTTATTAATCTCTGACAATATCTTATATTTTAAGAATTGAACAATGTACCTATGTTTAAAAATGAATAAATGAAATTATCATTATTTTGGATTGGACTTCATGTAGAAATTCTAATTTTACGCGATATTTTCGTGTATATACGAATATACACGATTCCTTGTCGTTGACCAGAGCACGATTGCTGATTTTAAAGTCGAGTAAACCCGAATTAAAACTATCGATGAGGAGAAGTCGAATTATTATATTCATCAAAAAATATACAAATCTGCCTCAAGAAACTTGTTCACGAAGAAGCAATACAATGTCTCTACTTTTATCTAATAGGAGAATAAAAAAGAAGTAGAAAAAAAAGTCGAGTCAGGTTAAAATTTTATTGAAATTGTTGTTGATTCAGATACTCAGAAATATCGTATCGGGGAATGCCAGGAGTTCGAATGATAAAAACTAGCTGAATTCCAGAATTGAAGAATGATGCACAGAAGCGCTAATGAAAATAATCTACGTTCGACGGTAAAACTCGACGTTGAGCCTTCGATCTCGTAATTTGTTCGTGATTGGAGGGCCTCTCAGGTCTACTTGCACATGTCAAGAAGTCAGAGCTTATTTCACAAACATCAACAACCTGGGCTGTATGATTAATTTCCACTACGTTCAAAATGAGGTGGACCACTTCAAACTTTTATCAGCGCAGGTATCAATCTCGTACATTGCATTTTCCGGATTAAAACTTTCATTTTGAATGAAGTCCATGAGAAAGAGTCCTGAACCCACCAAATGGAGAAGAAGTATGGCAACTTCTACACTTAAAAATACATATGCATTCACGGAAAAAATTGGAAATTGTTGACTTATGTGAAATTTATGAAACAACACTAATTTCAGACGGTGTTATAAACTGTAGTTATGGATGAAACGGACTACTACACTTGTGATGCATTTAACATTCATGAAAGAGTACTAATATCTGTGTACTGCAGTTTCCATTTTTCGTCCATCGTCAGACGCAGTCTTAAGATATCTTAAGAGTGCCTGTGAGTCTCAAGATCACTTAAATATCTTCTGGTTCATTCAGTTCAGTTTTCTAAAATGGTTGATATTTAACAATTCAGTTGTATCCACTTCTTTTTTTACATCTGAATTGTTATAATTCAAGGATGAAGCTGATTCAAGAATAAGACGTTAATTGTTTGAAAAAATCATAGACCACGATTGTTCTGTACATTTCAAGTAGTAATTTTCACACATTTGAAATGATTCAAAGTGATATTACCAACTAATTGCTCACTTGTTTAAGGCCAGCTTACTCCAAACAATTTTGAAAAAATCGAAATTTTTTTTTTCATAAATTGCTACTATATACATGTAGAAATAGTATAGAATTAATCCCGAAGGTCAGCAAGACCGAGAAGCAGGGATAAAAGATTAGGGAGCGCTGCAGTAAATCCGGCCGCTCGAATGCCTTCGGTAGCGGCAGCTGCTGCTTGTCTTCGGGACGTCTTATTGTTTTGTTCTTTGTTTTATTGTTATTGTCTTGTTATTTTGTTTGCTTTGAGAAATGCAAGAATTCTTCAGAATGATGCTTACGAAGACTAGGAAGGAGTTGTGTATGAAGCTGGAATGGATATGTGGGTAAAATTCACTTTTTTACGATTTTTCACGAATAAAAACTTGAACTGATTTTTCTCCGAACCACGTTTTTTCGCATGAATTACACTCTCATTTCAAAACTATTGCACTTATCGATATGAACCAAACGGCATTTTACTCTTTAGATGTTTGGCTAAAGCCTCAAGCAGAACCAGAAATATTCATTATTATTTAAAAAAGTTATAAACAGTTAAAAGTGAAAGAAAAGGTAGAAAAATTGAAAAGTCCGCCATTTTGTTTTTTTTTATTGAAAATGTTTCATTCTGCTTGAGGTCATAGACAATTCGATACAAAACATGAAACCGTTTTGTTTTTTGCTTTCAGATAATTCTTTTCCAAGAAATGATGTCATTCATCTCCGATTCATACGAGTTTCAGCAGCCATTTTCAGGACCGCTTTTTTGAAAAAAAAAATTTTTTTTCAAGTAATTTCATATATGTGCTTTCATATGTTAATAAATTATTTACTCAACATGTTTTGTGCTATAAATAAAATATATTGAAAAAAATTACGTTTTTTGGAGTAAGCTGGCTTTAAACGACATTATTCGTTTTATTGTCTACCATGTTCCTACGTCAACTTAAGCCTACATTAGACAGTATAAAATAATTTCTTTTCAGTATATACGTTTAGGATAAAACAAGAAAGATCTGGGAACAAAGTAATAAAGAAAATGATATTGAAAATATTGACACGCGCCTGCGCCTGTCGAATATTCCGTCAGTATTATTGTTTCAAGCGGAACATAGAAGTATCAGCTGATCTGTAGACCACGTAAGAATGGACTGTCTAAGTCTGACGTCATACTGACTCCAAACAAATAAGTTTGTAACTGTAAAATCCCATAAAAATATGTTTATTTTGTGTTTTCTCATTGTTGGTGATAGAAAAAAACTCAATTTGTGTATTTTGTTTGATCAGCCTGCCTTTTGAGCGAACCTATCAATTTTCACCAAATTTGTGTTAATTTGATTGAATGATTCGGCTTGAACATTTTTCGTTTGAAACACAGGTCCCAAAACAGCATATATAGACGAGACATCTTATTGTATCGCCAAAAATGTGAAAACAATGGATATACGAGTAATATTTTCTATGGGATTTTACCTTTGAAAGATTTTTTGATTCGAGCCAATTTTTGGATCTGCCCCCTTCTATGAAGTTAGGACATAGGCAGTCCATTATGAATTTACGATGATCAGTTACGATGATTCCTTCTAGAAGAATTCATTGCCAAACTTGTACAACTTAAGCACATAAAAGTCAAACAGGAGGACACCGATAACATTTTTTTCTGAATATAAAGCTAATACATTCGAAGAATGTTGAACTTTTTATGAAGCTAGTTAAAATTCTGATTAAAAGTAACAAATTGGGCGGTCCAATTTCAAAAGGGATGAATAAGAAGTAATCTGAGAAGACGGAGAAAAAAGCGTCGTAAAATATACTGGACAAACTGAATATTTCGTTTCATGATCAAAATCGGTTGAATTAAAACTGGTGAATTCTTGTCTGTCTGGAGGAAACTTCAATTTACATTTACTTATTTCGCGTTGCCTTTCATGAAACTTTTCAGAAAAATAAAGAAGTGAAGATATCTTTTCAGGATGAGCCCCAAAAGAAAATAAGTAGAAACGAATTCACTTTTAATAAAAATTTCAGTTCGTAGATTGAAAAACTTCAACTAAAACAACTCAATAAACAAGGTATGAATGATATGAATGATCCGTTATGCTTCAAACATCTTATTTGAATGAAGCGAATGAACTTCCAGAAAAAAATTTTTTTTAGAAATTGCTTCTTCATGACTGCACAATATGAAATTTTTTCTGACATGAGCAAGATTATAATTAGGACTATAAAACTTTTATTATAGTAACTATTTTGAAGGTAGGATAACACAACTTAATTCTGTTAAAAATTATTTCCCTGTTTATTCCAAAAGTTATCAATCATCTAAATTGAAAATAGTTCTCTCTTTCAATTTGTTCAGAAAAAATGCAAATTCTGTTCTTTGTAACACATTTAAAAACTTTCATTTTCATATTCGAGAAATATGGGGAGTTACCTCTCAATAGCCGTAATATTCTGAGGGTATTTCATATCCCCACGATCCTTTGTTATAGTTTTCACCCTCCATCGAATATTCTAAAGGTCCTCTCTCACACATTTCGAATTGTTCTTGTAGACATTCCAGTTATGTTGGCTCTAAAGAATAATTTTCAGCAACCAGCGTTCATGTTTAGTAAAATCAGCTTCTATATTCTTTGGCTGGATTAAAGAAATTAAAAAAAAAGTAGCTCATTTTGCTTGAATTCACCAAGGTATATGTTCATGAAAACCTGTTGCTGCGATGTTATTGTACAGAGGTTGTTAGTAAACTAACGTTTCTATATAACAAGTTGGCACAAGTGACTTAATAAGCCTGGAAGTTCTCTGTAATTTAGAATGTGTCTCAGTCTTACCTCCAAAACTTTTCCGAATGTGATTATCTATTCAATGGGGGGAGGCAAACACATTTGCATGGCCTCTAGTTTCAAGTTGATTACGCTAGTTAATTTGAATGATCTCACAAGAACGAAGGTATATTGAATCCAGGCAATTATACCTCGACATAAGTTGTAATCTTGCTAATGAGAATTTGAGAATTTGAAATTAGAAAGTTTACGCAAAATTTACGTTAATTTTCTGATGTAACATGATTAATATTGATATTGAAACTCATGATTTCACGTTTATATTAAAAAATGAAATAATTGTCATGTTACTGACACTAAAATCAATGAAACGCGGAAGATTATGATTTATCAATTAATCATTCAAAGAGAATTTACTCTAGAAATACTACTTCGGAATCTCCAATATCTCTACTTGAATAATCAATCATGCTTTTGAAATATGTAATAAAATATTACAGGCCAAGAAAAGTTATGAGAATTATATTATTATCAGTATCCAAATATTGGTTTTTTGAGGCCGTAGGATAACTTAAAGTGTAACTTTACTCCAAAAACTTCATAAACTCCAATAGAAAAAGTTGAATATATTCAATTATAAACAGTTAGATACATACTGAATATTCCAGAAATTTATTGGTGAAATTCCTGGTATCAATTGCTGTAAATGTGATGGGCTATCAATATAATTTTCCTTTCACATTCTTCAGCATATTCGTTGATGAAAAATTCTAATCAAAATTAGACAGTAGGACAGTTCAGCACAAAGTTCGAGAGAATATAGCAATAATCTGATAGCAAGCAAGGAAAAAGGCTACCCAAACTTCTTAGCGATATTTCTATTGCGACCACAACATCAATCTCAGCATTTTTTATCTCTAGTACAGAAAGAACCAGAATATCGGTTTAGTATATGTTTTTCAGCAACATTAATCAAAGTACATAATAGTTGAATCAGGAATTCTCAACCTGAGAACGCAGTCTTCTTGGAGGTGTAGAAGAATTCAAAACTTCAAAGGAGGCGTAGCCTTTTAAAAAAATTGAAATCGACCAAGTGATACCAACTATAATTTGATGAAATTATTATATCAATTGGCAATTTTGTATTAATTTGATTGAGAAAATCTTATGAAGGAATGAAACGAAGGAAGTGTTAAAACCTTTGAAATTTGTGAAATACTGCTAGTATCGCATATTGCCAAACAACAAACTGGAAATAAATCACTATTCAGTTTTTGATATCGTCGTCATAGGAAAAAAAGCAACAGCATTTCAGAATCAACTTTGAACAATTGGCTGTTTGAAAATTAATGAAAAAAAAAGAACGTTTCCTGATTTCTTTTTCCTTTCGTCTTGTTTGAATAAAATTTCTTTGATTGGAATCACTCATGCTTGATAATGTTGTAATAGAGGAACCTAGTTGTAAAACACAAGTTTGAATGGTCTTAGGACTTGTTTCTATACTCAATTTTATGGTCACACGAGAGGCGTGACGTGGTATCATTATATGAAGGGAAAGAAGCTACCGAAGTTGAGAATTCCTGAGTTAAATAATCATATCTATGCATTTTCGGAAGGAAGAAGAATATCACATCGACAATAGAGAATTTACCTTGCTCGTTCACAGTAAGTATAAATCGCAATGACAATCACATTCAAAGAGATTAATGGAATATATAACGTCATAAATGCTTAGTAGAGGTAATGAGATGACCTTCTACGCATTGGTGGCGGTTTTATCAATCTTGGATGGAAAGGACCCAAAGCTGCTTCATTGGTACTCGAGGCACTTCTATAAATCGTTGGAATTTTGAATCTTTTGCAGGGTCTTTGTGGCCATTGGTAATTCATACTCCAGTAGAATATTGGACTAAAAGCTGAATGAATATGACCAATAACAAGACTGTACCTTTCCATCATGAGTTCCGGTGATGCATCTAATTCCTTGCAGACTTGACAAATGACGTACGGTAACCAGGAGACGGCAAATATCAGAGCGATCCAAAGAAGTGCATTAGCGAGTCTACGACGACTACGCAGTGTACTTGCAGGCGGCTGTTGTGCCTCCTCAATGTTGCTTTCTGTTATTTGAAGCTGCAGATGATCTTTGTCTTGCTGTAACAACAATAAAACTTTACTTTAAAATGCTGCTTGAATTTCATAAACGTGAAATCTCATGTTGCTGCATAAGAAGAGGCAAACCGTAAAGAAGTTGGTTTCTTTTAGAGGCATTTAATAAACTTAAAAGTATGCTGTATATGATCTTGTTAATAATGAAACTCAAATTTGGGCAATTTAGTGAACTTTTCAGTCGAAGTATCAAAGAAAGTTCTGAAAATTATGAAATATCTTTATCCAGATAATTTCTATGAATAAAATCTCTCTTATTCAATCAGTGAATAAAATATATGGTCTCAAATGATGAGGATTATTACACTATCACAGTTATTAATCGATGAGGACGTTTGAAGAAGAGAATGGATGTTGTTAAAGATACACCTACAGCTGGATCTTGTTGAATATAAATTTGTATAATTATTAATAAAAGTAGGAGAATAGGCCTAAAAATGAAATAAGTGAACATCTACAGCTCTGAGGTTCCAATTTAATATGAATAAATTTGAAATATAAAGTAGTAAAATGATTATATAAATGTCTTAATTAAAACCCCTTTTTACTATATCAGCTTAAAAATTTCTTTATCCAAACTAAGTCTATACGTTCAGTAAAAAACAATAGTCACAATTTTATGCTTGAATGTGAAGGGTGCAATTTGATATTTTGTTCTGTAGTCGATCGAAGTTTACCCGATCAAGGGGATGAAAAGTTCGAATAAGGAAATAAGATCCGAAATTACTCAGGTTATGGAAAACTGGTATCTATTAACCAACTTGAAAGAAAGTTCAGGTTTTATTTTTACTCTTAGAGCACTGATTAGATAATGAAAATACTAAAGGTAAAAAAATAAGGAAATAGGTGGAAAGCGATTAACAGAGGAAACATGCAATTAAGCGATGTTGAAAGGTCACTTCACCTTTCGGATTTTGTGATTACAGAAAATATTGAAATTTCAAGCTAGGAAATTGTTATTCTTCGAGTTTCATCGAGGTTTTCTACTTAAAAATCCTTTAGTTAATTTGTAAAAGTTGGTAGTAGAGACTCACATCTCTCCACTTTTAAGATTAAAGTACAATTGTACTGCTAGTTAAAAAGCTCTCTTCTCGTAAATATTTTGAAACAACTGTTATTTTACTTTGCGGTTTCAATTTATATAGCTACCGACGAAAAATTAACGCATATATACAAGGTGAGATAGTGTTCAAAAAATAATTAAGACTTCGACAACACATGTACTCCTCGAAGGAATTGGCCAACGTGATATATTAGGGTAGATATGTATTTCGTATAAACGAATAAATCCGCTAACAGTGTGCTTTTATTCTACCTCAAGTTGTTTGATTACTAGGTCAGTTATTTCATCAATAGGAAGATGATTTCAGTATACTGTGCTATTTGAAAATTTGCAATTAATAATTCAAACACATAGAAAATAATTATTCCTAAATTAGAATATTATATTCACCATTTATTATCCTAACACTGTGTGAAGTGTATATAAAATTATGGATATTAAAATTTGAAAATCAAGAAAATTTCATTAACTTTTGATCTCACATTAAAATAACGAGGTCACATATATGTAGTAAACTTGTCTAAATATATAGAAAACACACCATGTAAGGATCAGGGTGCTCTGTCGGGTTCCCGGATCCTGGTATAACAGGGTACCCGGATCCTGGTATAACCGGGTACTTGGATCCTGGTATAACAGGGTACCCGGATCTTGGTATAACTGGGTACCCGGATCCTGGTATGACCGGGTACTTGGATCCTGGTATAACAGGGTACTCGGATCCTGGTATAACCGGATACCCTGATCCTGGTACAACCGGGAACTTGGATCATGGTATAACCGGGTAACCGGATCCTGGTGCGAGTAAAACCGTGTACTCGGATCCTGGTATACCCGGGTAAATGAATTTTTATTACGCAGGTATCCCGGATGTTTCATTGTCAGACCCGGCTACTCGAAAACCAACTTTGATCCAATAATTCTTGGAATGTTTCGAAAATTTTTCGTTAAGTTTGAATAATATTGGAAAATTTGCACTACAAAAAGTTAGATTTATTGAACTTTTTTCCGAAAAATGCAGTAAATTTTATGTTGTTCAGTTATATCACCGAGTTTTGTTTTCATTCAGTTGCAATTTTGCAAACGTTTGTTTACTAATCGTAGGTTCCTCTAATCGTAAAATATAATCCTATGAAGGCATTTCAAAAAGTGTTTATCAAAACAGTTACATAAAGTACCTACATGATAAAAATGAATTCAATCAGATTCAGAACGAAGCATAGTTCCAAAATGACTACGAATTACAAATTATTTTCGATATTTCATTAAAATTAAGTATTTATTTAATAATTGCATCCAGAGCTTTTCGTCATATACAAAAGCATCATAAAAAATATTCATCATAAACAACAATTATTGCAAATCCTCAGGTACTAGTAGGGCTTACAATACCGAACTAAAATCTGAATACCGGTATTTGCTATTTGAAATTTGAAATATCGGGATACAATTATTAATACCGGTATTATTAACAAAAAATTCAAGAGTTATATTTTTACTTAATCAGTTGTTATATTGACTTGTTGAAAAATAATATATGAAATCCAATAAATATTGTTCTGAAATAAATAGATATTATTTATTTTATCAAATAGAGAAAAGGAATAAATAGGTACAAAGAAGGTACATATTAAATTCTTTGTTACATTTTACATATAATAAGCTCGTATGGAATTATATGATTAAAGAAGCACAAAATATAATTAAATTGAAAGTTGTTATGAAATAACATTAATTATTTTCGTTTTGTTCATTGAAGTATGCTCTTAAAAATAATAAACAATCAATCGTTTCATCATAAAGCGATGACTGAATTTTCGTACAAATATAACCAGCCGCGGAAAAAGTTCTTTCTGATTTTACACTTATCGGCACTATTGTCATTTAGCAATCAAACATATTTTGTGAATAAGTTCCTTTTGTTCCTGTTTTTCTCAAAAAAAGTAAATTCATCTATTATTTTTTGTTCCAGACCTGGAATTTTTATAAACGCAGGCAAGGGTGAAGTATTTAGTGTTTCGTCTATTGCTGCCTGTAGTTTTTTCTTTAATGCGTTTACGTTTACCTTGTCAGATTCTAATACTGTTTCATTACTAATTTGGGAAGATATTGGAAGGAATGTTTTTTGCACAACTTCCATAGCTTCTGTATCTTCTAGATTATCATGTGTGAACCGTTTAGTTAAGCTTACAATTTTGATTTTCCAACGCATATCCAAATTTACAATGATTGTAAATTTGGATATGCGTTTAAATGATTCTCCAAAATCTTGTGAGCCCTTTTGCAGATACTGAAGTATTTGTGATAATTCAGTTCGTCGCAGTAAAATTCGGGATTTTAATGCTTTCAATAATTCAAATGCCATTACAGATTTTTGCTGAGAAAGAGTATCTAACATAAATGTTAAAGAAGCGTCAGCCGTCAAAAGATTTGCATCTTTTTGGCATAATGTATCTACTGTTAATTTTACAGGAGTAAGAGCAGCAATAATTGAAGATAATAAATTAAATTCTTCGTTAATGTCGATAAGCGCTTTTTGAATACCTACAAAATTTAATTTCTTCAAATTTTTCTAACATAAATAACATACTGTTCCATCTTGTTAGACAATCTAATTTTAGCGCTGTTTTTTTTACGTACTTTTGTGAATTTTTATCATTTTAAGGAGGTGAATTTTCAAATGTTTTCACTATTTTCCGAAAGAAATTTTTGAAACTAGAGATTATATACCAGTTTGTCTAATATTTATATTACTTGTAGTAATACCAGCATCTAACTCTATAATAATTCCATTACCATCTTCTTCGTCGATATCGTCGTCATTGTTTTCATCGTCAGCGTCAACATCATTAACATCGTCATCTTTATAATTTTGCTCCACAACATCAATATCCACACTCGGGTTCAAAGTTGACTTATAAAAAACATCAGTAACTGCTAAATTTATGCAATGTGCCATACATTGTTAATGTTCAGCCCATATAATTTTTCCTAATTTCACCATAACCGAAGCACCGTCAGTAGTCACTCCAACTATGTCTTTAGATATATCTAAATTAAAATCTTTCAATTTTTCTTCTACAAGGGATAAGCATTTTTCTGCTGGAACGGATCCGTAAGCGCGCACTAATCCGATATTCCACATTGTTTCTCTAACAGAATGTACATTAAAGTTAAGCGTTGTAGCGACGATTACGAATAGATATTCATTCGTCAAATGTGACACTGAAACGTTTACCTTCAGATTTCAGTCGAGAAATTTCAGGCACTGTAGACTGTTTAATAATTTTACTATATTCAAGTACCATATTTCTAACAGTGACTGCATATTTTGGTATGTCTTTGAATCCTCTTGCCTATAAACCTTCTCTTATGTCATACGATTGTATAAAAATACTAGTTGACCCGGCGAACTTTGTACGCCCATTTATTTTTCTATGAATATTTTTCAAAAAGCCAGGACGATAGTGGACACATGTTCCACTATTTGTGCTACACTATCTTGTTTTTAATTTTCATCCCGTGTGGAGCCAGTAACTTACTCACGAAGGGACTGCAATACTTCCTGTTATTTCAAATCAGTCGAATTATTGAAACATTCCTATATTATCACGTTTGATGTATTGAAAGTTATTAACCTTTCTGTTCTATAGTTGAACGGCATGTTCCTAATTTCATATCAAGTACTTGTCCCGTATATCTCATCATTAATTATATGAGATATTTGCTGGATATAAGTCAAAAAATGTTCAGAGTTTAGTCCATTCACGGAAACCAATGAATAGAGTGCCTCTGGTGGATGTATCAATAGCGTCTATTTGAATTGTCTCTTCAGCAATATTTTGTTGTATCAATGGATTCCGTTCAACTTCATTTTGAGCTTCGCGTTGCTCGTCAGTTTGACTTGTTCTTTTATATCTTTGACTTGCTGCATTGCGAGTTCTGCGACTTAAGTTTGTACATCTAATAGCTATCATTTTTGAAAACGAAATATCATCTGTAAATTAAAGAAAACTATGCATTCTTTATAATCAAATATTCCACGTAATATGTTAGTAACGTGTATGTAAGTCTATTCAAACTCACCAAAATTTTATATTAAATTGAAGTTTTGATAATAGTCGTGATAGCTCTGAACTAACCGACATGTGTGATAACATATTCAGTTTTTTTACATTCTCTTTTTGAGAATTAATAAATATTTCTTACTTATATTATTAATGAAGTATTCTTAAATTTTTCAATTTTACACGTAATTTTTTTTATTTCAAATAGTGAAATCGGTCCAGCCGTTGACTCTACATTTAAGTTGGAAAACGTTTGTATGGGAAAAATAAATGGGCTTTTTAAAACCATCCTTGGACATTTAAGTTGGAAAACGTTTGTATGGGAAAAATAAATGGGCTTTTTAAAACCATCCTTGGACTGCAACGAACATTTTAAAAGAAGAATTGGCAAAGTTGGTACAGGCGTGGTTGTGTTACGCGCTTACCAACACATTTTGCGATTCATTTTTATATTATAGATTAAAAGACAAACCAACGCAAGCTGTCATTCGAGCCAGCACTTCCCACAAGTTTTTCGTTTTTATTATTTTTAATAAATTCAGTTTTATACAGAGTGTAAAATTTTAATTTTTATCAACTTATATAATACCAATATACCGGTATTTTTACACAAATACCGGTTATTAATAACGGACAAAAATCGTCCAGGATCCCAGTATTGTAAGCCCTAGGTACTATACTCGGGATTTATGAGAAAAACCCCATACTCGGTTACAAAAGAAGTCGTGCAGGCTAATGCCCTAACAACAACCAAGTCAGGCCGTTTTTCTGATTAAATCAAACGAAAATACCTATATATGTACGGTTATTAGTCGTCTGCTGCCAATTATATGATTAAATAGAAATGATTTAATTCGACTCTCGATGAGATTATCTCATTCACTATCCAATTCCTAATATGAGTCCGGTATTATACGGAGGGTGTACATGATTAGTCCAATCGATACGCGATAGGGTATACGTAAATAACTGTTTACTAATTTGAATGCATATTATATTGATGCTTCACATCGGTGCTCGAATTAACTCTAAAATTCAATATAATCATTGTTATTGTTCCTTGCTTCAACATTATGCTTCAAGAGATACTCATCTATCAACTGAAATAGGGCGTGTTTCGAAATTTTTGGAAATTTTGATTGTATATATGTATATATCCAGCATTTAATTGAATGCAGCTTTCATCGATGAATTTCAGGAGTTCTAAACTGAAATTAAATTGAGAGACATCGTATAAGTAAAATATCTTAATTCCAATATTTTAAATTTATTATTGCCCGAATCCTACGTTCTGTAGAAACTACTACCGAGAATTCTCAAACTACTGAACAAATTGTCATACTTCTTTTATAAGTTGATTACACTTCACTTGAAGCGATAAATAAACTCAATTAACTATGAATTTGAGTTGAATTAAGAGACTTCGAGGAAAACTAGCTTCTCATTTCGCTGAATAAATGCTGTCGTTGTGTAAAATTGTTACTTGATTGTGACAAGGATATGCCAAAAACTGAAATTATAAAATTTTTAGTATATTGAAAATTAGTTGCTATTTTGCAGAAATATTCGTCAACCTTAGAAACATAGATCATTTAGTCGTAATATATATATATATATATATATATATATATATATATATATATATATATATATATATATATATAAATATATATATATATATATATATATATATATATATATATATATATATATATATATATATACATATATATACATATATATATATATATATATATATATATATATATATATATATATACATATAAATATATATATATATATATATATATATATATATATATATATATATACATATAAATATATATATATATATATATATATATATACATATATATATACATATAAATATATATATATATATATATATATATATATATATATAAATATATATATATATATATATATATATATATATATATATATATATATATATATATATATATATATATATACGATGAAGAAAGTTCACAATCAAAGGAACATTTTTTGTGGGAATAATTGCTTCGACTTCTTATGTTCTAAGACATTATCGATTTCGGAAAACTTGAATGAACACTTATCTAACTAATAATAAGGTTGTAAGATGATACTATTGTCCATTCAAAAACTTTATTGTTTTTATGAATTAATTTAATCGTAGAAAATCAATGTTGCCTATGTTTCGCAATGTTCGAATGAACTTGAAGCCGATCGAAGCCTGTTTCTATTATTGTAAGCTTGATTTGCTCGCCTTCGTGATAAGTCATTACTTACATGTGTGTGAACCTTTAGATGAAGGATTTATCAAGATCAGTTTGTCGGTTTGGAATCCGTAATGGTTCATCCTCCCCTATCTATCGCAATTATGCTCAACCAATATCGATGAAGATTCCTATACAGCATATTCCTGTTTAATTATAAGTTTCAGGGATATACACATATTGGAAACGTCTTGCTGTCATATCACTTTCTGTTATAAATTGGTTATTCTGTGGACGTAAACTATTATGTCTGAATCTGACATTAATATGAGTAATCAAGGGATGTATTTTAGGGTGTATAATGAGTTTAGCAAGCTACCACTTCACATCTTCCGATCAACGATAAAGGCAATATGTAATTTGCTAATTAAATTACAATTTGATTTCAACTCGAACAGCTTTGAAGCATCATAGGCAATGATGCGTCGTTTGTGTAACAAAATGATTCAATTTGACATATAATTTGTTGAAAACTGTATAAACTCCATCGAGAAAATGTTTGTTAACAGCGTTTTAACTATATATGGATAGTTTTTAGAAAGCATTTGCTTATTCTATCAATAGAGTCAGTGTACCAAATTCTGTGAAATCAATTTTAATTAGGCAGAGCTCTCTGTTCGTGCAATGAGACTAGAAATATATTTATAGCAAAAGAACAACAGATGTTCAGTATCCCCACTGACCCTATAACGCTTTCGGAGTACTTACTGAAGCTGCTGGGTTCGATTCCCACCGTGGACAACTTGGAATCGGCGTTGAACTCTAGGTACAAACGACGGGGCTATATAGGTCTCTAACCTCCTCTCTTTGGAATATAAAATTGATAACATAACAGTTGAACAATTTTTTTCTTCGTCCACATATTTAGCAAGTAGGCGTGTATTTTCTGACTTTGTCTTAAGATGTGGAAGTTGTTGTCTTCATCGATCCCTTTAGGGGTATTCCCAGAGTGCTGTCGTTACTCGGTTTACCATCCAGCAATTTTGGCTAATCTTTCTGAAGCCATGTTTACGTGTTCATTCCAGACTCTTCTTCGTTCACGTCCATATCGGATGATATCTTCCAACTCATATTTGTAGATTATGTCTGCCTTTCTTTTGCGGTCTTCCAGTGTGTCTCTTGAGAGATAATTTTTGAGAGATAATCTTGTTTCTATAGCAAATGTTTTTATGGGTCCAATATAGCAATCATTCAATCTCACTCCTGGCCTTTCATTAACGTTAGTGCTAATCCAGACAATATTTCCGAAATGTATCCGATATTCGATTGACTTTGTTGACTTGTCTATTAACTTCATTATGTTCATTTTGAGCTCAGCTGATTTGTATACTTACGACAAGAATAATATAACTTTTTCCATAGGTTATTTTCTGGAGCAATTTTGATTGCTTGTTGAATAATTAAGCTGATAAAATGAGTAGAGGTGTCGAGTTAAATTGTCTTCGTTATCTGCTATAACTGGAGCGTCAGCGGCATATCAAACAACTCTGATTTCGCCTGTTGTTGCTGCATATCTTACTTCGAAATTTTTGGTATTGTTTATTGTTTTGTGCATACTCTTTGACATTTCAATTCTTGAATTATCATTTACGTTTTTATTAGGTGATTACATATTCCATCCATTTGATAACTGATCTAATTTAGGTGAATTTTCATTCAATTTGGTTTGAAGATTATTATATTGATTTTGCTACAGATTGATTATGTAATTGTGATAATTGTGAAATTAACATGACAATATGCTTGACTTCAATTGACATCTTGAATTTATAGTCAATTGAAAGAATATTTTTGAGTACAACCAGAGGACATGTGGAATTCTTTGATTCATGGTACTTCGAAAAAAATATGTGTTCGACGTGGAAAATTTGAACTCAAAATTTTCTTTCGAATGATGAACCAGAATTGTACTTTATATCGATTATCGATAAGTTGATTCAACCGGTTCGAATCTATTCATATTTGAGGATTTTTCTTTTGTGGAACTTTGTGGATGTTTAACCAATTTATGAGCTAATTGGGCTCATAAAAATTTCAATCACCAATTTATTCACCAATTCCTCAAAAAAATAACATTTATATAATCATAGAAAATATATGAAGTACCTTAAGCAGGCAAAAATGCCCGTGCATAGATTCGTGCTTGAAGTTACATTTAAAATAATGGGTGATTTTTTAAGATTTGTTTTTTTTTCAAAATTTCTATTGAAATTGATAACTTTGCCTTTGCCAACTACATTTTAAAGACAACTTCATGTAACTGTTGTCCACGGCTCCGTATCAAATGCTCCATTCGGAAGGTCTAATTTTGCGTAATTTTTTCGAGCATTTCGGCCGGTATCCCACGAATTACGCGTGTTATGTTATCCTGTGAGCCTTAAATCGTATATGGCTTGTCCACATACACTAACGACTTTACATAAACCAACAAGAAATAATCCAGAGGCGTCAAATCGCATGATCTTGGCGACCAATTCACAGGGCCATTTCGAGAGATAAGCTGCTCACCAAATTCATCCTTCAACATGTCCACTGTTTCACGAACTGTGTGGCATGTGGCACCGTCTTGATGAATCCACATGCCAACTATGTTCAACTCGGCCAACTGGGGCAAAAAAAAGGTGCGTATCATGGCTCGATATCGTTCGCCGTTGACGGTAACGTTTCTTCACTGTGGACTTCGAAGAAAAATGGATCGATGATGTCACCAGCCCGTAAACTACGCCAAACTTGCGTTTCTTCGGTATGCATCAGTAATTCTTGTATGGCATGTGGCTGTTCAACACTCCAGATGCGACTGTTTTGTTTATTTACATATCCGTTAAGCCAGAAATGAGCGTCATCGCTGAATACAAATTCTCGATAAAACAGCGGATTTTCATTAAGCTGTCCTTGGGCCCATTCCTCAAAAATTATACGTTATGGTAGGTCATTCGGCTTTCATTCTTGCAGAAGTTGAATTTTATAGGCTTTCAAACCTAAATCAGCACGTAAAATTTTCCATGTGGTTGAGTAACACTTGCCCAATTGCTGAGAACGGCGACGAATTGACATTTCACGATCCTCATTAACACTGTACGCTACGGTTGCAATATTCTCTTCAGTACGCACTGTACGCATGCTAGACAATGGTTTAATGTCTGACAAAGTAAACTTGGTGCGAAATTTGGTGATAACAGCACGAATTGTTGATTCACCAGGTCGATTATGGCGACCATAATATCGTTGTAACAAATGATACACATTTTTCACAAAGCACGAATTTTGATAGTGAATTTCAACAATTTGTAATCGTTTGTAAGTCTTTCCATGATGAAATGGCAGATTATACTGTAAACTTTTCATTTTGACAGAAGACGTTTGGATGCCATAACTAACCGGTGCCGTCAACCTGAAAAACTTAACTCTTGAAAAATCACTCGTTATAGAAGGAAGAATAACTGAAGAAATTAAATGAGTCAGCGAAAAAGGAAAAAAAAAAGAAACTGAGAAAGAGGAAAAAGAAATTCTTCAAATTGGGCTGTGGGAAAATTTTGGGAAATTTACATATAAACTCAGAAATAATTAATTGAAGTTAAAGATTTTGTGAAACATGGTGATATAATCTTCCGGTCTGATTGGCTGTGGTCAACTGGAACTCCTCCTCCACTGATGATCAGTTGCTTCAGAGTCGTCACCCAATATACAATTACGTCGAAGCACTCGCCGCCACTGAAGATGTCTCTCGCAGATAGAGACGAAACGTCTGGAAGAGGAGGAGTTCAAGTTGACCAAAGCCAATGAGCCCGGAAGATTATATCACCATGTTTCACAATGGACACCGGCCGTGAAAGCCTACACGATTTCACTGAAGATTTTGTTTTTGATTTAGTGCTCATTTTATCTTTACAGTGGCTGATGACTTGTGCTTGGCAGATTTTGGTGTAAGCACCGATATTGAGCTTTTTTTTCTGTTCAGAAGCAATTATTTATTTGTTCTGTGCGAAGCCGGATAACAGAATTGAGTCCTTTTTTAACTAAATATTTTGATGGGAGCGAAATGAGAATGGGCTCCGTTTTTTATTACATTTTCTGCTTCGAATAATTATCACTTCCTCACTTATTTATAGCCCTTCTGATAACACATGCCCACACTTGGAGTAAATGGGTTCACTTTTCGAATAATTGGTATAAGTGGTATAATTCGTTCAGTTGGACTACTCGTCTATTCAAAACGCTCCTCCGTATCTTTAAAGGGCCTTATTGGACGGATAGAAAACATTTCTCGTCCAATTTGAGAGGTATTTAGGGATAGAGGAAAAAACTGGACGTTAGCCAAACATATAATGCGATTATCCTAGTTCCTTTCGACTTGTATTCCAAATCCATTTTCACACCCAGTGAGAAACGGATGCAGGTAGGTTTTCTAAGATTTATCGGTGAATACAGATTCAGATGCTTAGGAGGAGAAATTCGATATCTGACGTTTGATGTGCTCTTGCTTCAATTTTTCTGGAGGGAAAGGCAATTTCAATATTCACAATATCTGAAATGACGTATAAAGGAAATTCAATTCCGTGTATTTCCTACGCTGATTTCCAATGAATGTAAAATATATCTCTCTTTGGAATCATCAATTTTCTGCAGCATTCACTGAAAATAAACGATAAGCCAATTTCAGATCGAGATTTGATAGGAAGTGCAAGTTTATTCTTATTTTGACAGCAGACTTGCTGCTTGTTGATGTGTAGGTGGCAAAGGTGGCCAGGCCCTTAGAGAGTCTGAACCATTTTTCAGAATTTGAAAATTTTTGCGAGCATAAACACGTATTAAAAAAGTATGCAAAAAACGTATTTAAATTTTTTTTGCCGAAATTGAATTCATTGAAAACCTATCAATTCAAATATAAAAATTTGAACACATTCATTTTACTTGTCTTGATAATTCATCAAAATTTGGGAATAATTGGTGGCAACATTTCTTAATATTTCTTCGAAATACTGGTTGGTTAATATATATATATATATATATATATATATATATATATATATATATATATATATATATATATCAGTATTTCGATTTCACGAATGTTGAAGTGACATAAGATGATTCATATGAGTATGTTGTCCCTATAGGCCAAGCAACAGGGAATTTGTTGTGACTTTAGTTCAGCAAACCGAGTGTGCCATTAAAAAAAAAGGTACTTCATACTTCATTTTTGTTATAATTTGGACAAGCAAATACCAATAATAAATTTTTTATTGACGATATATACTGAAAAATTGAATTTTTTTCAGTTTTTTATTACTAATTATAGTTTAATTACGCAAACTCAATCACATCAATAGATCAATCGTAGGCGATTCAATAACGAACAAAATGAGTCGTCACTCGACCCAATCGAATAATTAGATGCCGAGAAGATTCGGATAAACTCGGAAATTTATTGATTATTTAACTGATTAATTACTTCATTAATTTTTATCTTACCTGGCTGCGATTTGGTGGAAACGTAGCAATCTTGGTGCTCTTCAAGTTGGAAAAAAATGGATACTGTGGCATAATAATTTTTTGCGTAATTGCCGGTTTCAATAAATCAATGTGCTTAATTGCAAAATGTCTGGATGCCATACGAATTGTCCAATTTGGTTTTTTAGAATGGATTTTGAAAATGTAAGCAAAGTAAAACAAAATGTATCTTTTGAATTTTCGAAAAAATATTACAAAATACACGAAAAAGAGGTGCAAACATGTCTCCTACTCTCCAAGTCCCCCCATCACTGCAACATTTACGAGCGCTTGGACGTTCGGAGCCATGTTTGCACCTTTTTTTCGTGTATTTTGTAATATTTTTCTGGAAATTCAAGATAAACATTTTGTTTTACTTTGTTTATATTTTCGAAATCCGTTGTAAAAACCAAATTGGACAATTCGTGTGGCATCCAGACATTTCGCAATTAAGCGCACTGATTTATTTAAACCGTTACGCAAAAAATTATTATGCCATAGTGTCCATTTTTTTCCAACTTGAAGAGAGGCAAGATTCGTACTTTTCCACCAAATCGCAGCCAGGTAAGATAAAAATTAACGAAGAAATTGATTAGTTAAACAAACAATAAATTTCCGAGATTAACCATATTTCCTCCGTTTCTAATTATTCGATCGGGTTGAGTGACAGCTCATTTTGTTCGTTATTGAATCGTCTAAAATTTATCTTTCGATGTCATTGAGTTTCCATAATTATTTTCAATGTTATAAATAAAAAACGCAAAAAAATGCGATTTTTCGGTATAAATCGTCAATAAAAAATTTAATATTTGTGTTTGCTTGGCCAAATTATAACAAAAAGTATGGAGTGCCTCTCTTCTAATGGCATAGTCGGTTTGCTGAATTAAATAAAATTAAATCCTTAAAAAATCCTTCATTAGTTGATCCCTCTTGCTTGTCCTACTAATATCAAAACGATTTGACAAGCATAAAAACCTTTTTAATTCAGCATACTTCGATTCTGGCACAAATTCCCAAAATTAAGTAATAGCCGTCAACTTATATTCTGATTGGAAGGCTTGATCTTCTTGCATATCTTTCAACTCTTTCAAAAATTTCCACATCCTCCAATTGCATTTTTGGTCATAATTAATATCAAATTGATTCATAAGGAAAATGGAAAACCCATATTTGTTGTTAGTAACGAAGAAAACATATTCAGAACAATAATAATTCTAAAGTTCTAAAACAAGAATGAACAGGAAACTCGGTTACAGTTTTCAAGACCACTAATAAGTCTAGGATCTGAATTATAATCATATTATAGAAGTACTAATTACACGACGGGTCTTCACTTTGTAGTCATAAGAAGGTGTTTGGAGATTGCAGTCGTTGCTTCACTTGGCAAATATGTGCGAAGCACAACTGATGAGATTCTTTTGGAACGAAACAGTCCTTCTTCTGCTTTGTCGATTGTGTGTCATCGATTTTGGAATTGTCTAGCCTTTATTTATATCTTGAAGCATAATGAAGGCATTACATCGTACTTGTTCGTAAAGCCAGCTCTGTTATGATGATTTTTTGAAAAATTCAAAACATTTTTGGAGTTCATTATATATTTTTGAACCTCCTCAAATCGAACTATCATGACCGAAGTTGCTACTAAGATTTTTTCGTTTATTTTAGTTTGTAAATTATGTAGATTCCCTATCAGATATAATAATTTTCTAATCATTGTGCTTATATTCATACAAAAATGGCCTACCTGACTGAGATTTGTACTCATAACGTAGGTTTCATATGAAGCACGTTTGTTATCTGAAACTGTCATCCACAAATGTATGGTGCCTGGTTCATACAGGTAAATATTATTTGTGAATCTAGTTCATATGAAACTGTTTTTCTCTAACAAATTTTTAACAGATGAATTTATTGCAACTGGTGTAATACTTCTCGAATAATAAGCAAACTGAGTATTATTGTTTGTCTTAGGCTAAATAAGTTTACATAGTCTTATACAGTGGTTGTGCGCATATATCTACTATATTTTGAAATGATAATTAGAATTTCATTATCTTTTTTTCTGGAGAGTATTCATTTCAAAGTTGTTCCTTGAAAATAGTAACGTGAAGCAAAAATAAAAATGTAGCAGTGAAGGCGATTTATATATAGTCAAAATAAGATATAGTCAATTGAAAAGTCCCGAAATACTATAGTAAAACACATTTTTTTGACCAAATTAGTTTTTTTTCATTTATCATAATTCCCTCCGAGGGTGATACAATGATTATAGTGACCCTCTTCGATGCCATTTTTGTAGTACGGTTTATCCTTTGCTTCAAAATAGGCCTCAGTTTCGGGGATCACCTTTTCATTCAACGAAAATTTCTTCCCAGCGAACATTCTTTTGAAATCCGAGAACAGAAACTAGTCGCTGGGGGTCAGATCTGAAGAATAAAGTGGACGAGGAAGCTATTCGAAGCCCAACTCATAGATTTTTGCTATCGTTTTCACTGACTTGCTATACGGTGCATTGTCTTGGTGAAGCAGCACTTTCTTTTTCTTCAAGTGCGGACGTTTTTAGGCGATTTCGCCCTTCAAACAGTCCAATAACGCTATGTAATAGTCGCTGTTGATGGTCCTTTCTTTTTCAAGGTAATCAATGAAAATTATTCCATGCGCATCCCAAAATACAGACGCCATAACCTTGCCACCCGACTGTTCCGCCTTCCCGCGCTTTGGAGAGGGTTCATCATGTCCAGTCCTCCCGGATGAGTGTCGATTGGACTTCGGATTGAAATGATAGAGCCATGTTTCATCCATTGTCACATATCGAGGCAAAAACTCAGGTTTATTACGCTTTATCATCTTCAAACACTGCTCCGAATCATCAACTCGTCGTTGTTTTTGGTCACAACTGAGCTCGCGCGGCACCCACTTTGCAAAGAGCTTTCTCATACCCAAATATTCGTGAATGATATGATGTACCTTCAGTTGATATCTTCAGAGTGTTGTTATTTCATTCAATTTCAATTTACAGTCATTGAAAATCATTTTGTGGATTTTTTAAATGTTCTCGTCGGTAACATTCTCTTTTGAGCGTCCACTGCGTTCACCGTCTTCGGTGCTCATTTCACCACGTCTAAATTTAGCATACCATTCCTTGATGGTTGATTTTCCTTGGGCATTGTCCGGAAAGTCGGCATCAAGCCAAGTTTTTGTTTCAACTGTATTTTTTCCCTTCAAAAAGCAATATTTTATCAACACGCGAAATTCCTTTTTATCCATTTTTTCACAATAACAAAAGTTTTCACTCAAAATGCTATAATTCACAAACTAATGATCCGACAGATGTCAAATTTATACATGCATCTTTTGAGGGCTAGGGCTAACTAAAAACATATGGATTTAATTCTAGTAACGCCATCTACGTGTCAGGCCGGGGACCTTTCCATTTACCTATACACATCTTACAATTCTTGAATTGCAGCTACGATATATGAATATATCATCGCTGCAATTAACCTAAAGTTTTTCCTAAAATTTGATAAAGAAAAGAAGTCGTCGTATTGTTCGACACAGATAGGTTGTCAGATTTTTTAGCAATGGGCCATGAACTTAATATCCACCTGCTAATATATAGTGAATATTTACTCACCATACAGACATTCATTATGTGCTTTTCATAAAAAGACGTATATGCAAAACACTGAATTCATAGAATGAGATAGCTGAACACAGAAAAATGAAGTAAAATAAACTGCCTGCAAGAAATATTTATGCAGAATACGATTGTGATTTCTTATCTATATAAAACTGGCTGTTATCAAGGATTAACTCCATTCCGTTTGTATGAATGAACTTCACTTTGCTTTATTAAAAGATTAATGAATTTTTCAAGAAAATGAAAAATGAGATAGACTATTCCGCCTAGGAATTGAAGTTGTTAGGCAGTAATCTCCTTTTTACGCTTCGGTTTGAAGGTTCGTATTCTGAGACACCATTATTGAATGAATGATTGATTTCAGTATCTAGTCGAAAAACTTTATTTCGTCCACTATTCAAGTTAGCGCTAGAGATCAAGATTTCATAATAGAAATTCTCGTGATGTGGGTTATACGGTTTATGAAATTGGGTAGCATCCAGATCTTTCTATCACTGTCGGTTTCGAAATGAAACAGAATAAACTAATCCAATGGGTGCAAATTAAAATGAGTCATATTCTTCGATTATTTCATTTGATAGTGATTTTTATAGTGTAATTGATATTGTATAGTGTTCTTCAGAGTTTAAATTTTTGTTGCAGTTTATATCTGGTTGAGAATTATAATAGGTCTAGACCTCAACAGTGATGCTCAAAACGAAACTTGACATTCAGCTTATATACGAGGAACAATCATTAGAGCGGAAAAATGTTGAGAAATCAAAGTAATAGCGCACTAACCTTTGGTATACCAGCTACTATAATTACGTGTGTTGGTCTTCTCAGAAGTGGCATAGGAAGTGGTAATTCACCATGCTTTGCACGAGCAGTAAGAGATAAAGCTGTCAATTTGGAATGGACTCCTAGATGACTGATCAGGACAGCACAAGCTGGAATCACGTGGACCAGGAGTACTCGTATTAAATCCACAGTTCTCTGATAGGGATGTTTGGTATAAAGTTGTGGACTAGACAGGAACGCTGCTGTTATCCAGGTGAGAATAACAGCAGAGGTTAGTATATTTCTTCTACGGGCAACCTGACCGGCTGGACGATAGTTCTTTACTGTTAAGTAGCGATCTATTGACAATGCCATCATGGATAAAGTACTTGCTGATACTGGCCAAGCCTGCAACCAATGAATAAAATGAATATACTTTGAGAATGATATTCTTGAAATATTTCTGTAGAAAAAATTTGACTAGCATATCTAATACCTGAAAATGTCAATGCCTATGTCTTAACGTCGCAAAAACGGGCAAATTCATTAGTGGTTCTAATAAAAAAGTTTGAAAAGGTTAAGTCCCATACGAAATATTTTATTCAGTGTTTCTCTTTTTTGGACATACAATAAAAATATTAAATTAAATTAAACTCTTGGCTTAATGTTTCACGATTTATTTAAAAATATGAATAGTCAACATGTTTCGAGCTCATTTTCAAGACTAAACTACTATAAGTAACGTACAACAAATTTATATCTATACAATGGATGTGAGTAGGGAGGATAATTGAAAATCTACTTGTTCATTTACGATTTCTTCTTTTTTCTTCCAAGAACTGCTTATTTCAATTGCGTCCAAAAGGTCTAAACGTTTCCCTTTATTACCTGCGTGTAGGCATTTGGTTTTCTCAAAGTCTATGAAGTGATTAGAGTTAACGCAATGCTCTGAAAATTCGGTTTTATTAACATTATACAAAATCGACCTTTTATGTTCGTCAACCCGAGTTTTTATTTTTCTACCTGTTTGGCCGATATAAAACGATGTACATTCACTACAAAAAATTTTATAAATCCCGCTTTTGTCTTCAACATTTGTCTTTTGTTTATTATTTACTAAAAGTGACTTAATATTTTTTTTGTTGGTACAAATGGTTTTTATTCCTCTCTTCTTTAATCTTCCGCAAATTTTTTCGCTGAGATGAGGTATGAAATTAATGAAATGATATTTTTGTTTGTTTGTTTGTTTTTTATAATTTGAGATGGATAAATTGAATTTAAAAAAATTTTTCGTTGCTTTTTTCTCATAAGATTATCTATTATATTTTCGTCATAACCGTTATTATTTGCTAGAATTTTCAAAGTTTTCACTTCTTTGTTGAAATTTTCTTCGGAAAGCGGGATAGTCATAAGTCTATGTATAAAAGAATAAAAACAGCTGAGTTTAATAATCTAAGTCATTATACGATAAGACTTCCCATTTATATATTTTGATTATTGGGGTTTGAGGGGAAAGTTATAGAGCCGAATAATCTAATTAAGTTAACTCATCTGGGTAAAAACTGATATGATTTGCTTAAAAGGCATACTACTTTCAAGTTCTGTTCAAGTGCTTATTCCATCATGAAAAACGAGAAAACAATGAATAAAAATATTCTTATGTGAGTTTACGCTGATAAATTCATCTGTTTGTAGTCAGTATAAGCGCTTCAATCATTGCAGTGACATCAGACTTAGGGAGCCCGTTGTAATTTCACGCTTTTGTGTCCCAAAGCTTTCTTTTAGGTTTGGCTATATTCAAGAAATAATGGAATAAACTTCGTGGACCTCAATGTACTGTAAATGTGAAATTTGTTGATTGATAAACGCAAGTGGTAATATAGTTCATTTATTCAAATAATAAATGACACAAATCATTAGAACATGAAACGTCTGTATCTACATATATCTCCATTTAAAAATTCACGAATAAAGATCCGAAAGTAGAAAATTAAAACAAGATGGTCATGAAGTAACAGCTTACAATCTTCAATTCTTCATCTTGTTTTGCACAACAATTTTTATAATAATAAGTCTTCATTTTTCTACAGGTCAAAGAACACCGACAAGAAATAACTGCAAAATATTTATAAAAATTATATCCATTTTAAGTGGACTTATTTATATTTCAGTGACATGAATATAAAAACACGATTGAAATCTTACGTCTAAAATATGAAAAAAAAGGAAAGAAAAAAAAGCATAATTCAATAATACCAACATAGATATTTGAAATGAAAAAAAATATAAGTATGAAAAGGAAATACGTGTGATTTGTGGAAAATGTAATAGCATCCATGTTATAAATTATGTTAGTCATTGAAATATTCGAATTAATATCACTTCATTCACTTTGGCACGTTTTCTACTTTCGGTTTATTTTTATAGAGATAACGCTTTCGACTTCGAAATAACTGAACCTTCACGTGTTAACTGCAATGGAAAATAAGTTTACCTACCCCTTTGATGTAACTGACTTGAAATTCTCTTTGATCTGAAATGGGTATTAAATATACTACAAAGAACGGAAAATAGAATGGTTATTTTGTTTTAATTGTACTCGCTTTTGTATTTTTTATGGTGTATGTATTTCACTACCTGAATTGTTATTTTTCAGCGAAACTTTCATTTTTATATGATTCAGATTCTATCAAGTTATTGGTAATAGGCAATCTGATCTCATTGTGATACAGAAACAAGCAATCATAGCAGAATTGGTTATATAAATTGAATGTAGAAAAGCATCTGCCATTGGGATAATTCTTAAATAAGCAAGCATTTATAACAATTCGTGAATCGTTTATGAAACGTTTTACCCAAAACATACTCATTTTTGTATATATTCATTGAATTCATTCGAATAGGGGAAGGCTATTCCACTTTACTTTGGAGGATTGGGAGAATCTCGAAATCCACATTCTAATAAAACTTAACATCAGGATCGCTAAAAAAGCAAATAAATGGAGCCTTTTGTTTGATCGTAATAAATAACACTTCTGTTTATTGCTAATGTGATTCAATTCCATCTGAATCCTTAAGTCGACCCAATCAGATCATCCAGAGAAGATACGGCAGGGAATTTGAGAATTTGAATTTTCTCATTGTTTCATGTATTGTTGAATATCTACTTCAATTAACGTAAGTGGTGGTATCAGAGGGGGCCTATTCATTCCAAACATTTATAAATTGATATTGAGCAAAGTGTGGATGTTTGTGATCGATTGAATTCAACAGAAAATTATTCAATTTTTCATTGTGGAAATGTTTAATAGAACTTACAGATAACTGAAGTATTTTAAGAAAATAAACACACTGTTTCAATCGTATATATCAGGTGTACTTCAAGGTTCACACTTGGGTCTGCTTTTATATAAATTGTTTCAATCGTATAAATCAGGTGTACTTCAAGGTTCACACTTGGGTCTGCTTTTTTATAAATTGTCTTTTTATTTTATCATTTCAAATTTCTTCTCTAGACTGATCATAGAAAAAAATAATTTATTTCTATTTCAAACTTTTTACTTGTATAATTTTTAAATGATTGAATTTTTTTCTGTTCTTCAACTTCAATTCTTATTGTTGCTCGACTTCTGATATGATATAATGTAATACACTATTTAATATTTTCAAACGGATTACATGAGCTGAGAGTTTTATTGCACCATTAAAAAGATCAGATATCTGAAAATATCGGAAAAATTATTAATACTTCAAATACTACCCTGGGATTTATATTTTGTCAACAGAATGACAAAAAAGGAGATAACATTCACCATCTGAAACAACATAGATTATTAGGGGATGGGGAGGTGATGGAAAACAAATTTATTTTACTCATATCTCGAAATAGTTTCCAAAATACGAACTTATAATTCAAATGAATGCTTTTTTATGGAAAAAGGTGTATACTTTACTACTTTGGAGATTTATACTAAGCATTTGAATAAAAGTAACTTAAAGAAGAAGCATTATATGGACGTTTCTTCAGAAATTATAATTATAATTCTGAACGAACTAGAACTTTAAAATGAGAAACACATAAACTTAATATTGTGAAATTCATGAGAACTGCCAGCCTAAGTAATTGCAATAGTAAATATAATCCTATACGTTGATGAATAATTAAGCTAATATCAACCACTGCTTCAATCTCAAAAATAAACAAGGCGGATTGTACAAAAATTGCTTAGCTCTCGCAGGAACGTCTAGTTCAACATAAAAGAATTTATTACATTCAATCCAATGCTCTCCGGCTGAAAAATTACATCAGCTTTTATGAAGACTTCAGTCGACATATAAAATGTGGAGTATGCGAAATAAATATTACATTTCCTAACAGTTGACCTGTTTTGGACTAGAAATTATAGTCCAAGAAACAGTTGATGGAAAAGTTTACATCCTGCATCACTAATGTTGCAGTTCCGATATTGGCGATGTATAAGTGCATGCCAAAGTTTTTGCTATATGGATATTCCTGACGATTGATTAGTACAATAAATCAAATTGACTTGAGTTTTCGGGAGATATACTGGTGCTCTTATATCAACGGTTTTGTTGTTCAGTCAGTTGAAATATTTGAAGATTCACTTGGAATTTTTGAACGTTAGTTTCGTAATATTGATATTTTTCAATTCTTGATTATGTCATTATATTAAGTTTTTCGTTTGCGATAGAATTTCAACACTTTAACTGTTTTCAACTTTTTCAGACGTCATTGCATTTTTTCCAGTCAGAATTTGTTTCCCAGAACTCTTTTTGTTGTCCCCTATAAGTGAGGTAATATTTGATCGAGTTTTACAGACCCTGTGCTGCGAAGAACAGTTTATTACGATAGCTGTCACCTTCCTGCAACCCTTCTCTAGACCTGATCTTTTCCTGCTCGAGTATTGGAGATGTACATCGACTTTTTGGTCTATATCAGAAGTTCCCAAACGTTTCCGTTACGTATATCGATTAAGTTGTATTTCTTCAATTTTATATTCAACATTCTGAACTTCCAATTATTATTATCATAACCATTGTTTACTCATATAAGTACAGAGAACACATATCCTATAATTAGTAGTAATAAAACAAAATTATTAATCTTACTTATTCAAAAATGACAAAATGCAAATAATATAATAAAATAATAATAAGTTCATATAATATACAGGTCTAATACCCAATTAGAGAAAATAGTAACACAATGTTGAATAATAACTAAATAACTGAATAAACATAATGAGGAGAGATATAACAAGAAACTCAATATAATCTAAAAAAACTAAATAATAAAATTAAATGAAATATTACAAAGATCACAATCTAATTCAATTCATTTTAGTCAATTTCCCTTGTACACATAACTCCTGATTATAACTTCTATGGAGTTAAGTTGAATGTCACATTTATTACCAACTATATTGCATGTAGACTCCATAAACCAAATGGGGGATTGTATTAGCAAGTTGGTCCTTGGAGTATCTAGGTGGAATAATTCGTACGTCGCAAAACTGAGTTATGAAGAGAATCCTTGAAAACTTTAGGAGATATCTACCCAAAAAAGCAGAAATGATTCATTAATACTGATGGAAAATGAACGGAATTCAAAATTGAATTATAATGATAGCAATAACTTTAAAACTAGGCTATATAAAAATACAAATGTGCATTGATTTTTTAGAGTAGTTTACAGTCACTGAATCGATTGCAGTTGAAGGAAGACTGTTTCTTACATCAAAAATGCTATTGCTTGAGAAGTACTGTACGGAAATGAAAATTTTCCTTTCTGAGCTTCAGAGACGTCTAGGCAGTCCGAATTGAGTGTATATATTGACTGAGGTATAGGTCACCATAGTTGAACTTTCAGGACCCCTAACGATATCATCAGATCTTCTTGTAGGCGACGTTCCTGAGATGTGATCAAATTTGCCATCGTTCATCCTAACATGGCCTCGTCCGACCAAATCAAAGTCTGGTAGCACGACGTTGAATTTTTTCGAGTATATCTTATTCTGGACATCATAAAGGTCCGATGTGAAAGAACTACTATGCATGCGAGGAATTTTGAGCAGATTCTGTACTGGATAATTAATTACCTAGTTTATTTCGATTTTTATGCCTTGCTTTATTCTAATTTCAACTCCTTTTGTATATATGCTTAAAAAGTAACAATTCGAATTGCATCGATAAATATCTACCTAACTATCTTGCTCTTTTTGACAAAAGCGCATAATAATAAACGTGTTCATTATTATTTTACTCCTACTCACAAAATAAGGAGTAGGCACATGACTTTCAATATCAAAAAAATTCGTATATCTGTATACTAAAGTAAATATTCTTTATTGCGGGGGACACAACACATGCTGTATATTAAGGGACGCGTTAATAAGAATAGTATGTATAAACGTATACATCTGAAACATGCGAAATTCGAATGAATGGAAAAGAGGGTGTTCGTTCTTGGCATTTGTTGGGAACTCACCTGTACAAATAGCGCAATATGGAACCATGTCTGCGTCCAAGGGGAAAGAACATACAGCGCTGCTGTCAGGGGCCCGCTAAGGCTGCAGACGAGGAGGTCGGCCAAGATAAGCCCGAACAACAACGGACTCCGTGATTTCACGCCGGGTCCGCAGCAGAGTGTCAAACCCAGAATTCCATTCCCCACCACCCCAATCAGGAATATGCAAGCGTAAATACTGAGCAAGTAGTCCATTCTGTAAACAAATATACGGTTAATTTCCATTTGTTATTTTCATTTGCACTAACTAAACCCTTATAGTCCCATTAAAAACGAATCTTTTGTCAACTGGGATAAAATTAAGTTGATCCTAACCACATAAAATTATTATTGCCGCATACGCAGCTTGGATGGCTTCGTTAATTAATGAACTATTCAGCCTCGGCAAGGAAATCGTGGCAATATTCAATGCTAGGGAGATTTTGTGCTATTATACGAGGTCTGCTTAAAAAAGTGAATTTTTAGAATTCACTTTTTCTTTTGAACAAACCTCGTATATAAAATAGGAATAAAAAGAGATCGTTCTGTTCATACTCCTTTGAATATCAAAATATCGCCAGAACATTTGAACTTTTCATGGATTATAACTTCTTACTCAGATGCTAAGTTAACGAATGAATAATAATAATCAATTTAATAAAGTTAATGAATAATTGGGAGTAATAGTTAAGAATACAGTGTTAATTTAGCATCTTCGTGCGTGTTATTTATGAGAAGATATAAATTACAGTGCTTTTATCTCCAGGAAACAATTATCAAAATACTTTTTTTCCAGCAATGAAACTCTTACAAAATCAGTTTGCAAACTGTAATGGAAAATACTTCGACAAAAATTATTTGTCTAATAAGAATGGAAGAAAAAAATAAACGAAATTAAAAAAGTAACTAATGTATTCCTCGAAAGGTCTCATACGATTACTATATCTAATATTGTGAAATAATTGTATAGATTTGCACTCTTGATAATAGGCTAATAGCCAGAAACATAGGCCGAATCAATTGAAAAATTTTCGTGGAAAATAGCAACGTGTTGGATTATTTTATGCGTCTCATAAGTTTTAAATTCTGTTTCCTTGCTTCTACTCCATATCAAAAGGGTTAAATTAATAATTGATACCTATTCTGGAATGATTGAATTCACTATATACACCGTAGAGACATGAAATTATTTGTCATACAACTGTCAGATTAACGGGCATGCCAATGAAGCTATTGAGGATTTACGGAACCTCGTGTTATTTACGTTTGCAGTAAATATTTTACGAAGTTGATACGAGATATTAAACGCCAATGATTCGAACAATGTCACATGTTTTGATTGTTTTGACTAAATATTGGACATGCTGGAAATTTTTCATGCAGAATATGTAATAACTAATAAATTCTTCTCTACAGATAAATTTAATATATTTCTTCATATTCACGCATTTTTCAATTATCGACTGTATAGGACTATATCGGACTAATAATTGGTGAAAATTATTTGTTAATATACAATACAACAGCAATTTTGTCATATATTTGAGAATAATGCACGATTTGAAGCAATGCTGCATCAGTTAGCGTCATTAGTTCTAGTTATGAAAGAGGTGTTTTGGTTTTTCGTAATATATGAGTTCAAAACGAATGGATCGAGTTCGCGCAAATCAAACAATCTATTTTCGTAGAATATGAGCTATACCGACGTTTGGAATATTAAAAAATGAAATGTGGGGAAAAGAGGGTACATTTGAAGATTTTTCACGACATACTGTTCATTTCAAGGAAAATCGTAAGCAACACATAGTTCGTACCTTGAATTAAATCTTCATTATTTCAAGAAACTCTCATTTTTGTTCAAGTGCCTACCTCAAAATAATAGAAAAACCACTAAGATTTTGTATTTGTTTCTTCGTTCGAATATCCCTATGAAACGACATATTTAATTAAGAGGCATTTTTGAGAAAAAAAACTGAGTAAAAAAGTTCATAGAATAAAAATCTTATATAAATCAATATAAAATATATGAAATTTATATCAAAAAAGAACAAAGATATTGTTTTTTCAGCACCATCATATTCAATGAGATTTGGCAGCCCGAGAACAACATCTGAAAAGTTAACAGCACTTCTTTCCGGATTACTTAGCAATAGAAATTCGAAAGAATATTCTTGATTTGTCTCATTTTTTCAATATGTCACATTATATTCGTCCTCGTCAACTTTCAAAATTAACGGCACAAAATATTTTACTTTTTTCCTAATGATTTTAATTTGGTTTACTTTTAAACATGTTCCTTCAGATGCTTTGGATTTTGTTCAACATCATTGACTACAACTGATTCTGTTATAAAATATCTTGCACATCTAATTCATCGTGAGTTGAGAAATTATCCTTTTCTGAGTGCGACTATGAGCATATTCTTCTGTATTTGGTCTTCTTTCCTTCTAACTTCGTTCTTCATTGCTGTGTTTCTAGTTGCGAGTTGTTTTTTGGCAATAGAGTTTCTTCGTTAATGTTATTTTTCCTGGGGTTCTGTTGAATTGTTCGACTTTCTTCTTATATTTTTGTTTTTGGAAACTTTCAGATCCTTTTGGCAACGCCATCTCTGCAGTCAAAACTGCAGGATAATCCTGCAAATTTGTATGAGAACAACTAGACAAAGACATGTTTTCGAAATCGTTTGAGAGATAGGGTAGATTGGATTTACTCCCTTGAATCCAGTTTGAGGAATGACGCTTCTGTTCTTTTTTTGTTTTGACTACGGCTCACTGGTTTCTTGGATGGAATTCTCTCATAGAGGCTGGATCGAAATCTTATATCTCCAGAAATATATTTCTGGAGATTATCTACGTACTAGTTTTAATGAATATAGAAGTGGTGAATAGATCAATAAATAGGGTATTTGCTAATTCAGCTGAATCGTATAATAATAATATATAATAATAGAATAAATTTATTGTGAAACATTCTTTACATTGTGGTATTACATTCATTTTAATTGATACAATAATTACAACTAGGAAGAATGCTCTCAAAATGACTGAATTGAGTTTTGAGTCTGATCTTCCATTCAGCTCTCGAGCAAAAATATTGGTTCAAACAAAAATATTGGTTAAATTTATATTTACAATAATATACAACTGATTATTTGAAGATAAAAGAAAAAAATTATCTCAGAACTATTAAACATTTGAGACAATTTCAAACGGTGAAGAACATTTGTGTTAAAAAATATAAAAACATATGATACAAGAAATTGATTCATACATTATTGCCTACATTCGAATCATCGAAATACTCTGCCACACTATAGTATGCCTTTGTTATGAGCAGAGATTTGACTCTACTCTTAAACAAATGAGCTTTCAGTACTTTCAAATTCGATGGTAAATGGTTGAAAATTTAGATACTCTGATAATAGAGAGAGTGCTCAAATTTAGCTTTTTTATGCATAGGAATAAGTAGTACATCCCCGTTCCTTGTTGGATACACATGATTACTATTCAATTCAATGATCTTATCTACATTTTCTTTAACATATAACAACCATCTATAAATATATAAACACGGTAAGGTGAGTATGTAATTATTAATGAAGATAGGTTTACAAGATGTTCGTTGATGAATATTGAATATTAATTGAATTATTCGCTTCTGTGTAATAAACACCCTATTTATACCTGTAGAGCAGCCCCACAGCAGAATACTATAATTTAGATGACTATATACAAGACTGTAATACACACAGTTTCTAGGTACAATGTTCATAATTCTAGAGGTTGCAAAAAATGAGTTACTCAATTTTTTACATAAGACCTCAATGTGTGATGTCCTTCTCAAATTCCTATCTACATGTATTCCAAGAAACATTGTTGATTAGGATGATGATATAGTGTTGTCCTCATATTTAACATCCAAGGTAATAATTCCATTGCCCTTCAGACAAAAATGAACACATACAACGTTCACCATCAGATTGTTCATTCGACACCAACTTACAAACTCCCTCACAATGCATTCACATGCCTCCAGAAGTTCTTCAGGAGTCCTGCCAGAAACGACCACCGATGAATCATCGGCATATAGTGTCACCAAAAACCAGGACAATATATACTCACATAATACACATCCTCTTAAGGAAATGTAATATATCTCTGCATGGAAATTGCTGCGGGAGGAAAAATAATAATTCATTACATAAATGGAATTTCACCAACTCCAACTTGGATCACCTGTCGTCAGTGAAAGATTGATGAATAATGCGTATACATTTTCTGTTTCTCTTTTTTGTTCCGAACGCATCAATGAGTGAGCATAAATCCATATTCTACAGAGTACTGACTGGATTTGCGAGTATTCCTCAGCGGATTTACAGCTTCATACAATGCTATCAAAACGATTCGAGAAATATTCATAGTGTCCATAAAACGAAATCGAGATGGTCCCTCGGAATATTTCACTAGTTCATTATTTCCATAAAACTATACGACCGCGTTAGAAATTCGAAGCATCGTTGGTTTTTACATATATGTTTTGGAGTAGTTCCAACAAGAGTATAAACCTGCATAAATTGCTAACACCTTATATAAAAAGTATTTGTCTTCGAGGTTCCGTTGCAATTTAATTTCTTTCACTGCAGAATGGGCCAACATTTTCAACTCGAATGAGACGCTCAAAACCATAGAATTCCAATGAAGAAATCCTTCTAGTCTTTCGTTTACAAGGAAAAGAAGGACGACGATAAACATAGAACGAATAAATATATTTTTCAGTTTTCAAGAATGAGTTATGGTTTACAAACTAGAAAAATATCTGTAAATAATAAACATTCTATCAAACCACCACAAAAAGTGAATATATATATATATATATATATATATATATATATATATATATATATATATATATATATATATATATATATATACATAAGGGCATATATAGAAGGGCATACAAGTGGGCATCAAAAAAAAAAAATCGAATAAATGTCAAATGTCTCGCCTTTGCAGACGATAGTGCTATCATCACAGACAACAGAACTGAAGCCATTCTCGTCGTTGAAAACTACATGAAATTGCGCAGAAAATCGGGTTACAAATTTCGTAAGATAAAACCAAATACATAGAAAGATAACCGAATAATAAATCTTCTGTTATCACAAAACATGGTGAAATTCTACAAGTCGGCGATTTTAAATACCTCGGAGAAGTTATACGGTCCTCAGGTTTGAACCTAATCGCTAAAGAACAGAGAATTACCAAGCTCCAAAGGGCCTACAAGCTAACAAGGGCTCAGTAAAACAAAAAGTGCATTTCGAGAGGTGAACAACGATTCTCCCAGAAGCAATCTACGCATCTGAAACAATGGATGTTGACGGTCATTAAACAATTAGAGAAATAGAAGAACAAGAACGAAAAATTCTTAGAAAGATTTAGGGGTCAATCAATAGAAAAGGCATTTGAATGAAAAGACCCCAGAATGAAATTTATCAAAAGACAAATACGATGACGAAAAGAATCAGAAAACGACGAGCAAAGTTCTATGCACACATCTACAGAATGAAACAGTCCAGAATACCGAAGAAACTGCTCGATATAATTATGAAGAGTAAATGCGAAACAGAGTGGCTAAAAGAGGTCCAAAAAGATCTACAACAGATCAATATAAAAAATCTCGAGGATCGCACTGAATGTCGCTATAAAATCGCACATGTGAAGTTCAGCAAAAATCAAATCGTCAATCTGAAATAAACTGGACAGATGAACGGAAGAAAGAGCATTCAGAGAGGATGAAGCGTTTTTGGGAGTCAAAAAAGATGAAGCAAAAGCCCTAATGCAAATTCAAGTTAAATATCGCTTTCCTCATGGGAAACAATCGTAATAATAATAATAATAATAATAATAATATATATATATATATATATATATATATATATATATATATATATATATATATATATATATATATATATATATATATATATAATTTCTATACTGAGATTTTCAAACGAAATAACGAAATTTTTTTTTCGAGTTTTGAGGCAGCTATCTACATAAATGTTCCCAACGAAAACGAAATCTATCACGTTCGAGAGCAATATTCAGCGTTTTTCGAAATTTATTGAACTTTTCCGAAATACTATATAGCGCTGTTTCATCCGGTAATGGGAATCATCAGTGGCATTCATCTCTACAAAATAGGAAAACATCTAGTGTACTACTCAGGTGAGCTCCCTCTACTTAAGAAAAAAATGAACTCTCTCGAATATGGTAGTGTTTTCGTGACAAGATCAGTGCGTACTTCTATACAAAGATGGCAGGCTTGTCTACAAAGCCTTAGTAGTGTAGACAAGCCTGCCGTTCTTCGGTTCACATCCTATCGGGCAATTTCATAGCTAGTTGTGAGATTCATGAACCTTTCATATTAGTCTTCACTGAAAATTTCACCTGAGATTTTTACTGAGATCGCCAACATTAGCACAGAAAGTTGAAGAATTCATTCATTTTCATTCATCTGTTGTTCATAGTAAAATGTATTATTGATTCTGTAAGTCATATGAATGATTCATTTGATGGTACTGAAATCAGATCACAAGCTCAATTGTTAATTGCAATGAGCGTTAAATACTGGGTCTCACTTAGTCTCATGGGCAAGAAAAAGTTTTTCAACAATTTGTCGTAGCTGCCACAAGAAAAGTCGTTTAGATTATTTGAAGATACATAAGGAGAGAATTTCTGCCAAATCGTGGTCAAGTATGCTGACTCAATTTTTTCCATGAATAGAAGAAATATATTTTCATTTTTCAGTTTTTAATAAAACAATATTCCCATGAGTGTAAAATGTAAGTCCATCTATACGGATTGTGGGTTTTCACTCGACTGTTTCAATTAACATCGAAAAAATAATCAAAAACGTATCGTACATAAAAATTTTCAGAAGTCTTACGAATGTTACCATTTCCAAATTCAATTAATAAACTGGTCGGACTGAAAGAGCCACAAATCTGGCCATTGCAAAATGATTTATGCAGTCACACTTTCGAGAAAAGGAGAATTGTTTCCTCAAAAATGTTTGATTGATTCGACGGGGGTGCTGCTGGAAAAACCGCAACCGCTTACATTCATAGGAAGTGGGAAAGTGAAAAGCATTGTTCCACGTTTCGATTCCTTTTTTGTCGTACGATGTGAATGGCATGGAAGATTATAAAACTTTCACCACGCAGTCACATAATAATTTTTCCAACACTCAAGTGAGCAACTGGTGTTGGAAATCTTTTACGTAATATGCATTGAAGTTAATGGATTATTTCTATAGGTTTTTCGTTTCAACAAGCAGAAATAAGATAAACATGTTTCAATTGTTATTGACATCTAATTAAATATGATAAAATTGCTTTCCTTTGGCATATTTCATAGAACAAACTTCTAACGGAGATGAAGTTGTCTTCTGAAAATTTGAAATATTCATTTTGATATATTCAATATATTTAGTCCCAGCTTGACTTGCACATTTCATCATTCTTGCTTGTTGAATCCATTAAAAATAATATTCACTCAACCTGTGTTTCGGTTTATCAGTGAATTATCAAGGGTTTCACAAACTGATCTGAAAGAGTAACAATTTGAAACAATATAATATGGTTTTTCAGGGAGACGTTTGTTGGTAAGAACCAACCATTAAAATCTATATAAAATATATAGATTAAAAATATATGGATTAAATATTCGCCTCATTCAAATTCATGAATGAGGCGAATATTCAATCCTTCAATCCGGAGAGTACATGCAGTCCTAAGTCCTAAATGAGCAATTTTATTATGCAGCAAATTAATTTGTTCGCTTCATTCTCAAGTTGTACACCTTGTCCTTGGCTGCATCGTTTTTATGGTGACCAACACGCTTGAAACATGTATCAAGGCTTCTAAATGCCAGGTTCAGTTACAAATTCTTGATTTGAATTTATAATTCCTCGTTGAATATACTCTCTTTTTAACATATATAAATACACAAGAGAAAATGAATACATTCATTCGAAAAATTCAAATTGATCGAAAGAATGTTACAGTAGATAATACGATGTAATACCTCCATTATCTTTCAAGGGATAAATGTTTGAGAAATGTTGATGTGGATGCTGCACCTAATGGAAGTGCAAGACAGTTGTTTCGTTCTACAAGTAACTCGTCAGTTGCACCACGTCCATCGAAGTGAGGCAACGATTTCAATCTCCAAGTATCTTCTTTTGACTGCAAGTGAAGAAGCGGCAAGTAATGAATACTCCGCAATTCCTTCTATATTCTACAATAGAAAACATCTCTTAGATCATATACACATTAAGCATCGAAAGCTCACACATCTTCTTTACCTCTAGGTATCTACTAAATTTCAACGTGTATTCGACAAATGTGATGATGTTTTGAAATGTCAATAAGTTGCGTTAGTAGTAAGCTCGTCATTTTTCCCGTATTTTAGGAGCCTATTCGGCGATATTATTGAGGAAACAAAAATATATATAAGTATATACACAAATGTATATACACAAATGTATATGAATACATATATGTCCACACACATACATATAGATTTCGTGCTAATGGCACTGCTTGAAATATTTGAGAAAATGAATACGAGAGTACTCATTCGAAAAATTCAAATTAATCAAAATAATGTTATAGTAGAGCTAGCTATCCCTCCATTATGGTGATCCCTCCATTATCCTTCAAAGGATAAATGTTGGAGCAATGTTGAAATCGATGCCACACCTGATGGAAGTGCAAACCAACTGTTTCGTTGTACCAGTATCTCGTCAGTTGCACAACGTCCATGAAAGTGTGGCAACAATTTCAATTTCCAAACATCTCCTTATGATGATTGATGAGGCCCATACTTGGAGAAAATTAATATCCATAATGAAACAATATTTAGACCTTTCTCATAATTTTAATACAAATACGCATGACGACGAAAGAAGTACTACTTCTTTATCAAATGCTAGATTAATACTGATCAGTATTACTCCAGCATTTGATAAAGAAGTAGTACTTCGAAACGTCGTCATGCGTACCTACTTGTATTAAAATTATGAGAAAATTCTAAATATTGTTTCATTATTTCCTTATGACTACAAGTGAAGAAACACCAAGTAATGAATATTTCACAATTCCATCTATATGAATCAATAGAAAACATCTCTTAGATCATAGACACATCAAGCATCGAAAGCTCACACGTCTTATGTACCCGTAGGTATCTAATAAATTGCAACGTCTTCTTGACAAATGTCATTTTATGATGTTTTCAAATGTCAATAAATTGCGTTAGTAGTATGATCGCGATTCTTCAAACTTCTCCTGGTGTGGAGGCTCCCAGTGTCAAACCTCGACAGCAAACAAGCTTGATCACAACCCCTAGGTGAATATACACCATCCTCTCGAAATGAAAGCCATTTCAAGAACTTCCTCTGCAATGCCTCCAGGCGGTTTATGTGACAATTAAATTTGTCGCCAAACAAGACAGACATACTTAAGTTTGCTTCTCACTAGGGCATTAAATAAATGGACCAGTGTTGAGAAATTCGAAAATAATCTAGCATTGCGGACGATGAAGCCATAAACTTTGCAACATGATGAAATTAATTGGTGTATATGAGGTATGAATGAGATTTTTTGATCAAATACTAGGCCGAGATCCTTAAACTCCTTTCTATCTCCACCCTATTCTCCACTCCACTCCCTTCTATCTTCACGACTAGCTGTGAATATAGAGAATGTTGTTTTATGTCATAGTGTGACTGATGCATTTTGAGTACACCCTTGACTGAATGTGAATTGATGAACAAAATCTGTATTTAGTAGAGATTACGTGACCACGGTACAAGAAGTTATGACATCGAGCACAATTTATGAATAACTTGCGATATCCTAATAAAGTATTTCTCATTGTGGCTTCGAAAGAAGGTAGATGCTCTTGAACACAGAAGATCCTATGGCTTAGACGCGATGAAGATGAAATTGTTGATAATCTCTTAGAAATTAAATGTATTAGAACCCCAACTAAACGGACGAGAATGCTGACAGATAGTCTGGTTCAAATATTCGACTGTGTTAAACTCTAAGCACTATAATATTTTAGACTAGATCTATACTATTCTCGTCTCTAAAATTGCAGATAATTCCGAATAATTTTCGCAATGCTTTCACTAATGGAAAGCTTTAGGGAAAGCTAGTAAGCAAACACATTTTTCTTGCTTCCACACCGTAATTTATAAAATGGAAAAGATTGTTCCTCTTGTAATGTGAAATAAGGGTTCGACGTGAAAATACGAAATGTTTGCGTTTTATTCATTAGTAGCCTGGGATGTACTTGAAGTGATGCAAATATCCGAAATCAACGTGAGCAAGATTTTAATAGTAATGAAATTGATAAAGGAAAATTTGAGCTGATAAAGACTCACAAACAAAAGACACTCTGAAAAATTTGAATTTGTATACTATACGAGGTCTGTTCAAAAGAAAAGATGAATTTTGAATTTTCGCGGGCTGTGCACATTCGATTATCGAATTTTTTTTGTTATGTTGGTACACATACGTTTCTCATACGTTGGCATTATTATCCATTTTGGATTAGTAGTTTGTTTTTGATAACTGAAAAGGTTAGCACCTTTTTGTGTGTTCTTCGATTTTTACGTTTGAAATGAATGGATCAAAGAATCTGTACTAAATTTTGGGTCAAAAATGGAATAAAGTGCTCGAACGCCCTCAAAAAATTGACTGTGGCATTCGGCGAGTCAACTTTGTCTCAAAAAATAATTTTTATAAATGGTACAAGCGTTTTGCTGAAGAACGAGGAGATGTTGATGACGATGATTGTCCTGTAGTTGCAACCACGCCAACAAACGAAGAAAACATCGAAACAGTGAAGAAAATGGTTTTGGAAAATCGTCGAATCACTATAAGGGAAGTTGCAAAGGATGTTAGCATATAAATAGGCTCATGTCATGCAATTTTCTCGGATGTTTTGGGCATAAAACCTGTAGCAGCGAAATTTGTTCTCAAATTTCTAAATTTTGAGTAAAATCATCGTCGAATTAATATCGCTCAGGGGTTATTGAAATACGACAACGACGATTCAAAAAGGTAATAACTTGTGACGAAACGTGGGTATAAGTTTATGACGTCGAAACCTGGGCCCAATAATTCAAATGCAAGCAACCAGAAGAGCCAAGACGAAAAAAAACGCTAAGTTCGATCAAATGTGAAGGTTTCGCCTAATGTTTTCTCCGATTACAACGGCGTGGTGCACCATGAGTTCTTGCCAATAGGTCGTACAGTTACCTAATAAGGAATGCTGCAAGTAGTTATGCAACGTTTGCGTGAAGCAATACGAGTCAAACGATCGGAATTGTGGAAAAACAAATCAGGCATCACGATAAAGCAACAACACACACATCAATGCTTGTTGGACATATTTTGGCCAAAAACAACACTGTAATCATGCCTCAACGACTGTATTCACCAGATTTGGCATCCGTCGACATTTTCCTATTTCCACAAATGAAGAGCCCAATGAATGACAAGCGTTTTGTCACAGTTGATGAGATAAAGTCAGAATTGAAGAACGAGCTGATGGCCGTACCGAAAAGCGCATTTCAGAAATGCTTCGAGTGTTGGAAGAAGTACCGGCATAAGTGCATTATATTTGAGGAGGATTTGAATGGCCAAATTTAATCTTCGAAGAAATTCAAAATTCACCTTTTCTTTTGAACAAACCTCGTACATTTTTTGTGTCAGTATAAATTACATCGTAATGAGTCTGATGTATATAAAAATGTTGTTGAAGCCCTGATAGCATTTCGTTTTGATTTTTGCTCGACATTCTAGTGTTTTCGTCACAAATGTTTACTTGAAAAACTACAAATGTAACGAAAGATGGTGATTAGAAAAAAAAATGTAATAGATTTTCAGATTAATTTTGAAGACACTTGATTTCAACAATATTCGTTAGAGATTAGTTTTCCATTCACGAGTATAAGTACATAATGTGAAAAAAAGATATTATTTGGTAAATATGAGATTATAAAAATGGAACAAATTGAATTAGACACTTCATCTACAAGATCTGAGAAAATGGAAAAAATGTCACATTTCATCCATAATTCCTATAGAAATAAAATGAACATAAGAGGTCATATCTTCGATTACTTCAAAATATATTCATGGAGTTATGATATGTTGAACAAATTCATTGATTCAACCGATTCATTGCACATATTTGAATATATTTCTACAAATATTTGTTTATCTCAAATTTTTTTTCATTAGAGAGAGAATTGAACTCTTATTTCTGAACATGATGAATTGTAATATCTGTGAAGTTATAGTTTTATATAATTTATGTCGTTTTTCACTTTTTGTATAGAGATATATCCATGTATGTAGTTATATAGTTTCATTTCTGTATACAGTGTTCATTTCAAAGTAATACACTCTGAATAAATATTGAAATCAGAATTGCATTTATTATATTAAACGAAATTATCGTTTAGCAGAATAAATGCAATCAAAATGCGTTCATTATTTAACATCGAATTTCTTCCATTAAAATTGTTTTCGTTATATGTTTTTGCACCGAAATATTCAAGTTTATTTTTTCATTACAGAGAAAACAAGCTATGAGGTGTATGAAAATTTTCATTAGAGCAGTTTTCAGCAAGTTCCCGTTCTGAATATTCGTAGGTTGATTGATTAGTGGCCACGATCACTCGAAGGCATAACATTTCAATTATGACTGCTAAAATTAATGACGAATTTATAACCTCATCAAACTTATGAATATTTCACTGAAAATCTAAATTAAAGAACCTTGGAGATTCTTTTATACGTTTTTAATGGTTTACACTCTAATAAAACTCTGAGAGTTTCGATGGAATCCATCGATTGAAGAAGAAAACATGATCTTTTTTTTCTACAATTAAAGCGAAGGAAACAATTTCGAAATTAAATTTTCAGTGAATTTTCTTGACATTACTCTCCCTATTTAGGTATATTACTTGATGTTAATAAATGAAAGTTATAAACACGTTCTTCCAACAATCTAAAGGGTGTTTTTTTAGAGGTATAGAACTTCAAGTTGGCATAACTGTTGAAGATGGCGACCGATTTAACAGCTGAGAAGTGATTTATTCTCAGTTTGGTTTGGCAATTCATCACGAATAGACTCACGCCTGAACAACGCTTGCAAATAGTGCAATTTTATTTCGACAATAATGGTTCTGTGCGGAATACGTATCGCGCACTACGTCCATTTTATCGTCGACAAAATCGTCCATCAGAGCAGTTAATTCGATTAACCATGGAACTTTTTCGCACCACGTTTACTCTTATTGATAACTCGCATCCCAGAGACGCCCTACGGTGCGTACAGAAGAAGCTATTGCTACTGTAGAGCGTAGCATTGATTAAGACCCGAATGAGACCATCCGCCATCGGGCACAGGAATTGGATCTGTGTCCATCAACTTTATGGAAGATTTTGCGGAAGGATCTTGGTTTGCGTGTTTACAAAATCCAACTCGTGCAAGAATTGAAGCCAAACGATCATCAAGCAAGGCGTAGATTCGTCGAATGGGCCCAAAACGAGATTGCCGTTGTTCCCGAGTTTCATTAGCGAATTTTGTTTAGCGATGAAGCGCACTTTTGGTTGAATGGCTACGTCAACAAACAAAACTGCCGCATTTGGAGTGAAGATAATTCTCAAGTGTAGGTCAAAACACCGTTAAATCCAGAAAAACTGACTGTTTGGTGCGCTTTATGGGCTGGTGGAATCATTGCTCCTTACTTCTTCAAAAACGATGATGGCCAGAACGTTACAGTCAATGGTGATCGGTATAGAGCCATGATTACTAACTTTTTCATTCCTGAATTGAACAACCATGATGTCCAGGAGCTGTGGTTTCAACAAGACGGCGCAACATTTCACACAGCTCGTGCCACAATCGATTCATTGAAAGACACGTTTTGGATCTGTGAATTAGCCTCCAAGATCTTGTGATTTAACACCGCTAGACTACTAGCGGGGCTATAGCTGGGCATAGCCCCTACTTCTGTGGGGCTATGTGAAGTCATTGGTTTATGCGGATAAGCCACAAACGCTTGACCATTTGGAAGACAATATTCGCCGTGTTATTGCCGATATACGGCCACAAATGTTGGAAAAAGTCATCGAAAATTGGACGTCCAGATTGGACTACATCCGGGCCAGCCGTGGCAATCATATGCCAGGAATCATATTTAAAATGTAATGCCATAAGATTATCTTTCGAATGAAAAACAATTTTCGTCAATCGAATGATCCATCGTTTTTTTATTGCAATTTAATGTTCTCTACCTCTAAAAAAAATACCTTTACATGTTCTGCTCTTTGGGCTGAACCAGTCTCAGGGCACTCCTCGTTCTCTCATTTCGAAACTATATAATAAGTAAACCAGTAATTAATGGATGAACAGTATTAATTCAGCATTTGATGAAGAAGTAGTAATTTGAAACGTCGTCATGCGTATTTGAATGAAATTATGAGAAAATTCTGAATGTTGTTTCATTATGGATATTAATGTTCTCTAAGTATCGGCCTCATCAACCATCAATAAATAAACCGCCCGTCAGCCGCTCAAGTAACGGTGGGTGTGGGTGCGGGTGGCTGCGAAACATGTAAAAAAATAAAAAATTGAAGTCATAGTACGCCGCTCGAAACTTGGACCTATTAAATCGAATATTTTAAATCAAGTAGACTATAAGCTTAGTATGGAAACTGTGATAAAATGGAACGACTTACTGTGATACTTAAATTATCCTTTTTTATTGTTGTCTTGATGTTTATTTATAACTTCATGTTGTGTGAGTTCTTCTTTATGACAATATCCTATGACACTAAGTGGTTTATTTAGTTATTCATATTTTACTTAATAACTTTTTTTTCTTCGATTTCGTACGTATTTAGGACGTCTTAACGCATGCACTTTGCATACAATGCTAGATATTTTCGACAGTAATATTTGACGTATTTTGATTCCTTATCAGAGGCACTCTCTTCGATATTGGACCAAATGTTGCTGCATTGTATTTTTCTCATGAAAAAATTATATTCAAACCTGAAACAAAACTATAAGTATTTTTATTTCATGTAAGAGATGCAACTTCGAAATTTTAGGGTTCAGAAGTCCAGTCGAATTGTCTTGTACGTAAGGGGTCCTGTAAGTAGGTCAGACTTGTCGATCGTATGAAACAAGATTCGAGGAACAAGAGACGTCCTTTTTGAAGAATAAATCCTTATGCAAATCATTGCTGTGGAATCATTATTTTTTCTGAAATGATTCATTCCAAAATTATTGACAAATTTTTTTTTCTTTGTTAATTAAAATAATGGTAGAATGTAATGTAATTGTTAATCAATTTGGATGAAATATATCTATCTATCTATCTACTTGCTGAAAGAAACGAAATCGATTCATTTATCGATCAATTATTTTATTTCAGAATCACTAGGAATTTCAAACTGGCTAATGATGAAATGGCGGCAATTTATTGAACGACCAGAACGACTTAATGTAATCACTATTTTTCGATATTTTTGAAACGTTGTGTATTTTTAACAAAAACTTTTGAGAATTATTTTTTTTCATTTTTTTTTTTGATTCAATTACATTACGTTCAGATCAGTCCCGATGTATTCCCGGAAACTGATGCCTTGTGAACGAAGAACATAAATGGTTCCTATATCAAATAAGAAGAAGATGATTTCACGGTGTAAGAATTCAGAGTTTCACTGAAAATTTCATTCACGGTGTGTGAATGAAACTATTTCGATTTTTGTATTTGTTAATTGCAATCCAATATGCTTCGGGCTATCGGATTAGGCTATCTATAGATACATAGACAAACATGTACACCCATGCCTTCACCGAGAATTGAACCCGAATCATACCACACCATGTTTTGGTGTTCTCCCGACTAAGACACGGAGACCGGCTAGTACTCTCTGTTGAACATCCATCAGCGTACGGAATAAATATCGAATGAATTGGATAATTTTTGTAGACAAGCGTTTCCAAATTCAGTTCTCGAAAAGTTTTCTACTAATAGTTATATTAATTTGTGAACGTTGATAAATCGATATTTGAAGTAATATACACGCTGCTTTTTCCTCTGATACATTGAAGAAAATTCAGACATTTTCAAACACCTACACCTATGAAAAAATTTTATTTTAAATCAATTTGAAGAAACTGTCTTTTGTGAAAAAAATATAAAGTACTGTCTGACAAGGTTTTAGAACAATTTTTCTTGCAATTATGTTGCACATAGTTATTTCTTGCACGAATTCAGAAACTTCCACAATTAGATGGAGGACAATTGTACACTGATAATCAATTATATGAAATAATTGTTGTTCACAGAACTCACTGCCGAAACTATGCCTTAATGATTGTTTGTGGGTGTCTACGACATCTGAAACTCAGCTTTGACGTATTTCGTACAAATTTGTGCGCTAATGCTGTTGGTAATGTTTTTTTAATTACACTGAAATGAAAAACTTTTAAGGGCTTTTTCGAATATTTTTTCGATGTTCCAATTTTCTACTTACTCCTATTGCAATGGTTTGAAAATAAAGAAGGAAAATAACATAATTTGAAGCTATATATAAAGGCCAAATTCTATACTTCGAACCAAAATGCGAACCTTCAGGAATACTGAAAATATATCAAGTTGTGGCAAGTGATAAAAATACAACAAACCAAAACTTACATCAGACGAAAGTCAATTGAGCAGCAGAAATAACAACTAAGTACTTGAATAACGAAAATACAAAGAATATGAAAATTCAATACGACAAATTTCCACCCGCAGATTTATTGTGGTTAGAAAAACACAGATCAGAGAAAGTGAAAGGTCAACGATCAAAGATCTCAGAGACATCAGATAATTTTAAGAACTTCTCTTGTGATGGGCTTCGTTAACAACTTTAACAATAACATCAATAAAAAAAACGGATATAGACATTTTGAGTCATATGAAGAGTTATCTCCTGTCGTTGGATAGAGTGGTTGATGGTTCAGATCGTTTACACCAGGTATGGGCAGCCTTTGACATTTTGTGCGCCAAACTTTAGTGTGCAAATACGTTCGCGTGTCGCTTTTATGAGGCAGTGCCGCCGATTATAAGCTGTGTGCTCGCGGCGTGCACGAGACAAGTACGCGACTTTTTATTTTCACGTGTGTGCGTGAATTTTTATGTGCGTATTCAACACCCCTTGTTGAGTGCGCGTCCCTTCAAAGGTGCGTTTGTAACCTTGTTTCAAGATCTTCGAGAGGACGACAGGAAATTTTTCAACTACTTCCGTATGAGCATATGTACTTTCGACGAATTAGAAGCAAAAGTTCATGTCACCATGACTATGTATTGCTTTTGTAAGACACTGTTTACTATAATTCAAGCATGTTAATTATTTTCCAGATGTTGTTACAAGTTTGTTAAATATTGAATTGTGTAATCTTGTTTCCTATAACATTAGAAAAATCTTTTTCTGTAAGCCAACTGAATGTTCTCAGAGAACTATCGGTTCAAACCTCAAAATTTAATATTTTACTCACAGTTATTGGGAAACAAAAATTCTTCATTGAAATATTAGCATTTTTGTTTGAATAAGGTAATACAATATTAAATAACATAACGAAGTTGTTTGCTCTGTTTTCATTTCATAACAGTGAACAGTAGAACACTGCAATGCCCATATGAAGGTAAAGCCGCTACGGACGAGTAGGCCGGTCCAGGATTCCCAGCGTGGAATTGTTGGTAACCTTAGGAAGTGGCTGTGGTTTGTACTGATAAGGGCTGCAGAAGTGATTGTGATGAATCTTCAGCGTTTTGAGCTTTTCGAAATAGAGAAACTAACTGCATTACTTCACATCTAAAAGCAAGTTTGTTATCAACAGATAGAGTTTTAATAGCAGGTATGAGGGAATCGAAGAATACTTTGTCATCGTCAGTTTCTTTCAGTTTCCTTTGTTTCGGAAGTAGGTTCTCTTGAAGGTTGTTTCATGAACTCAACTAAGCCTTCCTCTATCATGCGTCGCCTCTTATTCACATACGTTTGCTCTAGCTTCTTGGTTCTTCGTGCATTCGTGGTATTCCTCACAAGCAGGATTCCAAATACACGGATTGTTTTTGATGAGGTCAATAAACAATTCGATATCAAATTGGAATTCCATAATAAAACGCAAAAAGACGAGTAGTTGTTTCTCCAGAAGTGGAAAACACACTGTCACAGGACAGGCGTGCACGCCGCGGTTTAGTATTGGGCGGCGAGAGACTGCGTGCACGCAGCGAGCACGCAGTGTGCACGCCTGACAACCGCGCCCTGGACGCTGCCGCGGTACTCAATTGTGCACTGCTGGTATACTACACATGCACTACTATGCCGCCACGTGCACGCAGATTGATTTCTCGCATGTGTGCATCGAGCCTAAGTAGCGCATTTCAAAGTAGTGTTCATAATTGACACTACTTTTTATGACATAAGACATGAAATAATACGACGATGTTATTTTAATACAATTCATAAAAAGAATAAAATGAAATTGAAAATAAGGATAACTTCATTATGATTAAATCGTTTAATTTGGAATTATTACAAACTACGATATCCAAATATAGCGACACCGAAATCAATGAGACACTTGTGCTTGACTTTGGAAAACTAACCCATCGATGTTTGGATTAATTCCACTTGTATACGTTAAAATTATCCTTAAAACTTAAGACATAAAAAATTTTCCAAATTATCGTCAGTCAGCCTTATACGAACTTTAGATTCATTAACTTTCATCAATGAAAAAAGTGTTCGCATATATATGTACTACTAAAGGCACACATTAATGTTTTGCGAATTTTCTAATCTGCGGAAATTGGTCTCCTTCAAGGTTGTTTTTATAAAAATCAAACAACTGCACGGATTCAAATTTTGATTTTAAGTGTGAGTTTTCTGGAATTTTGTACATTACTTTTTGTTGGGGTAGAAAATGAATTGAAACACTCTTCCATATTTTGAAATCACTGAATCTGTTCGAAAATTGCTACGACATTAACTTGAGTTCTTCATAATATTGTGCATAAGCAATATTTTCATTTGTAGAGAGTGTGGTAAAATGGTAACTGTTACCGGACAGCATATGACACATATTCTGTCCCACAAGCTGATTTTGTTCTGAAACGCTTTCAAATGGCTGTACAAGTCATTTACTAAGTGTCCTTGTTTTTGTAGATTCAAATTTGAATCAATCAATTGGCCTTTAAGATCGACTAAGAATCGATCAAAAAGTCGCATATCCAATTTGGGTCATTCAATTCAGATAGTGGTTTATCTTTTATTTTCATAAAGTTAGCTATCTCATTTCTGAGCTCGTAAAACCTTTTCAGCATTTTCCCTTTGCTTAGCCATCTGACTTCACAATAATATGTTACGTCGTCATATTCGGCTGATATTTCAAACAAGAACGCCTTGAACTGACGATGGTTAAGCCCTCGGAATCGAATGAAATTGATGGTTTTTACAACACATTCATAACATTCTGAAAATGCATGGACTTAAAACACAAGTTCGTTGGTGGATAATGCAATGAAAGACTATCAAATCATCTTTTGCACATTCAATTCCGTTGCTTTTTCATTTAAAATTCCGATGAAACGTTTACGTAAGCCGAACATAGAAGGTGCACCATCTGTGCATACTCCAAATAATTTTGACCATGGCAAGCCAAAACTTGTGAATACCTTCTGAACTGGAATAAAAATGCCCTCTTATGTAGTGGTTCCTTTTAGCGGCTGTAAAGAAAGCAATTCCTCATTAATAGTGAACTCTTTATCAACACCTCGAATAAATATAGCCAGTTGAGCTGTGTCAAACAAATCGGTGCTTTCGAGTAATGCTATGGAATAGCATTCGAAACCATCTATACGGTCAGTCAATGTTGTTTTTATATTATTATCCATCATTTCTATACGTCGGACAACGGTTCGTCTTGACAAACTACTTTTCATTTCAATTTTCTTTTCAGGACACAAAACTTCTAACATACCTACACTTCGTGATGAATTCTCCTTCCGCAAATGGTTTTAATGACGTTGCTACTTTCGAACTAGCTAAAAAACTATTTTTCACAACATTATCAAGTCGTGTTCTTTGTTTATGAAACATTTGCTGCGTTTTCCAAACTTGCGGTAAGCTTCTGGATTTTTTTTTCTTATTTGTCCTGTCAGTGAGAGCATCGTAGGATGCTTAGTTGAGTAATGCTTCTTTATATTGAATTCTTTCATCATTGAAGTGGATTCATTACACTGCAATCAAATAGGCTTACCATTGTGCAAGATAAAAAAGAATTTTTCATATTGCATTCTTTATTAGGCATCATTACAAAATATAAATAGTATGCGCTCAAGATGCACACAAAGTCACAAAGCAAATTAACTGCACACGCAGTTCGCTAGGATATCACTTGTCGAAGTTATCACCTCGGTATCTCAAATAGAACTGAACTAAAGTTCGGGGCATCCACCCACACCCGCTTATATAGGCAAAATGAAGGAATGATCTAGATTCGTCTAATATAGTATCTACAATACAATTGCAAAGCAATAATCTTTTGTTGCGCCGCCAGTGAGGAGGCAATCATCAAAGGCTTTGATGTTTGCCGCCTTACTCTTTGATGATCTGAGCTGGTTTGCTCGCTCACTTGATTCCGTGAGTATGAGTAGGTAAGCAGTGTAATATTTTTTTATTAGGTTTTTCTAAATGTCTCGCGGGCCAGACCAAATCTTAGTGCAGGCCGGATCCGGCCGCGGTCCGGGTGATGCCCACATATGGTTTACACCATTATTTCTCATGTTTCTAACATCTCCGATCGTTGTATTTTCTCAAACCTGTTCTGTGCCTTCTAACATCTAGAAATCTGCCGGTGAAATTCTCATCGATTTAAATTTCAACTGTTTCTAATAATTTCATTATTTGAGAACTTAGTCCGTTTCTCATGTCACTTTGGCTGCTTAACTGACTTTTGTCAGATGTAAGTTTTCGTTTGTTTTATTTTTTATCACTTGGCTTAACTTAATGTATTTTCGGTATTCCTGATGAATGACCGCATTTTGGTCCGAAATATAGAATTTTTGAAGTATTAGTTTTTTTGACAATTGCCCTAGTAACTTGACGAGAATCCAAATTTCGAGTAATTCATCTGATTTTGATTCTCAGTAGATATCGCAATAGTCGTTTTCACTGATTCTCAATGAATTGTCATGATATTCAAAAGATATTGTCGATATGCCAAGAGTTAAAAAGCTCGTGAGAAATTGACATGTCAGATGGAGACGGTCTACTGTAATAATGTGATCAATATATATATATATATATTGATCACATTATTTTTATGAGATCAATTATATTTATATATATTGATCTCATTATTTTTTTAATATTTTATATATTTATATATATAAAATATTAAAAAGTATATATATATATTTTTTAATATTTTTAGCAATAACACGCTTCTTTTAATATGAAAAACTTTATTCTCGTTGAAGTTTCGTTGTATATCACAACTTTGTCAAAACTTTTATATATATAAGTGTGAAATGAATGAATAAATTAATAAGTGCGTTAGCTTATTGAAAAAAAAACTCGAGAGATAAAATTACAATGAATATTCAAGACTCCACCCCCACTCTATAAACTTGGCCATTTTCAATGAATTATGAAGGTTTTTTAGCGATCACTTCTTCAACGCCATATTTTGACAGAATATTATTAGGATTCACATTGACCCTTTATATACTAGAAAAGTTTGGAAGCATTTCAACAACTGGAAGTGGGTTAAAACCGTCTGGATTTGTTTACATACATTGTTCGTTAGTCACATATCTGAGCACAAGTCGACGAAGAAGGAAAATTCAAAAAGAACCTTCTACCAAACTTCTTCAATTGTTACTTTAGAAAGAATCAAAGGTTTTAGAATATCTATAAAACAAAATAAATTGCTTTGTTTTCGTATGTCGGTTATAATAATAGAATATTCAATAGACGTTTTTATTAGCACTAGAAACTAGAAAGATAAAGCGAAGAGACTGATCAGATACCGAAAAGGAAAAATATCAACGAATTATTGAAGAACTTACTAGAGGCATGAATATTCAAGAAGGCAACGAAGTATGTCTATAAAACTGAAAGTTCTCGTCTCGTCTACATGACAAAACAACGGATAGTTACCATTGTACTAAGTTAGGTATACATTAGATATCATAACTATGAGCTTTATCTTGAGCTATTTATGGAAAAACAGCAAATACTATTCCATATCAATCTTTTTTCTCTGGTTTGTCAGCGTAATACAACAATATGTCCTCGTAACATGATAATAGAAATTGTAAAATATAGCGATAGCTTATTTGGTCAGGCAGCTGCATGAAAGAAGGAATAAAATGGAAAGCGTTCATCGGAATTCAGGAAACCAGTATATGGACAGTCTACATGTAATTTAATTTCTCCTTCATGACTTAGATAGACGAATTCTTGATTTTGCAATCCATAAGCCAAAATAACACAGAAGATCTCAGACAAGGTAATAGATCAAGTGGGTTTCATGAGGTGGGTTTATCGTAGGAAAAACCTTTGCCCGCAAAGAAACGAATCAGGCATCTCGAAAGCAAAAACTGATTATTTCTCTGGTTTATCAGGAGGTATAGGCAGAGAGTAGCGAAATATTGATACTCGTTAAAACGCATGATCTAGATGCAGGCTGATAAATAAGTAATCTCAGAAATTTTAGATGCGACAGAGATTATTTTTGCTAGAATTTGTAAATGACATTTAAAAGTTATATCACATCAGGAATAGTAAACACAGATTAATTAAATATAAACTTAAACTCAAACACTTGAACTTATGACTCACACTTTATTGACTACACATCATGACGCGTTTCGTCGTTACAAACGACTTCTTCAGGTGCTTACAGAATACAAACAACATTTTGAAAAACAAAGGTATAAATATCAGAGAATTTGGGATTCTATGACTTCGGGTTTTACCTAAGGTATTCCATTCTGAAATATAATTTCTATTACCTGAAAAGGTTTAAAAGGGTGAATTGTTTAATTCTGTTCATTGAGCAAATTTCCAGAATTTTTAAGCCGATTTGAATTTAAGTTTATATTCAATTATAATGGATTTACATCAAGTAAACGCCAATACTATTAAATACAGATTACTTAGTTGTGGAAAATTTTATTGTATGTAGGATTTCACTTTTGTTGACTAACTCACGGCACGAAAAAACTGCTCAGTGAGAATCTGTTCATGCAGTTGAATGAAGAGTTATATTCTAATTTCACCAAGAGAGATAACAAATTTCGCTGGAGTGAAGGAAAGGAAAATGCGCATTTATACTGCCATTTCCAAATTAGCAGTCAAGGCCGTATATGAATAAGCAAAGCTCATAAATGAAATGCCCTCTTGTATAATACAACTTGGCAGAGAAAGTTCAAATACGAGAAAAGCAAAATACTTCCGGATAATCTGAATGTTAGTGGTTGCTTGCTTTCATTGCTTTATTGCACAATGAAATGATGGCTGCTGTAACGATCGCGCTATCCAGGTTTGTGGAACGAGCCTTTGTGATTCAATAGGAAGATGGAGGTTTACGAATTTCGTTTTTATCATGAAATTCTAGACCTGATTCAATTTCCGAGAGGTTTTCGACTTGCGCCAAGGGAAAATCTCGAGTGCATTAGATTCAACGTCATGAAATACTAAAGCGTTCCTCTGGATGGTCCTTTGGCTCTCTTCCATTCAAAACTCCATTGTATTCCCGTTGAGGGTTTGATGACCATTCTCTGTCCGCCAAAATTAAACGCAACGACATTCCAGACAGTGTTATACCCTATTTCCACAATATCGGAAATAAAAGAAAGGAGCTGATTCAATATTATCTAAACCTTGTTGAAAAAAGGTTTCTCCTTTTCAGCCGTTGGCTATACAAACATTTGGAGATAAAATGAATCATGTTCGCGATTATTTCGAGTTTCTCCCTCTCCTGCAGTTATTATTATAAACGTGGAAATTTTAATGAAATTTCGTTTGCAAATGTACCTACATCATCCGACAACCGTGGGTTGCTCCAGATGGAGGATTGCTTCCTCTGAATTTTCTGAGATTGACTCTGTTTGAATAATTCATAAATGCCAGGTATGTAGCAGACACATATAAGTTACAGCTTCAGTCAAATTATACGAAGCATTGGTCGAAATTCCATCTGCAAACCTTTCTAACACTCAAACTTGAACAGAACGTTGTCAAGTATTTATGCATAACATTTCTCTATAGCATACGCACAAATTCAAACACAGAGATTCTATTCATGTGTGGGTTTGTGTGTGTGGCAGTTTCTACGAGTCTTTTTTACCGAATACAGTAAACTATTGAGTTGTATTTCTACATAGGGAACTTTTATCGACACCTTAGAACGGTTTTCAATCTATTTTATGACCCCTCGACTTTCTACAGTTTCAAAATTGGAAAGTGAATATATATATATATATATATATATATATATATATATATATATATATATATATATATAGTTTTGAGATTCACAGGTCATTCAATATTAGTAAATTTCGACTCTTAAGGTATCGGTCAGAATCTCAAAAGCACTCTTATGAGTAAACGAAAAAGTGAGAAATGAGAAAAAGTCACTGTTTCATTTTAACTGTAAGTATCGATATCTGACCAGATATAGTATCGAGTAAAAGTTTCTACGTATGTACATTTTGATCACAGATTTGAATTTCGCTGTTACAACCCTTGGAATTTGTTACCAGAGAATAATAATAATAATAATGACGGAGATTGAATTCTCGCTTAACCTTTGGTGAAACATAATTAAATATCAATCTAAAACCAAACTCTTGGCTTAATGTTTCACGATTATATTTAACAACATGAATTATGTCTTGAAAATGAGCTAACATGTTGACTAATTCATGTTGTTAAATATAATCGTGAAACATTAAGCCAAGAGTATAATTTAATTTAATAAATAATAATAATTATTATATTTATTTTAGCATTAGCTATTACAAAATCATACATATATAAGGTCACTAATTGTTTTTATGGAGCTAGGAAATTTATTAAATGAGATTTATAATTCGCGCAAACAGCAGAGAGAACTGGATACACGAGTCTCGTAAACAACATATTGCCTTTATGATCTAGGGAGTGAACTATAGGAATAATCATCATTGCCACCACAGAATGGAAACACTAGACATACTGTTTCGAACCTCCAGCAGCTGCTCAGAAGTGTCCGTACTTCGACAGAGCATGTTGACCATCACCAATAATAATTAAATGGCCTATTGTTAACCCCTAATGAAATCATGTGTATCCTTATCATTCGAAGACACGCCAAAATCTTAAAGAACAATCACCAATACCTTGTAACAGATAGTCAAGAAATCTCAACTGCGAAAGAAAACTTGCATCCACAAAAAACCTGTGACGGTAACCAGCTGGTTTCAAATCTCCTATACTTACTGGTAACCTCATTTCTGCTCCAATGCACTAAGGCTTTTGAATAGTTGGAATATAGAGAATGATACTCGAAATTGAGAGAGGAATATCCCAGGGAGCTGGCTGATCAAACCGTACCAACAACATATTCTCCTTAAATTTCACGAGTACATTCCAGCAAAAATCTTACCCACCAGCACGCCTATTGTATAAGTTGAGGAAAATGAGTTATTGCCCTGACTCGTGTATCCATGGATGTACGTTTTTTTCATCAATTCAAGACGGAATGAACGAAGAAAAAACTTTCGGCAATTGCTGAATGTTTTGGCATTGCAAATATGAGAAATTGAACTCAATAGATATCTGCTAAATCATAGTAAAATGCTGCCAATAACACCAAAATCAATATGGGTGAAAATGACCTCATCTGAGGATCTCATCTCAAAGAACAAGATCACACACGGACCTCAGACCTAATAAATCTTAGACAAAATGCAGTTATATACCCGAATATATAATTGAATATTTGTTATGTAACAACACAGAAAGAATAAGTAAAAATTGCCATAACAATATATTGAAAATATCAAGCAATCATTTCACTTTACATGTTTCATCAACTTATTTCGAACATCGAATAATATGAATCTCAAAGTTGAAGCAAACTACTGTAGAGCCTGAAGATGTCACTAAATTATGAAAGTGATTTAATTAATTGAATATAGGCAGCATCAGGAATTCCCGTTTTCACAAAGTGTACACTCTGAAATTGGAACAACGGTTGCATATTGCATAAACTAGATTGGTTTTGCCTTGAAGTTCACTGAATTTATGCTATTATAATAATCCTTTGATGCTCGTTCATCCTTACGTAGAAAGCATTCTCTGATACTTAACCTATGATCTTTCTGTAATATTTAATGAAAAGGAATATTTCTCATCTTTCAGCTCTCAATAATTAAGCACATCTTCTAAATTGATATCTAGGAGTAATGTTTGAAATAACTTTGAGAACATAATCGGATTGATTTTTATAAAATTCCTGCTAAATATCAATATACTTATGGCTAAATACTCAAATAGGTTAGGTAAATGTTGGTGATAACAATACGTAATTCTGGACCACTTTCATGCAAATTTTCTAAATATATTCGAATTTGGTGAAGGATTCAGATTTAATTCCATCCTATTATCGACTAAAGTTTGCAATTTTTAAGGATTTTAACCACAAATACACGATAAAAGTAGGGGAGAGCATGTAGGAATTCTACACTTTTTACGCTAGTTTATTTACAAACAAAACTATACACTCATTACACAATAATTGAAATTGAATATTTATTGAGATCCAAATCTCCACTGAATACACCTCAAACGTCATGATAATCAACAATATATCGTTTCATAAACAACTCTTTGAAATGTACGTTATAAAATCAACATTTAAATGTAACCATTACGTAGGGTAACATGTTAAAAACAGACATAACAAATATACTATTGCACATTGTACATAGTAAGATCTTTTTATACATAAATATTTGCTGTTATTACTGTAGCAGTAGATTTGGGCGGCGGCAATACACAGACCACGTCTGATAAGTAAACTGTGGTATTCCACCGCCGTCTTTGGTATTAGAAAAGCAAATTTCTATGCACCCGGCTCTTTCTCAAAAATTAAACTTCATACTCCATGGGGCTATATTTGGTTAGAACCTGTCTAATATAATGTAAAACAGTTTGTTTTCTCGAACTTAACCAACACAAAGCTTTCTTCTTTAATGTGTTCTGTCAAAACTGAGATTTCGTTCTCATTATCTGATCCTGCAGACATTTCTTCGAAGTGAGAAAAAGAAAATTCTGGATTCTCGTAAACTTGTATCAGTCTCATGTTCACTATCTCTATAGTTTCCTTTTGTTCCTTTGGTTTGGTTTCTTTATTTGTTTCTAACAGTGAATTCAACGCTCGTGTCATTTCCTTAGCCTTTGCTCTTCTCTTTTGCTCTTGTTTCTTTTGATCTTTTACTTGTTCTATTTCTATCAGTCTATTTTTCTACGTATCAAACTTTTCGGCAAAATAATTTTCTCGAAAGATTTTTCGAAAAAACGCATATTATCAAATACCAATTTAACGTTTCATGTTATAACTGATAATATCCTACGGATATTTCCAAAGAAAAACAATGGAAACATCTATAGATAAAACCAGACTAATATTTATAAGTTATAAAATCATACGAAAATCTGAAAGTAGAAATCAGTTCTCTCAAAATTAAGGGTTGATCTAATAAACTCTAATCCTTTATCTATTTTTGTGATAAATGTTCAAGTGACACTGAATGATGAAAGATATATTCCTTTTGTTGATTTTTATATTGAACTGCACAAACCAGTTAGTACTACGTGAGTAGTTAGCTATAAATTTATTGATGAGTGAGGTAAGAACCCAGAAAGTCAATTTTTCACGAGAGTCGATCTTCTGCTCAATATATTCTTCAAGCGAAAATTAGTTTTATTGCTTACTTTGGAAATTATTGCTATGAACTCTAAATGAATGCATATAATTGAATATTTGAAACGTACCTATACATTTTCATCCTAGTACAAATATCTTTGAGCAAACACAAAGAGTTTCACAAGCACGGTAACAGTATATAAAAGGTGATTTTTTAAGAGTTAAGTTTTTCAGGTTGACAGCACTAGTTGGTAATGGCATCCAAACGTCATCTGTCAAAGTGAGAAGTTTTCAGTATACTCTGCCATTTCATCGTGAAAAGACTTACTAACGAGCAACGATTGCAAATTGTTTAAATTAATTATCATATTTCGTGGTCTGTGAAAAATGTGTATCGTTTGTTACGACCATATTATGGTCGTCATAATCGACCTGGTGAATCAGCAATTCATGCTGTTATCACCAAATTTCGCACCAAGTTTACTTTACTGAAGAGAATATTGCAGCCGTAGCGTACAGTGTTAATGAGGATCGTGAAATGTCAATTCGTCGCCGTTCTCAGCAATTGGGCATGTGTTACTCAACCATATGGAAAATTTTACGTGCTGATTTGGGTTTGAAAGCCCATAAAATTCAACTTCTGCAAGAATTGAAGCCGAATGACCTACACAACGTATAATTTTGGTGAATGGGCCTTAGAACAGCTTAATGAAAATCCGCTAATTTATCGAAAAATTGTGTTCAGCGATGAGGCTCATTACTGGCTTAACGGATATGTAAATAAACAAAACTGTCGCATCTGGAGCGATGAACAGCCACATGCCATACAAAAATAACCAATGCATTCCGAAAAAACGACAGTTTGGTGTGGTTTATGGGCTGGTGGCATCATCGGTCCATTTTTCTTCAAAGAAACAAAGACAAAGACAAGTGGAAGAAACGTTACCGTCAACGGCGAACGATATCGAGCCATGATACGCAACTTTTTTTTGCCCCAGTTGGCCGAGTTGAACTTGGTTGACATGTGGTTTCATCAAGACGGTGCCACATGCCACACAGCTCGTGAAACAATGGACATGTTGAAGGATGAATTTGGTGAGAAGCTTATCTGTCGAAATGGCCCTGTGAATTGGCCGCCAAGATCATGCGATTTGACGCCTCTGGATTATTTCTTGTAGGGTTATGTAAAGTCGTTAGTGTATGTGAAAAAGCCGATTAGTGTATGTGGAAGCCTTACAGGATAACATAACAGGCCTGTCTTCGTAGCTTAGTCGGTAGAACTCCCGACTATGGTGCGGTAGAACTCGGGTTCGAGTCCCGCTGAAGGCATGGGTGTTTGTGTTTGTCTATGATTTAAGTAGTTTAAATAATGATATATGATGGGTAATGTACATCGATTACAAGCCCAATGGCCGTTCGGAACCGGCGTTAAACTGTAGGTCCACTGAATTAAAAAAAAAAAAACATAACAGGCGTAATTCGTGGAATAAAGGCCGAAATGCTCGAAAAAGTGACGCAAAATTGGACCTTCCGAATGCACCATTTTATACGGAGCCCCGGACAACATTTACATGAAGTTATCTTCAAAATGTAAATGGTAAAGGCCAAGTTATCAATTTCAATAAAATTTTGAATATATGATGCAAATTGAGTGTTTTATTCGATTTAAAAAGAACTACGCTTAAAAAATCGCCCATTATATATAATTTTCTGAAAAGTCAATGTTTCTTGGGAAATCATGAAGAAAATTCACAGTTCAATTTCATACCAAAACTTATTCATCAGGAAAATACTCGCTATATTCTAGCTTTTAAAAATGCGATTTTTGGTACGGATACAATGCGAAAGTCGGAATTAAAATATTAATCGCAAAAGTTCGAAACTATTGCAAGTATCTGAGGGCAACAAGTTGTTCCGCTTGTTTGTTATTGATTTAATTGGAGTTTACATATGTTTGCATGATTACTCGATTTTTAAGTGTTAATAAAGCACCAACGAAATATTTTCTGTACATCTAGTTGCCCACAACCTTCTTTCTTCGAAACAGTGTTCCAAATGAAGAACATTCCTATCTATGGCCTCGAATGTTTTCGTCATTAGCCAGCTACCATTTCATTAAGTTAAGTTTTTGGAATTAACTGCAGTCAAGATATCTTTCATGTACGAAATTATATTTGAAACAAAAATTATCAAAGTTGATTCAATATTGAAGGATCTCTTGGTGAAACAGGTTAATTAAATCGAATAAAAACAGTAGGTTTAGTTCCACAGAATTATATTGTTTCTTGACATTTGTTTCGGGGTGTCACCCCATTTTCCGAGGTTAAAGTGAACACTTGCCTTTTGGATAGTCTAGAGAAGTTGAATTGTCAGAAAATAAAGAAGAAAAAAGTAAAAAGGAACTCTTTGATGATACCTAATCAGATGATAAACGCCAAAGAGACAATACGGCACTTTTTTGATTATGAACATTACAGGTGGTAGGTTGGAGGAATATACCCAGAAAATGACATGAGGATGAACAGCAATGAACTAATCACACTCGTAAGACATGAATTGACTTAGTTTATGACTTGATCATATATTGCTGCGAAAATTTTAATCTGATTAGGGACAGGAGAAAATTTGAATTAAGAGAAAATCATAAAGTGAGTGGAATAAATATTTGTAATGTATCAGGAGTTATGTGAACAACGAAAATTGACTAAAATGAATTGATTTAAATTGAGTTATTTGTAATGAAGGGTTTTTTTTAGAGGTATAGAACTTTAAATTGAAATAAAACAACGATGGATAATTCGATTGACGAGAATTTTTTTTATTCGAAAGATAATCTTGTGGCATTATATTTTAAATATGATTTCTGGCATATAACCGCCACGGCTGGCTCGGATATAGTCCAATCTGGACGTCCAATTTTCGATGACTTTTTCCATCATTTGTGACCGTATATCGGCAATAACACGGCGAATATTGTCTTCCAAATGGCCAAGCGTTTGTGGATTATCCGCATAGACCAATGACTTCACATAGCCACACAGAAGTAGGGGCTATGCCCAGCTATAGCCCCGCTAGTAGTCTAGCGTTGTTAAATCACAAGATCTTGGAGGCCAATTCACAGATCCAAAACGTGAAATTAGGCGGTCACCAAACGTGTCTTTCAATAAATCGATTGTGGCACGAGCTGTGTGACATGTTGCGCCGTCTTGTTGAAACCACAGTTCCTGGACATCATGGTCGTTCAATTCAGGAATGAAAAAGTTAGTAATCATTGCTCTATACCGATCACCATTGACTGTAACGTTCTGGCCATCATCGTTTTTGAAGAAGTACGGACCAATGATTCCACCAGCCCATAAAGCGCACCAAACAGTGTTTTGACATACACTTGAGGATTATCTTCACTCCAAATTCTACAGTTTTGTTTGTTGACGTAGCCATTCAACCAGAAGTCATTCAACGATAAAATGGACGTAGTGCGCGATACGTATTCCGCACGGAACCATTATTTTCGGAATAAAATTGCATTATTTGCAAGCGCTGTTCAGGCGTGAGTCTATTCAAGATGAATTGCCAAACCAAACTAAGAATAAATCACTTGTCAGCTGTTAAATCGGTCGCCATCTTCAACAGTAATGCCAACTTAAAGTACTATACCTCTAAAAAAACACCCGTCACTTCATTGAATGCTATAATGTACTTATAAGTTACTAGTTTTTTTAGATTAGATTGAGCTCTTTGTTAAATCTTTTTTTAAATTATTCAGTTAAATCTTTTCTTTAATTATTTAGTTATGTATTCAACATAACATATTCAACATTGTTATAATTTTCTGTAAATGGGTGTTATACCTGTTGAGAATAAATAACTTATTATTTTTATTTTTACTATTGTTATGATCAAAAATTATACCAATGACAATTTTTCTGGTGCAGGAAAGAAAGCATCTGCACATGTGTAGTTTGTTAGTAACAAGCAAATTATGTTAATATTGACAAATGCCAAATTTAGGATGCAACTTTCATGGCATTTTCCAACATATTTTTTCGGAAAATTTGACCTTGAATTCAATAAAAGTAGATGGAACTTCTTGGATAGTTCGCATCGAATGTATGGCTTGTGAAGCATTTCTGATTATTTTATGGGAAGAATTTCATTATACGATTCAGGGATGCAAATCGTCTTGTATAATTCTCAATTCAGTATAAAGGATTCCAGCAGTTGTATTGATTTTGAAGACGTTTGCTCTGAAACATCTTACCGCATAACGAACGGGCAGTTGAAATTTAAAAAATTATATTCAAGGGGGAGGGGAATAAATCAACTAGGGTTGAATATTTTCTTTGTCATTCAGTTTGACAAAGATTTGCATTTTGCTCAAATTGATAGGTGAAAGTCACTCGAAAATTTCGACGTATTAATTGAGAGTAAAACGGTCCCCTCTTGACATTTCTTTTAATTTAAAAAAAGAAACTTCAAATATGGTTCAAATAATATTCTAAATATATATATATATATATATATATATATATATATATATATATATATATATTTAATATAATAATATATAATATAATATAATATCATTACTCAAGAATAATTGATGGGTACAATAATTTTCTTTAATCCAGTGGACCTACAGTTTAACGCCGCCGGTTCCGAACCGCAATTGGGCTTGTAATCAATGTACATTACCCAGCATATATCATTATTTTATAACACCCATAGAGGTGCAATAATGTTTAGAAATGATTATAATATAATGGGTATCAGATAATAACATTTCTTGAATAAAAACAAAAATTACACCATAAATTCCTTTTCATTAATGTTAGCTACCTTTCCAACAGAAATTATTTGAAAATAGTGCATACAAATTATTGCCATCAATTCAATTGCTAACAGAATTAGAATGCCTTCTAGCAAGGAGTTTATAATTATTAATATGGCAATTCTATACTGGAAATGCTAGAATTTTTCAATGAAGTCTCATAGTAATTATTGACTGCAATGAATTGAAAATATTGACTCATATTTTATAAACTTTACCACATAAAACTTCTAAATCACATTGCAGTAACTTTGAAATTAAAATTTCAGTTTGCAATTTCGGTAGTCATTCCCTTTTAATTAGAGTCGTATCTGAAAAGTTCATTTTATTTTCATGCTGGAATTCGCCGAGCATTTGAAAAACAACGACCTTCTATTTATTATCGTTATTAATATGTTCTACTGCTTTTGTGAATCGTATTCTATTATAATCTTCTATAATATAGAAATGAATAACAAAATGTGTTGGTAAGCTCAACAACGCCTGGACCATTTTTGCCAATTATTTTTTAAAAATGTTTGTTGAAGTCCAAGGATGGTTTTAACGGCGAGAAACATTTGAATAATTGCCGGGAAAACCCTAAAAACAGCCCATTTCTTTTCCCATACAAACTTTTTAAAATTAAAATGTAGAGTCAACAGCTGGACAGATTTCACTATTTTTTGTTGTGTTTGTTATTGTCTGAGAAACATTTAAAAAATTGCGTGTAAAATTAGAAAATTTAAGAACACTTAATCAATAATATAAGTAAGAAATAGTTATTAATTCTCAAAAAGAGGATGTAAAAAAATTAAATATCTCATCACACATCTTGGTTAGTTCAGAGCTAACTAATATTAAAACTTCAATTCAATATAAAATTTTGCTAAGTTTGATTAGACTAACATACCCGCGACAAATATAGCACATGGTATATTTGAATATAAATAAGAATACAGCGTTTTCTTTAATTTACAGTTGAAATTTCGATTTCAAAAAGGATGGCTATTAGATGTACAAACTTACATAAGTCCCAGAACTCGCATTGAAGCAAGTCAAAGATATAAAAGAGCAAGTGAAATTGACGAGCAAACGCGAAGCTCGGAATGAAGTTGAACGGAATCGATGGAATCGAAATTTACAATATGAAAATGTTGCGTTTAACTCCTATCGACCTGCATTCAATTATAACGTTGAAATAGATTACAGTTCACAGCAAATCGTTACTATTTAACTAATGAACGTTGTGTGTCAATATTGCAAGGCAAAGTTTAATTGTTATTAATAAGAAAGTACTACCAATGATGCGACAAAATATTGCGCGAAGAGTCAATTCAAATAGACGATAATGGTACAGACACCAGAGCCACTATATTCATTGGTTTCCGCGAATGGACTAAATTCTGAACATTTTTTGAGTTATATCCAGCAACTATCTCATATAATTAATGATGAGGTATATGGGACAAGTACTTGATACGAAATTAGGAATGCCATTCAACTATAGAACGGTAGGTTAATAACTTTCAATACATCAAACGTGTTAATATAGGAACTTTTTTATAATTCTGCTGATTTGAAATAACAGGAAATATTGCAGTCCCTTCGTAAATGAGTAAGTCCCTGGCTCCACACGGGATAAATATTATAAACAAGATAGTGTAGCACAAATAGTAGAACATGTCTTTCGGACTTTTTGAAAAATATTCAGAGGAAAATAAATGGGCATATATATATATATATATATATATATATATATATACTTTCAAGATTCACGAATCATTCATACTAGTAGATACTGAGACTCTTAATCTAAATATCGACCTATTTCAATAAACTCACAATAAACAACAATACACAAATGTTGTCAACGAGAACGATCCTATCACTTTCGAGTGTGAATATTGAGTGCGCTTCGAAAATATGATCGATCTTGTTGAATGATAATAGGATACAATTGTTTCATCATTATTATAAATCATCAGTGCGTATTTAATCAATCAATCAATCAAGAATCGATGACTTTCAAAACGCCCAAAGGTCCTAGGTCCGAATGAGGGGAACAACAATTTGTGAAAATTCACGTTAGCTCCCTCTATGGAAGAAAAGACGAATAAACTCTCCCTAGCGTTTCAGATTCCTACCCATGACAACACTAGTGTGAGTACGTAAGGCCTTGTGGACATTTCATTCGAACACTTCTTCTTCTTTCATGTGCCTTGTCCGGTCTCCGTGACGTTGGCGATCACCATGGCAAAAGCTGTACGGTCCTCCGCCAAGCGAAAAAGTTCACCAGCCCTTCTAATGCCGGTCCAATCCCGAATATTTCGGAGCCACGACTGTTTCCTTCTTCCAGGTCCACGGCGCCCCTCAATCTTGCCCTTTAATATGAGCTGTAGTAGACGATATTTATCACCTCTCAAAATATGTCCCAGATATGATGTCTTTCGGCATTTTACGATCGCCAAGAGTTGCCTTTGGATGTTTGCTCTTCGTAATACATTCTCGTTTGTAACATGTTGTGTCCACGGAATACGAAGCATTCTTCTGTGAAGCCACATTTCAAATGCCTCCAGTTGGTTCATTGTCCTGACCTTCAGAGTCCACGTCTCTACTCCGTACAGCAATACCGACCATACATAGCATTCAACCATACGTTGTCTCAACTTCGAACACTACAGAAATTTATCTGCAATGTGTAAGAATGTTCTCATGCCTAATTGCTCCAGATCACGCCCCGGCGGGCAAAAATATGGCTAGTTTCAAGATTCAGTTTTTACTTACAAATCTAGATTACAAATTTACTATTATGAATGATTCGTGAATCTTAAAACTAGCTATTCTTTTGCCTGCCGTAGCGTGATCTGGAGCGATTAGTCCATTACTTTTTAGACCATTATTACACATTGCAGACAGATTTCTGTGGTGTTCGAATCAAATGCCCACAAAGCCTCACGTACTCGTACCATACCGTTCTAGAATTCTAGAACGCGGGAGTTTATTCGTCTTTTCTTCGATAGAGGGAGCTCACGCGAATTTTCACAAATTGTTGTTCCTCTCATTGGGATGTAGGACATTTGGGCGTTTTGAAAGTCATCGATTCCTGATTGATGATTCATAATAATGATGAAATAATTGTATCCTATTATATATAGGATACAATTGTGATACACCAGTGATAGGTTCGTTCTCGTTGACAACATTTGTGTAAACAGCTCCCTGAGAGTTTTATTTGAAATATTTCGATTAAGAGTCTCACTATATATATATATATATATATATATATATATATATATATATATATATATATATATATATATATATATTTGTTTTGAAAATGTGATACAGCATGACTTTAAACGTAGCTAATTGGGAACACATCTAAGGCAGAGCTCCACATATAAAGAGAGAAGGAAAAAGGAACAGAACACGAAATTAGAGGGATAATAATTACCAGAGATTCTCTATGTCTCGATAATGATTATCCGAAGATTTAGCGAGATATGTCTCTAGGGAACTCAATATCAGAAGTGGAGTACTAAATGGAAAGGGTGTGGAAATATTCGCAAATTATCGAGAAGTATTTCTAATCTAAAATAAACGAATTCAGTTTCATTGTTCACAATATAAATGTAAGAAATGCTTTGTCTATTGTTTAAAACTACCACATTGTGGAACGAATCAAGAATATTTCCTCACAATTGCACCACGTTCGAACCTATATATATATATATATATATATATATATATATATATATATATATATATATATATATATATATATATATATATATATATATATATATATATATATATATATATATATATATATATATATTTTCAAAATGAAATATCTTAAATAGGCAATGAATCAATTTCAAGAATATATATATATATATATATATATATATATATATATATATATATATATATATATATATATATATATATATATATATATATATATATATATATATATATATATATATATATATATATATTTCTTGAAATTGATTTATTGCCTATTTAAGATATTTCATTTTGAAAGTTTTTAGCAATAACAGGCTTTTTTTGCTATGAAAAAGTTTATTTTTGTTGACGTTTCGTTGTTATATTACAAAGTTGTAATCAACGAAACGTCAACAAAAATAAACTTTTTCATATCAAAAAAGCCTGTTATTGCTAAAAACTCAATATATATATATATATATATATATATATATTTGTGTTTGTGTATCGGAATGAAATTTGTTTGTTTGATTTTATGTTGGGAAAACCTAATGGTGTAAAACTTTTTTAATATCATGAGAATGATGCAAGAGCAGACCAAGTTAATTAGTTAATTTGAAGTTGAGATTTCTTCCAATGAAGATCAAAAATGCAATTTTCCTTTTTATATCAAACAGTGTGAAGCTCTTGATTGCGTTTCTTTGAGAACCAGTTACTTTAAATAAGGGGTACATAAAAAGAAAACTTCATCAAAAAATCATCCTTTAAATACAATTATTGTTTGTTTTTAATGTTTGATTTAATCATTGAAGTGTAGTCAATATCGAATTACCGCTTCAAAACTTTCAAGGTAAAGTTTAACTTCATTATTTTTAGTAGAATATTGTCAACAGCTCAAGATATTATGTATTCAAGTCATGTTCACTTGAACTACTTTCTACCTTTATTCTGAAATATTAATCCCACTCCCCCTTCTTTAATTGATGAGGGAGAATGTTTACCATCAAAAAAGTAATAAATTATCTTCGTCAATTAAGCAAACAGAAAACTCCCCTGGAATGAGGTAACACTTGTAATTATCTGCAAATTAATCGAGTATTCAAGTAAAGTGCTTGGTGCTTGAAAAAGTTTACCAATCCTCGCTAAACTATCTACTTTCTCAATTAAATTTGCTGATGTAACAGATTTCGAAAATTTCCAAGGGAATATTCGAAGACTAGCGGACCCGACAGACGTTGTCCTGCCATGATATTCCAAGCTATTAGGATAAACGAATGAATGCATATACAAAAATTCACTCAAATCGATCCAGCCGTTGAGTTGCAGTATATTAATAAGAAATTGAAACACTATCAATTCTACATATGTTTCGGGTGGTTAGTCCCTTATGATGAATAATACCTAAATTTCAGATTTAATTTTTGAATGGACGTCAAATCAATATGCAATATTTCTAATTGTAAATTCCTGATTTCAATTTATTTCAAAATTAAATCAGAACTTCCTCAATTTCTGCAATAATTTTGAAATTTCAGAAACCATAATTTCTACTTGACATCATAAATTTCCAAATAGAAATGATGCATTTTGATATTTCGTCAATTTCAAAATTGATTTAGAAATTAAGTTATTACTCTTAATAATAGGATAACCGCCCGAAACATACTCGTAAGTAGAGTTGTTAAGTTTCACTCGAGAAACTCAATACAAATGTTTTAATTCACTACTTTATTATATAATATATCGTTAGGTATCTCTTCGCACATTTGATTGACTGCCACGACCTAAGTCAGGTCGTCTTCTCCTCGGCATCGTAAATTGTAATTGATCAAAGTGAGAAAAGTTCTCGCGCTCTTAGAGGTAAATTGTCACTATCACAAAAGGTCAACAAAAAAAGAGCACATAACTTGAAATGTCACTATCACAAAGGATCAACGAAGTAAAGAAAGTTCTCGCGCACGTAGCGGTAATCGCCACTCACTAAGATAGAAGGATGCACTCTTTGTATGAGGTATCGATCGACGTAGACTCTATGTCATAGAGGATAGATCGATATATTAGTTGGTTGTCAAATGTCGAATATTATGGTAGCTTTCAGAAATTCAATTTGTGACAACCTTAGGATTTATCAATCTACATAAAAATACTTACAGATAGTTAACAACCGTAGTTAGCTAAAATCTAGTTCATTTTTTACCCTCTGAGAATGAAAACGTAGTGAGAAAGATATAAAAATTCTAATTGGCTATTCATTTTAAACTATTCTTTCAATTTGATTTCTGAACGACGGGGACACATATTTAATTCCATATTGAATTTTCATATTTATTCACCTTCTAAATCTTCACTGGACTTCAACAAATAATTCAAGACCAAAATTAGCGAAATCTGTCCAGCCGCTCTAGAGTTTTAGCGAGACTTACGAACAGCAATTCATTTTTATATTATAGATTCATTTGAAACTATTCTATCAATTTGATTTCTGAACGACGGGGGATACATAAAAGGAAAAATAAAAGTGTTGTTTTTATTTAATTTCAAGCATGCTCATATTTATTCACCTTTTAAACCTTCTCTGGACTGTCACAAATAATTCAAGACCAAAATTAGTGAAATTGGCCCAGCCGCTATAGAGTTTTGCGAGACTTACGAACAGCAATTCACTTTTATATTATAGATTCATTTGAAACTATTCTATCAATTTGATTTCTGAACGACGGGGGACACATCAAAGGAAAAATAAAAGTGTTGTTTTTATTTAATTCCGAGCATGCTCATATTTATTCACCTTTTAAACCTTTTCTGGACTGTCACAAATAATTCAAGACCAAAATTAGCCAAATCGGTCCAGCCGTTCTCGAGTTTTAGTGAGACTAACGAACAGCAATTCATTTTTATACTATAGATTCATTTGAAACTATTTTATCAATTTGATTTCTGATCAACGGGGGACACATCAAAGGAAAAATAAATGTGTTGTTTTTATTTAATTCCGAGCACGCTCATATTTATTAACCTTTTTAACCTTTTCTGGACTGTCACAAATAATTCAAGACCAAAATTAGCCAAATCGGTCCAGCCGTTCTCGAGTTTTAGCGAGACTAACGAACATCAATTCATTTTTATATATATAGAGATAGAAATTGGGTTGAATCTGCGAAGGTGCTGTCTGTATACTGCATTAACCGTAGATGCCTTTGACACTATCATTTTGTTCAATTTGTGCTTTGCACCTATCATGTTCAATATTGCGAGAATCTTCAGCTTTGAAGCGGTAGTTTTGGCAACAGTTCGACCAAGTCCTACGGCGTTTACGGATGTAATTGATTAGTTTACACTCACAGAGGAAAACACGCGCGGAAAAGATTTTTCATTTTAAGTGAGAGTTACTCTCACTTCATTTCTTTGTGAATTGTCTTTGAGAGGTGTGGAAATATTTTGACGAGGGATACTACTGCAGTCTCGGTGGATTTTCGTATATTAATTTTTAAATTCGAGGAGTTGGATAGGGTTATTTTGGGTTTGAGTTTCAGGTAATGCTCTCAATTTTTAGATGTAGATTATTGAATACGATCAACTTTCTTCGTTGAAATTTGGTAAAACATGGTAAAAAAAATTATCAAATGAGTTTGAACTCGAGTTAAGTCCTACTTGACGAAGTGTTCGAAAGAACGAAAATAATCCCAGTAAATATATTATTTTAATAATTTTCAGTAGGGATTACAAACTTAGCCCATTTTATTCAATATTTTGATGAACATAATATTACAACTTGAATATAGATTGATTATAATCCGTATTTTCCCTATTAGTGCAAAGAAAGTTATTTTAGATTTCTAAATAGTCATTTTCCACGTATTTAGTTCTCATTTATATATATTTTTAAACTATTAGAATTTAAGCTTCGTTTGCTGTTATTGATAAAAACATTCAATATATATATATATATATATATATATATATATATATATATATATATACATATATATATATATATATATATATAAATTCAATGGACGATGAATCTACTCTGTGATAGTTCATATTTAAATGAGAGGTAATAATAAAAACTTGTCTAAAAATCACTGACTAAACAATTCTTTATGCGACTTTCTTGATAATGCTGTAAAAGGCGAAACTAGTCGAATAAAGAATTCAGTCAGAGATTTTTAGAGAAGTTTTTATTATTACCTCTCATTTATATATATATATATATATATATATATATATATATATATATATATATATATACTCCAATTTTTACATTGATGCTTGTATTTGGATATTAAATTGAAGAAGATATTCGCTATGTAAGAAATTGTTATTATTCCCCTTATTCACATAATAAAGCATTATTGAAGTCTTTTTTCACAATGATTTTTGTTAGCAAAGTTGAAGAAAAAATAGGGATAGTGTTATATTTTAAAATACTTCCATATAACTACGGGTTGGTTTAATTGATCTCGAACTCAATTGAACCAATAATTCACATTAAACTCAATGATATCACGTCACGTGGAATATATATTTTTATCCGAATATATTTTAAACTGAACGAATATTTTATCCAATTTTTCTTGAAGAACACATTTTCATCCATTCTATATAAATATATTTTTATAGTTGAAAAGTGGTATCGATAAAGACGTTAATTAAAGCTCGGAAATGTGGTTTCTGAGGTCCCAGCACCTGAATGAATGGCTGAAATAATAATAGAAAAAGATTCGTCTCTTTCTTTGAAATAAAGCATACGCAAGCAAAAATCTGAAGAAAACCTGGAAAAATATAGATTTTTCTAATGAAATTTCAGTTGTGCTCATTCAGATATTATTTACCATCAAATTGAAAATATTTCTAGCTATGAAATCTGAAGAATTTGCTGAAGAAATCTGTTATGTTGAAGTCTCTAAAATCAGAAAATGAAGTATATTCTCATACGTCTTCATCTACGATTTCGCATGTTATGATAAATTTTCGATGTTGAATGAATAATTCTTATTTAATAACTGGTAATGATTATGAAGATATAGGATTAATTTTAGGTATACAATGAGAATTTTGAAAATATTTATTGCCTCAAATATGTTATCAAATAAATTTTCTTATGTTTGAATTATGTGAGAACTTCTCAAACTTTTCTATTCATTTCGGATGAAAATTACTATTCAATTTTTTATTTCGAAAATATGTGTTCATTCTCTAGAAGATATTGAAGAAGATGGAGTTTCTGTACTTCGATAAGCCATAATGATATTATACGTATCTATGATCTTGATTTTAAAATTCAAAAAAAAATTTAATATTATATAAGAACGACAAAGACGAAAACAAAATCTGAAAAACACATAAACTTTACCTTCGAAAAATTCGTAAAGTCTAGAAGTACCGGCGAATCTGGCGGGAGATACGTGAATGGCAAATGCGGACAAACAGCCACATCCAACCCTGAAAGCAGCGCGACACGAACTGATGAGCTAAGCCAACCCCCAGTTCACAACTCGATCATTGGGGAGTGAAAAAGTTAGCAAGGGAAGAGACGGCGATGTGGAACGAACTATCATGTTTTGCGTTGAAATACAAGAAAGTTCGCACATGCACATAACATACTAACATCTTGTTAACAAATTGTCCAGATCATTTCGAGAATCGATTGATTCCAAGTTCTGAGAAGAGGATATAAAAGAATTGTCTCCAATTGAAAGACTTAAGTACTTTCATTTCAGTTTAATCTTCTCCAATGCATTCAGAATATTTTCCACAAAAAAGATCGAAAGGCATTCAGAGAATTCTGATAACTTATTTCCTCTTCATCACACAGGTTGTTTCGTTTTCAGTCAGATCATAATTAGATTGCTCACAGATGACTCGGTGGTCCTTTCAACCCTTTTTTAAATGATCTTTTATTCCCACTCAGAGTCCAAGAGACACTGCAATTGGAGTATATTGTACGGAAGAGATCTGAGCTCATAACCATTGTCTGATATTTCTGGAACGAATAATGTTTCTGTCCATCTGTAACTTGCCATTATTGTAAGGGTAAGAATTAAAATTTCCCTGGCATTGGTATACATTAAAAACTATTTTCCCTACTGTTTGTGTCCTAGCTCCATATTTATTCCATATGCATATAAAACGATTCAATTATATTCCTTCCTAAAATTGAAGGTGTTGAATATTTTTGCTGATTTTCAGTTTGGTTTGTTTAAATTTTATGATTTTACTGTAGATAGGCTCATTTCCTTCACACACACACACACACACATGTCTTATTCACATGTTATCTTGTTTCACCGATACAGGGAGCTCACGTGAGTCACTAATGGAAATTTCCCTCATGTTGAAGAGATTGGACCTTATTGCGTTTGGAAAGCACATCGAAACTTGATTGTTTGGCTGTATGTCACTGATGATTCTCTTAATTGGATGAATAGTATGGCATTTCCAAGAAGTGAGATGCTTTAGAAACGTTCTGAATATTCACTGTAGAAATATAGCAAATTTGAATTCGAATGGATTTGGTATCTGAAAATTCTGGTTCTCACATCTACAAAGAAATGTTGAGGGTTCAATTAGAAAAGTATACGAATCCATAGGAGTATATTTATGGAAACTAACTAAAAGAATATTAACATTTTTTCTTGGGTGATTCCTGCTTGAAAATGCTTTTTACTCAATGGGGTAGTTTTTCATATGAGACAAATCCAGATTGAATATTGAAAATTCTTAATTTATTTTGAGTATCGGACAAATCATATTGTTATATCTACTGCAAATTGATGCCTTGAACATTTTCATATATTTAAGTATACATACGAATAAAATCATTTTTGTTCTTCAAATTTTCGTCAGTTGCTCAACAAATATGCTTCTATGTCTTCTTGGGTATTTTTTGAAACTGTGAGTTTTTTTGGAATCGATAGATATTTAACAATAATAATAATAATAATATATATATATATATATATATATATATATATATATATATATATATATATATTTTTTTTTGAAAGTTTTTAGCATTAACAGGCTTTTTAATATGAAAAAGTATATTTTTGTTGACGTTTCGTTGTTATATTACAAAGTTGTAATATAACAACGAAACGTCAACAAAAATAAACTTTTTCATATTAAAAAGCCTGTTCATGCTAAAAACTTTCAAAATAAATATCTCAAACAGGCAATAAATCAATTTCAAGATATATATATATATATATATATATATATATATATATATATATATATATATATATATATATATATATATATATATATATATATATATGAAACAATAGTAACTATTCTAATTTTAAGATCTATCTTGTCAATTATGTTGCCTAAACAAAGATAATACATTTTCTCACAAAGACCGTAGCCTGTGGTGAGTATTAATAATGTCTATTTATATTCTGCAACATTTAATACCTACATACATATCAAGGTAATCTCTTTTAATAATTTGAGAAAAACTTATTGATATAAAAATTTGGTAACAATATTGGGGAGAAGCGAATATCAATCACTACATAGTATAAAGCAAAGTCGCTTTTTCTGTCCCTTTGTCCCTTTGTACGCTTTAATCTTTGAAACTACGCAACGGATTTTGATGCGGTTTTTTTAATAGATAGAGTGATTCAAGAGGAAGGTTTATATGTATAATAACATCCACTAAATAGTGGAGAAGTACTGTTATTTTTGAGGTTTCTAATGTGATGTCGTAAATAATTACATTTTTTCCGCTTACATTGCAAACGCAGGCTGAACCCTACGAGTTTTATCAAAATAATGTACTAAGTATTGTACACATTGAAAAGGTCTACAGAAAAGTCCGTGATGGTATATGTCTATCTCTTATGGATAACCCACAATAACTTTTTTTTGTCATTTCCTTTTTGCGACAAATAATGGCTAATTTTCGAAGCGATTTTAACCCATACAGCATTAATCCTTAACCAATTAAATACCTTGAATACATTGTTCATTTAATATAGATATATATGGCCCTTTACACCGTATGATTTAAGTGAATATTTTCGAAGATATTACAGATTTAAAAATTGCGGGGCGTAGCGTATGCGGCGTGCGAAGCCGGGGCGGGTCGCTAGTATTATAAAAATGTGTATCACTATCATTTATTGTTTTACAACCATTTTAGTTTTTAAATGTTCACCAGTTGATGAATCATATATCTGTCCTTTGTTTTCATCCAGTTCTTTATGGCAAATTTGAATTTTTTAATGTTAACCATAGTTTTCAATTCAAATGGCAATTCATTATAGATTCTTGGTGCCAAATAGGAGTATCTACGAATACATATAGATTTACTGTATTGCGGAATTGATAAAGAGTTCCTGCTATATCTGGTATTCACGCTATGTTCTAAAAAGTAACAACTGTCTATTTTCTTTTTCGTGAAGCAGAGATTGAACAAGCAGCTGTCTATAAAAATATATTTAGTATAATATATGATATTTGAAGCCAATACCAGTGAGAAGAGAACATACGAATTTCTCCTGAACACTCTACACAGTTCATAGAGCACAGAAAATACGGAAGATAATGAAAATTTTATAATTTTTTTACACCCCTGATTGTACCATTCGCATTCTCTAAGAAATTCCTGCTAGATAATCCGAAACCGGTCCAACAATGTTTTAATGTGAAGTTTTTGAAAGTAGCGTATTGAAGTTTTGTACTTTTCACGAGTATTAATTATTCTATCGGTTGACCAGTTTCCATTCACCATATGATGGGCGCACATTAATGACGCGGCGAAGTGGAAATCGAAATTAAATAAGTAGAACAAAAAAATTTCGATTGAAACTACCTTAAATAGGTGTGTGCCTGATAAATATTGTGTTAGTGATAATGTGAGAATGTTTGTGTTTAATCAATTCGATGGATCTAATAAATATCGCCAGGAGGAAGGAAATAACCTAAAAATCTCAGATGAACTCACACAATTGAAATGCTCGCTCAAAATCGCAAATGTGGAAAGGGATGTATTCAAGAGATTAGAGAAGGAACTTCAAGAGGGAGGACTACATCAAATCAAGAAAAACCATAATTGAACTTATGAAAGCAGATCGGAAAGGAAAAATCGGAATTCAGAAAGATGGTTAATTGAAGAGCGATGTTGCCACACCTTCATCTATTGTTGTACGGTCGGACCAGGGTTGTCTTGCGGTGCATAATGAAATTGTCGAGACAAACATTGGTATTGGCCAAGGAGATTCGAAACCCAGGAGTGAGAAAAAGGCGTACAATGTAAGGAACACTCCAAGAACTGATAAAACTAGATTAATTCACGGAAGGCAAGAGCATGGTTAAGGGCAGAATTTTTCTGGTTCAGAGAAGCGTGCTCACCTCCACGTCGGTAGAGCCAGTCCGGGAACTAGTGCTGGTTATAGAGAAAAATACTTAAAAGAAAAGTTTCCAAATAATTCATTTTTAGTGGAAATATTGACGAATAGAGGTGATTCTCACAGATTGTCCTTTAAGGTATGTACTGAATATAATATCCTGGAGGATCTTCAGAAACCAGATTTGTGGCCCAAAGGTGTGACCGTTAGGCGTTACAGGTTTTTTCGACAATATCGGGGATTCCAAAGTTCATCTAACCCCAATTAAAAATTCTCTGAGGAATTATGCAACTGGATATATTCCTGCATTCGCTCGACTATCCTGAGGTTTTATGTCTTCTGAGACCTGGTTGGATGATAACGAAGCGAACAATTTATTTGTGTAATAATTACAATGTGGCCTAAGCGTTGGTAGAAATTCTATGAATGGTGATGGTGTAATGATTTCAATTCGAAAAGACATCAGGTTCGTAAAAATGAATCTGACAGGCTGGTCTTCCTTGTGTAGATCGGGTGATGGAGGTGACAGCAGTGAAGGTGATCGCGAAGTCAATGAAATTATCAGTTGAATGTGTATATAGAGACCCAAGTGATAACATTGGGGGTCCTTTATTCAAGTTTGGCTGTATCGGGAGACTTCAATATAGACCTCGGTGATAACACTGGTGCGATGGCGGATGAGTTTATGAATCTGGGTCTAATCGTATGGCTATGATAAGTGCTTGGATGGTTATTCCAGACAGCATGGTAGCTTTAAGACATTGATTGATAACATAATGATGAATTTTCATGTTCCATTTGGATCATCGACTGTTGACAGCTCCCTGTCGGATCACTCAGCGCAGATCCTTGATATTATGTTGCTTGATGATGTAGATGAGTGAGTGTGCAGTGTTCATGTCAGGAAAAAAATTTTTTCATCTGAAAATATAAATCACTCACGATATCTTATGTCGAATGAAACATGGTAAGATGTCACTGGGGAGGCAGACGTTGCTGGTAAGTTCTCAACATTTTTAGCTACATTTGAAAGCATATTTGAGATGGCATTTCCTCTTGTGCAGCATCAAAAAAAAAGATTGAAAATCCATGTATAACGAAGCAACGTGACAAAGCTGGAAAATCCATATATTATAAATTGAAGAAACAACACACCCATAATATGTTGAGAACAAAAAAAAATAACGCTAATATTTTATTATATTAATATTGTCTGATTAATATTGGAAGAGGATGATTGTGATTTTGTGCAATTTCGAGAATTTCTCTTGAAAATGAACTGAAACAGATATAACATTGCGTAAGTTAACAGTACAATATAAAAATGTAAAAATTGAGGTAACCTAAAAATCGTAAAATAATTACGAACCGGACTGTCAGAACACATACCCACGTCACAGAAGAACACAGAGAGTAAAATGTGAACACTCAAGAACCACAAATAAGTAACACAAAACTTCCATTAAGAACATTTTGCGAATAAAATTTTCCTAAACTTCGAAACGAAAACTGATATTATTCGGTTGTCAATGTGCATGGTGTACTGAACTTAAGAGAATAGCAATGTGCTCGTAGAATGTTCCGGTTGGAATTGCCGGTATCGGTATTTCTACCACGTAGATTCATTGGAGAGGTATCTCAACATTTTTGAAGTAACGCTTCTTGAGTATCAGGAGTATGTAACCTACGCGACAGAATTACAAGGGTGAACAATGAGAGGTTCACCTTTGATGCACCATTATGTTTCAAATTCGTTCCTCTTGTTTTCTAAAAGAGATTTCTACGCAGATAGCTAAATTTATTAATTTGTGAACTCACTGTACGTACCTACCAGTGAATTGAGAGATTCAAGAGATATATCAATTTTGGTGAACCGAAAATTTCATGGAATAATATTAAATTGGAATATTGTTCGGTTCAAGCTAGACCACACGCATGACCTGCTTGGTCCCCAGACATATAACTGGAATATTTCTTTTGGGGATATCTGAAAGCATATGGTGCTGATACTCCAGTGGAAATTTGGACAATTTGCGGAGCTAGAGAATTGCTCAACTATAACCCAATTAGAAACAATAACTGAGTCTTTGAAAAGGTTCTGCATTCATTTGTAGATTGAGCAACTCAACATGAGCTTTTTAATCATGAAATGTTTTTACTGGGGCAAACTTTTTTTTCATGTATCTTTTCGATATCAAAGAATATATGAATAACTCATTTTTTGATGATGAAAATACAGCTGATTTTCACCATTTCGTATTTCAGTTCACGAAGAGGTTTTTTCATTTTATAATACCTGTTTTTCATACTTTGCATTTGAAAATAATATTTTTACTCTACATATATATATATATATATATATATATATATATATATATATATATATATCAAATTCGTCGTTTTTTACCTGTCGGTCGTATTACATACAGATGTTTGTTTGTGGTATAGCAGGTGTACTAGACTAATATCATATCACAAAAAAGAAGTATCGTAGACAGTATCATATATCGAGCCATCAAATTGACATCCCCCAAATATCGACCAGAATCTCTTGACAAAGCGAAATCACTATTAACACTCAACAATTACCCCACACATATAATACAGAAAAGCCTAAAGAGTCGGGTACATAGGACATACAACACAGTGCAAAGAACTAACACACCAGATTCAGCGGATAGAAAAACATATATACCGATGCCATACGTTACACACTTAACACCCAAAGTGATCAACATTTTGAAACCCTTCAACGTACAGATAGCACACCAACCGCAGAACCAAATCAGACAACTGTATACCAATCTGAAGAGCAAAATTCCAATCGATAAAAGATCCCACCTGGTGTATAGCATACCCTGCAAGGATTGCGATAAAGTATACATCGGACAAACAGCTCAACGTCTACAAGACAGATTAAAAGGCCATAAATATGCTAAAACTGCAAACACCGCACTGAACAAGCACAAACAATCTGAAAAACACGATTTCGACTACGGAAGAACTGAAATACTGACAGCGGAGAGGAATCTTAAATCTCGAGAAATGCTAGAAATGATTTTTATTCAAATGAACATAGATAACACAGTTAACAACAAAACGGATATAAAGGGTCTAAGTTCAATATATACCCCATTATTATAATACTATAGGCACATGCGCACCGCTACATATCGCATAACTCAAACCTTCCTTTTCCAACAGTGATGTGAAAACTACCGACGAATATTCTGGTGAGATACAATTTTTCTTTTATTCTTTTATTTTGATGCTTTTATAGTTTTGTATTTTATCCTGTGATGTTTCTTTCAACTTCATTCAAGTCTAATTGTCCCAGTCTCAATTTTAATCAGGTTTTTTGTCTCAAATTTTAGCTGAAGAAGATGGAAACTCCATTGAAACGTTCATTTAACCTTTAATTATTCAACGTTTAATTAGTCTAGTACACCTGCTATACCACAAACAAACATCTGTATATATATATATATATATATATATATATATATATATATATATATATATATATATATATATATATATGTATATTATCTCCTATAATCTTTTCAATAAGATTACAACAATCATTTGTGTTCATTGTGTGATTAAATTCTAGAGTTTCTCTTTTATATTCCCTTTTGATGTTCGCCCCGACTTCTTTATTTGGAATGAAATATAAAAGATCAATTTGGAGATGTTAAGTCTCATACTTTTCTGCATTACTTTTCTTCTAGGAATAAAATAGTTACTGTCTGATTTCCAGTGTTATTGGGGTGTTATCAGACATCTACCAGTGGCAATTAAGTAATTCAGCTCAATCGCATCATTAGGGGTGAATGTGTACAGTCTTTTATTTCCAGGATGAACTATATTCAAGATGAACCAACGCTAGAAGGTTAATTTTGGAATAGATGACCGCGTTATTCTGAAGAAATTGCAAGGATTTATAATTGATAATTGCGAGGAGGCACGTGTATCTAAGTGTTGCGAATATCAGTTCTCTTGAAGAATGGAGCTAACAAGTAGCAACCTTGAAAATTTTCCCATGTCTATGAATCATCGAATAGATCCTACAGGACAAGAAAAAGTGGTAATGTAAACTACTTTCCTAAAATTCATTAACATAGAATCATTTTTGAGGATATTTTCACGACAGCTCCTTTTTTATGTAATGTTTCTCTTCAGAGATGGCGCTAGTAATTGATGATGGTTGTGATTAAACTTGTCTGGTCGATTAAGTTTGAGTGAAATTAAACTTATAACAATTATAAATGCAGTTTTCAATAAACTTCAATATCACTTTTCAATTTTTTGAAACCGTCTGAGAATTGTAACTATTGAATTCCCCATTCAAACGCTGCAGCTGAATTGTTAATTCAGCTAACGCTTTTATATTCTACCAGCTGACCCGGCGAGCTTGTACGTCAATTTATTTTTCTCTGAATATTTTTCAAAAAGTCGGAAAAACATGTTCTACTCTTTGCGCTACACTATCTTCTTTTTAATATTTATCCCTGTGTGGAGCCAGGGACTTAATCACTTACGAAGACTCTGCAATACTTCCTGTCATTTCAAATCAGTCGATTTATCAAAAAAAATCCTATATTAACACGTTTGATGTATTGAAAGGTATTAACCTGTCTGTCCTATAGTTGAACGGCATGTTCCTAATTTCGTAGCAAGTACTTGTCCCATGTATCTCATCGCTAATTATATAATATATTTGCTGGATATAAGTCAAAAAATGTTCAGAATTTAGCCCATTCCCGGAAAGCAATGAATATAGTGGATCTGGTGGCTGTACCAATAGCGTCTATTTGAATTGACTCTTCGCGCAATATTTTGTCGCATCAATGGTAGTATTTTCTTATCAATAACAATTAATGTTTGCCTTACAGTATCTACTAATAGCATCCGACATATACCCTGCATCTGTAAATGTCGGATGCTATTGAGAAAATCTTGACTTCATATATTTAACTCTTATTTGGTCCTTTGACAGAGAGGACTAACTTCTGAAAACAATGGATATCGAGAGGATGCAATAAGCTTTTGAAGCAACGTTTTTTGTAGTTTCCTGCATCCAGACATCAACTCTGCAGAGTTTTATTTTAGGTTTTCATTATATTTATATCAAATACGGAAACAAATTCTTTTCAATTCTGAAAGATTTCATGAATAGTTTTTGTTACTTTGAAACTGCTCCATTCATGACAGTTTTTCTGAGATTATTAATTTCTGCTTTATTTAATGTAACCTATATCTAAATATAATATTATTATATTTTTAACGGTTCATGTGCTATGGAATTCCAATTTAATTCTCAAGAACTCAATTGCAAATTCATCGGATGATGTAAATTTCAGATAAACAAAACTTCACTTTAGACATTACTTTCTGAAAAAAACTAAATTCTAGGTAGAGTTATTTCGAAATCTCTAGCACGTTTATGTATTAAGGCATTTTATGTATTGGTATGTTCTAACAATAAAATATTTACCTAAGCTCCTGTCGCATTCTTTCGATATTCTGTTCCACTGGGAAATTCAAAGAGTCGAAACATAACGTTTGCTATATTTTGTATGAGATCGGTTATGTGGAGATAACAGAATATAGGAAGCTGGAAAGAATATGTACAAGATTGATATGTACGAGTATAATACTTTCGCTTAAGTACTTAGAAAAACATCATTCATCACTTTTTACCTTATAAATTGATGACAAAATGAATAACGAGTGTAGGACATATAAATAAGAATAAAAAATAGTTAAATAATTCAATTTTATAATTTAGTTCAAATCGTAAAAACATTGTTTCACCCATACCTATTTTCAATACGGTATGTGTTAATGAACATGTGTGAATGAATCCTTTCTGTGCTGACAGGTCGTTGTAGACGAAATGCAGAGATATTTTGAATATACCTCTATTTGAAAAGAGCCAGATGGAGGCTCTCGAGCATCTAGATTTCAATGTGCCGACTCGTCAGGTGCCTCTAGCTTTTATCCTTCTTCAAATTTTCTAAGCTTCCGGTAGAGATTCCCCAAGGCCGCAATTCAGTGTTAATTCTCTTTAGTGTGCAATACTGAGCTTATTTTTGATGTTTCTTCCTTTCTGTTGAAGTTTTTTTTCTTCAATTCCAATTAACTTGGGATGGTAGTCTATTTCACTACTCATTCGATATATTTTCAATTCATAATCGCTTGAACTCATTCACATACACAAACGTCCTTGCCTTTCTGGGATCTCAGATCTTACCAGATTAACCAAGTCTTACCAGATCTCTTGAGTTAGGGACCTTCACTCTCCCCACTAAATTATGGAGACTACTTCTATTCAAGTTCTGTAGTTGTTGTAGAATTTGATAGCTTCGCGATGAATTCTTATGTCATACTGTGTCGTAATAGAAACTTTTTCCGTGATGCAGTATTCGAGGGTATGGTGGATGATTGATGTATGTTTATCCCCAACTGACTTTCTAGTAGCAGGTTTATACAGTAGATCTCATGTTGCTTCAGATGTGTTTTTATACTTTGTTCAGTATTCACAATATAGAAAGAATAGCTGGCGGAGGAGCGACACTACATCGAATTCGACCAAGATTTCTGTTGAAGACGTTTTCCTATAGTATAGCTTTCTCATTTTTCGAGATTGTTTTCAGAAGATATCAGAAACGTTTTTCATCGGGTCCTAAGTAAAAGCAACATATACCTGATAAGAACAGCATTTTCAAAAAAAAATACACGTTGTCACCCTGTGATGTTTGTTGAAGTCAATCATCAGGTGGTCAACATCATAATCTGTGTCGTTCAATGCTGTCAGACTTGATGAAGACCAATCACAAGGAACGTTAAACCAATATCTCACATTCCAGCTGAATACTCAGCGAACACACAGGAGACAGTGTCAAGGTCAAATTTAATATATGCAATGTCTATGATGCGATTAAGGCTTGGTCTCCTCCTCCTGATTATTTGAAAGAAAGTTCTGACTGCTAGGAGAAGAAAACACAAACAACATAATTTCGATATATTTTCCTCGTAAAGATGAATTAATAATTGAAGTCCAAAGATTCAAAAGCTGCTCAAAGGCTAAGAGAAACGTGAATATGCAGGAAAAAGCTGAGCAGATTTCATTTGGGTCATATTCTGTAGCAAAAAACCAATGAAACAAAATGTATTAGTTGTGAAACATTCGATAGCATTGGATTAAATGGAAACAAATACATAGATTGAGAGCTCGAAGCATTTGCCAATATAAACCCATTCTATTTGTACTACAGCCTTTACGCGTAAGGGGTTGAGTTGTACTTGAAGTGACTTTATTCAGAATATATGATTATTTCTGTAAAAGTTATCAATATTTATTTAAAGAAATGAAATTTTGAATATTTTTCTCGTAATTAATTTACTCATTATATCATAAAAAATAAACAGGCCGAAGCTTTTCAATCTACTTTTACCCTACTACGCTTTTCAATATACTATAAGACCTCGAAGAGGTTGATCCAGAATGGCATAAATTTTGATGATGAGATATACAAGAAATTTTTTTTCATTTTTAAGGGTTTTGCCATAATGTGCCCTCCAAATGGCAGTGTCTTCATCTTTTTCTATGCATGTTCATAGCTTGTGCTTCGTCGATATCCATTTTATTTCGTTATTACACCTTCACCCTGTTTTGAGTTTTTTTGCAACAGACTATAGGTGTGAGGTTAAGAAATTGGGATCATTCTTATGTGAGAATTATGAAACTACAACATCTACATTATTCAAAATATTGAGTGTAGAATAGCAAATGTTTATGTACCTTAACTTCTCATTTGATACGCTGAAATATAAGATTCAAGAGAAAAATGATTTCTTTGAAGATTACGGAGTTATTCCCTAATGTTCATATGGTCATGTGATTCTTGTTTATCACCTATGCTTGAACAGAATGTTCATTATTTTAACCACGAAGTATAGATACAAGGAGTCCCAACGGTATAGGTTTTTCCGTGCTATCCATGTATACAATATCAATCCTAGATCATAGTTCTTTTTTCTACCACTGGCTGCGCAAATGTTCAGGACGTACCGATGTTATTATTATTATCAGACGTAAAAGCGCTGGCTCACGAATGTTAAAATTATTTAAAATTATAATTGAACATAAAATATAAATTTTTTTTCACAGCTGTCAATAGCAACAAGACTGCCCGCGTAAAGATTTAAACAAGTACGTCTTAAAAAGTGGCGCGCCCTACCCGCAAAAATCTGTTCTTTAAATTGATGCCCTTCTTTCAACATTACGTTCGGACTCCTTATATCTATGCTTTGTGATTCTAACAAGTCCCATTGAATGGTTTCCAAGATGGTTGCATACACTTATTCAACTTTAAATGGTATTCATTATTTATGTTACTTATTTAACAAGTATTGTATGAGTTATCGTGTAATAGTTTCTCACTATAATGGTGAAGTAGATGAAATCATCCATAGACTTTTCATCTAGTTCCTGGAATCGACTTCACTTTGGATAATTTATTTACTTTACGATACTTACTTCGAAACACCACTGCGTGTAGTGTTGCCTACATCTATGGAACATATAGATGAAGTTACAAGTCATGATGACAGTTCACTTAAACTTAAATATGGGAGATTATAGGTAGTTTTCAATTTCTTACGTCATTATAACCGGTTAGTGCGAAATTTCAATGACCGAAATTTCCAGGATTCATAACATGATTTAATTCTACGAACTAATCAGATATTTATATATTTGTCATTACGGATTTTTGCAATGTTAAGTGGAATTTAGATCCACTAGATATTCAGTATTACATTTCAGTATAATAATGATGAAACAATTGCATCCTGTTATCATTCAACAAGATCGATGAATTTTTCGAAACGCTCTTAATATTCACTCTCGAAGGTGATGGGTTCGTTCTCGTTGGCAACATTTGTGTAGACAGCTCCCTGAGAGTTTCATTTGAAATATTTCGATATTTCGATTAAGAGTCTCAGTATTTACTAGTATTGAATGACCTGTGAATTTTTGAACTAGCTACTTTTTTGCCCGCCTGGGCGTGATCTGGAGCGATTAGGCATGGGATTCTTCGTACACATTTCAGACAATTTTCTGTTGTGTTCGAATGAAATATCTACAAAGCCTTCCACTCGCACTCTTATTGTCATGAGTAGGAATCTTGAACGATAGGGAGAGTTTATACGTCCTTTCGCCGATAGAGGGAGCCTACGTGAATATTTCACTCTGTAGAATATCTCTTAATTTGGTATAGGACCTATGTTCGTTTTGAAAGTCATCGATTCTTGATTGATAGATTAAATATGGACTGATGATTCATAATAATGATGAAACAATTGTATCCTATTATCATTCAACAAGATCGATGAATTTTTCGAAACGCTCTTAATATTCACTCTCGAAAGTGATGGGTTCGTTCTCGTTGGCAACATTTGTGTAGACAGCTCCCTGAGAGTTTTATTTGAAATATTTCGATATTTCGATTAAGAGTCTCTGTATTTACTAGTATTGAATGACCTGTGAATCTTTGAACTATATATATATATATATATATATATATATATATATATATATATATATATATATATATATATATATATATATATATATATATATATATATATATATATATATATATATATATATATATATATATATATATATATATATATATGACAAGAGTAAAATTGTCGAACGTATTATGAATTCAGAATGTCTCCAGAATTAAAGACAAAACCCTAGTACCTATACAACAGTAACGTCGTTTACGAACATCCTTGCAAAGAATGTCACAAATGGTATGTGTGACAGACATCTCAGTGACTTAAACAACGATTAATACAACATAAGAAAGACTGTCGGCTTGGAAAGAATACTTGTGCAGTTATAGAACATCATCTACAAACTGGTCACTGCTTTGACTTTTCTAGGGTGAAAGTATTGGAACGTGAGACCAATTATAGGAGCAGATTGTTCCTCGAAATGTATCACATAAACAAGAAAGACAACATTGTGAATTACAAATTGGAAACGGGACAGTTAAATAACATTTATTGCAATATTCTTCAAAAGATTTAGAACATAGCTTTCTGTAGGTGTGGGTGTATCTGAGATTTTTTCTGTGAGTCTGTGTGGTGTTGATATCTTCGTTTATATTATGAACTTTTATTGATTTTTTCTTTTCTTGTGTAAATGCAGAACCATCTGTTCCTTCATCTTTGTCATATAATGTATATTTTACGTTGGTCTTATTCAGACCGTGCTGACCAGGCAAGCACCGAACATGCTTTATTCATTTTATATTGGTGACCAACTTTATGTTTTTAAGTACAATTTATTATGATTGTTTAATGTCTTTTAACTTGTCCATATTTTGATGTCATTTTAGGTTCTCCTGAAGAAGTCAAAAAGTATTGACGAAATATAGAGAATATATTATTTATCACAGACCGCATCCCGAAATAATATTAATTTCTGAATTCATAATACAGTAGATAATATATATATATATATATATATATATATATATATATATATATATATATATATATATATATATATATATATATATATATATATATATATATATAAATTAAAATTGATTTATTGCATGATGAAGATATTTTATTTTGAATGTTTTTAGCGATAACAGGCTTCCTTTAATATGAAAAACTTTATTTTTGTTAACGTTTCGTTGTATATCACAACTTTATCAAAACTAATGAATAATTGAATTTACTATAGATATCAAAATGTCAAACTTATTCATTAGAAAAATCAAATTAGTTTTTTTGTATCTTCACTTTTTTATTATTTGCCTCTGAGAAATTTCTGTTAGTAATGACCTGCAGGTCATTACACCCCTGTATACACTGCTCTGAAAGAATGAATTTATTACAACTAGGCAAGCTCTATTACAAGCCTCAGAGAGTTAACTTAGGGAATGTTCTGAAATCAATTTAACTGGACGACCTCTAAGAGCATTCCTAAATTAGAAAGCTCAATTCCCAAAGCAAGATCGCAAGCTTAGAGAGTTAGCAACAGCACTGTTCCATTCAGTACCTGGATACGACCCTGTCGAATGTCCAATAAAAGCTTCCAATCAACCAGTTGCTGAAACCTCACGAAACTACGACAAACCGGCTCCAGTGAACTGCGAAGCAATCTGACGAAAAAAGTTTAATTTCTCCCTTTTTGGTTCATTTTGGGATTATTTCTACTTACTGTATATTACGTAAGGCACCGATATTCTAACAGGTGGCACTCGATTGAATGGCATGGTGTTGATTATCATCTTTTAATCAATGAATCAGTGGTGTCCTTTCATGTTTGAGCTCATTATTTGGTGCTTCTACTCATAATTTTTCTATTTAGAACTTTAACATATATATATATATATATATATATATATATATATATATATATATATATATATATATATATATATATATATATATAAATATGTATTAATATAATGTATTGATATTTTTATAGTGAAAATAAATAAGTGAAAATAAATAGTGAAATTAAAAATAAATTTATAGTTGAAATTACATTTCAAAAGTTTTGAACTCGACTGGAATTGGAACCCAGGTCTTCAGGTTTACGCCCCACTGCTTTGAACCGCTAAGCTACCGAGGTCTACACTTTGAGATGCAACTTCAATTCATATCTAACAACTCTTTTATTTGTTGAGCTAGTTATTCGACGCTCGGATTGTCGTCTTCGATACTTGCAGGCGAAAGTGAGTGACACCTAGCCATCCTCCCAGATGTATTAATTTTTCCGTAAGGAACAATGATAAATATAGTACAGTAATTTTTCGTGTTAACCAACCACGTGTGGACATGAATAATGTGTTAATATTTTTATAGTGAAAATTGAGAATTGAAATTACATTTCAAAAGTTTTGAACTCGACTGGGATTCGAACCCAGGTCTTCAGGTTTACGCTCCACTGCTTTGGACCGCTAAGCTACCGAGGTCTAATTAATTAGACCTCGGTAATAAGTAATTTCAATCCTCAATTTCCACTATAAAAATATTAATACATTATTTAAACTTTTTCGAGCATTTCGGCCTGTATCCCACAAATTACGCGTGTTATGTTATCCTGTGAGGCTTCAATCGTGTTCGGCTTGTCCACATACACCAACGACTTTACATAACCCCACAAGAAATAATCCATAGGCGTGAAATCGCATGATCTTGGCGGCCAATTCATAGGGCCATTTTTAGAGATAAGCTGCTCATCAAATTCATCCTTCAACATGTCCATTGTTTCACGAGCTGTGTGGCATGTGGCACCGTCTTGATGAAACGACATCTCAACCAAGTTCAACTCGACAAACTGGGGCAAAAAAAAGTTGCGTATTATGGCTCGATATCGTTCGCCGTTGACGGTAACGTTTCTTCCACGGTCGTTTTTGAAGAAAAATGGACCGATGATGCTACCAGCCCATAAACCACACCAAACTGTCGTTTTTTCGGGATGCATCGGTAATTCTTGTATGGCATGTGGCTGTTCATCGCTCCAGATGCGAGTTTTGTTTATTTACATATCCGTTAAGCCAGAAATGAGCATCAGCGCTGAACACAATTTTTCGATAAAACAGCGGATTTTCATTAAGCTGTTCTAAAAATTAGTCGTTGTGGACGGCCATTCAGCTTCAATTCTTGCAGAAGTTGAATTTTATAGGCTTTCAAACCCAAATCAGCCATTTGGGTTTGAATTTTGAGTTAAAATTTTCCATGTGGTTGAGTCATATGCCAAATTGCTGAGAACGGCGACGAATTGACATTTCACGATCCTCATTTACACTGTTCGCTACGGCTGCAATATTCTCTTCAATACGCACTGTACGCATGCGAGACAATGGTTTAATGTCCAACAAAGTAAACTTGGTGCGAAATTTGGTGATAACTACACGAATTGTTGATTCACCAGGTCGATTATGACGACCATTATATGGTCGTAAAAAACGATACACATTTTTCACAGAGCACGAATTTTGATAGTAAATTTCAACAATTTGCAATCGTTGCTCGTTTGTAAATCTTTCCATGATGAAATGGCAGACTATACTTAAAAGTTTGCCATTACCAATCAGTGCCGCCAACCGGAAAAACTTAACTCTTAAAAAATCACCCGTTATATATATATATATATATATATATATATATATATATATATATATATATGTATGTATATATAGGAAAATGAACACTAGAACATTCATTTGAAAAGTTCAAATACGACTGACGAGTTCCTCGCAGAAAGAATGTCTCGCACTTCCATCAGGTGTGGCAGTGTGGCATCGTTTTCAATATTTCTCTAACATTTATCCCTTGAAGGATAATGGAGACATCACATATCTTACACGTACACGTACACGTTCACACATCTAGCTCTACTATAACATTCTCTTGGTTAATTTGAATTTTTCAAATGAATGTTCTAGTGTTCATTTTATTAAATATTTCATTCAGTGCCATAAGCACAAAATAATTCCATTTCTTTATATATATATATATATATATATATATATATATATATATATAAGAAAATGAAAACTAGAACACTCATTCGAAAAATTCAAATCCATCAAAAGAATGTTATAGTAGAGCTAGATATGTGAACGTGTACGATGTGATGTCTCCATTATCCTTGAAGGCTAATGGAGACATTTATTATTAACATTTTCATTTTCTTAAATTTGATTCAGTGCCATAAGCACAAAAACTTCATTGTTCAAGAAATATATATATATATATATATATATATATATATATATATATATATATATATATATATATATATATATATATATATATATATATATATATATATATATATATTTCTTGAAATTGATTTATTGCCTGTTTAAGATATTTTATTTTGAAAGTTTTTAGCAATAACAGGCTTTTTTTGATATGAAAAAGTTTATTTCTGTTGACGTTTCGTTGTTATATTACAACTTTGTCAAAACTATATATGTATATATATATATATATATATATATATATATATATATATATTTACATGATTTTCATTGTGAACTTCGTTCACATTCGGAGTATTCGACTGACAGAACTTCTGTGCCAAGTTTGATTATTAATTTCACCAGCGTATTGCATATTATACGCCAATGGCAATGCAAAAATAATTTGTGTTATATCAGTTGCTGAAACAGCAGAAATTCAGACTGCTTGAAGCTACCTCTTCCAGAGATGGAACAGAATTATCAAATGAATAAACATAGCTTATATTCAATACCACCACTAACTTTTAAATTAGATTTGTCACTCACATCATTTGATATATATATATATATATATATATATATATATATATATATATATATATATATATATATACCGCTAACCAATCAGGACAGATATAATCTCCGACAGCGACGAAAACGTATAAATACAGGTAGCCAGCAAACCGATCTCTCTTTCAGTCACCAGACTCCGAGTAATCGATAACCATCATTTGAAGCATTGATAATGTCAAGTGAGACCTTGACGAAACGTCTGCCTGTTCCTAACAGGCACTCAACAAACCAACGGATGTATTCCCGGAACAATATACCATTATATATATATATATATATATATATATATATATATATATAACTGAAAATCATTTAAAATTAAGGAATAAAAAGAATGACTATATGCTCATAAATGTATATGAAACGAAAGAAACCCTCATTTTTGATAAGTTGTCACAGGTAGTTATTAGTGACGATACAATAATACAATGTGGGACGTCTATGTGTTTCCAATAATCGATTAGAGGTCATTAACCTGCGAAACACATTTTTCGATAACTATTTTCCATGCAGGTTGCAAATTCAAACTGACTGAATTCAGTATAGTAATTCATGTTTAAAGGTTAGGATGATATTAGTTTTGAAGCTTCTCTACTATTGACGAATTCGTTTGATTTCTCTTGCATTTCTGCAATTCCAACAAATGTAGGTTTTATTGAATATGAATTGTCCTATATTAAGTATTGGACATATATTGCTCACTTTGGTGAACCTAATACGTAATATTAACGTGTAACTAAATGGTTAACTCTGTTTTTATAATGTGAGTAACTTTATTATCAGAGCATTGAAATTATTTATCTTCGAATTAGGAGTTACAGACTGAAAATTTGTCTAGGAAAAAGGTTAAATCTTTGCTGTTAACAAAGGCATTGTAATGTAGCATGTAAATTGAAGATTTGATTGTAGTATGAGAATAAACTTTTGTTATCTTTACTTTTGTATACCTCTCTGATTAAGGACTTATCCTACGCAATTTTAAATTTTCTTGAAAGATGACTAAACACTATTTATGTCATGATTTTCTATTTTTACTTTGAAGGGGCAAAGTTTTGTGATTTCAATCAGTTTTTTTATTGTCTCTGTTTCACTTCCGTTAATTGAAAGAGTTCTTTCTGTTACTTTATCCAATTTGTTTTCATTAATAATAGATTTCTTTGGGCTTTCACTTCATCTTTTTTGCCTCCCAAAAACGTTTTATCTTCGCGGAATGCTCTTTCTTCTGCTCATCTGTCCATTTCATTCCAGGTTGGAGCGTTTATTTTCGCGATTTTATACCGACACTCATTGCGATATTCGAGATTTTTTAGATTGATCTAATGTAGATCTTCCTGCACTTCTTTTAGTTACTCTATTCAGCATTTACTCTTCATTATTATATCGAGTACTTTCTTCGGTATTCTGGACTGCTTCATCTTGTAGACGTGTGCATAGAACTTTGCTCTTCGTTTTCTGATGTCTTCCTTTATTGTATTTGCCTTTTGATGAAGTTCATTCTGAGAATTGGCCTGGCCATGCTCATGTACAAAGTGGGAGGTAGCATCCCCCTCAAAGATATGACCAAGGGTGATTCCTATATATTGCAAAACATTATGGCGAAATTGTTGATTTTAGAAGAAGTTCGATATTAGTATTGTATGTATTTGTAGAGCTCCGTCAGACAGCAGTTATTAAAATAAATTTGAAAGGGACACACTGTTCCTTTCAATACGACGAAAAGTCAATATACCAATACGAATTAAGAAACATACAGTCCACTATTTAAATCGAACATCTTGGCCCATCGAGACTGATATTATACTTAACAACTTCAGATTCGGAGATGTGAAGAATTTGGAAGAAAACGAAAAGTACAGGAATCGTCTTTTTCTTGAAATGTATCACATCACTAAAAAACAAATTATAAAACAGATACAAATCAACTAGGTAGCATTTATTGTAACATTTTGAAAAAGATTTAACATTTGGTTCGGTCTCATCGGGTTATTCGTTGTTATGTTGTCATATGTGGCAGTGGATGCTTTATTGTTTAGAGTTTGTTTAAGTGAATTATCTCTGTAAGTATTGAAAGTTTATGCAGACAAATTATGTTATTATTTTTACAATATACTTTGTAGCTTCTCCTGAAGAAGCCATAAAATAAATGGAGAAATATTGAGAATAATTGAGATTTCAATTTTCACTGACCGCTTCCCGATAATACTTCTTGAATGTTGAATTTTTCCGGTCGAAAATGAAATCGATGCCTACATTTATTGAAAGCGTATTATAGTTACTTTTTCGTAGTACAATGTACTCATGAGTCACGTCACTTCGATACCGAATATCAACAATAAAATAGCACTAGTAAGACAGATTTCTTTTTCTTGTAGCAAATTTCTTCCATATTTTGAGAAATGACAACGAACGTTTGTACAACAGCCACCTAGATGGCGCATTACTTCATCAAACTAGATGAAATTATTTCAAAAAACTAGATTTGCAAAATGTAGTATCTTAATAGATAAGGACGTATGAAACTTACAAAGTAGATGTATTCATGTGCTTTTCATTGATTCTAGGCTTTGAGATGTACATCAATCTATGCATTATATATGCATACGACTTACTCTATATTTCCGTTTGATAATCAATAGGAGAGTCTGTGTGGATTGAAGTCGTTGCCTTTCATTTGTTGAACGTGGCATGACTAATGAGTGCCTTGTAGTACGAAACAGTAACTGTCTTTCGCTTTCAATAAATGTAGGCATCGATTTCAATATTCTCTGACATTTATCCCTAGAAGAATAGTGGAGACATCTCATTGCTCATGTTTCACAAAACGAGCTCTGCTATAATGTTCATTTGAATAATTTATCAACAAATTATGGAGAGAAAGTTATAGTATGCTTTGAAATCGAATATCTACAAGTGCGATAATATATCACGAGAACTACAGAATTCTTTTTCCTGTAGTAAATTCTCTATATATATATATATATATATATATATATATATATATATATATATATATATAGAAAATTTACTACAAGAAAAATAATTCTGTAGTTCTCGTGATATATTATAGCACTTGTAGTCAAATTGTAGGAAAATTTAACCGATTACTTGACGCTGTTTGTTTATTTCTTGAATGAAGAACATTCTTCTGATGTTGTAGGTAGACATTATACTAAGGAAGTCTATCATTATTATTATTAGTCTCATTATAAACATGAATTTGTTAGGGTCTTTGGTTGTTCCAAAATAGATTGCGAGTAATGTTCTAATGGCTACTTTTTATATAGATTCTGAGTAACAAACGAGAGTAACGAATTATATAATAATAATATAAAAATAATCTTTATTTATGGTTCACGTAATACAGTTATATAGGTAAAACAATAGTAACTCTTCTAATTTTAAGACCTATCTTGTCAATTATGTTGCCTAAACAAAGATAATACATTGTCTCACAAATACCATAGCCTATGATGAGTAAATTATTCATGAGTATTCATCACTCAAATTTTGTACCGATTAAGTAAAAGGTGTTGCCTTTTTATCAGTAAATTGTATTACAATCATGAAAGAAATTCTATTCCTTTTCGAGATTAACTTCATGCTCGACTTCACTTGAAGCTGATAAGTGTTGCTCATCTATTTTATTTTTCTCATCCCCATGTCTCTGCTGTCGGGAAGATACCAAGATGGGTAGCTTCGAGCTATTCCATCAATTTCTGATCCTAACTGAAAATCTTGCATAATCTTTTGAACAATTTAAGTAAAGTGGAGGAAGGTTAGCAAATCGCTTTTTTCAAGTCAATATTCTTCGCAAAATATTCTGGAACTTCTTCGTCTCTACCGCTCTCCATACTTTCTCCTATTTTATATATATATATATATATATATATATATATATATATATGTATATATATATATATATACATATATTAATAAAAATAATAAAATGAAAATATTTATTTAGCAACAGGTATTAAAGAATTCAAATACCTATACATTTACGTTCAAAGTTTATTATAAACAATTATTTGTTTGAAACGAACTCAGCTAATTTACGCCTAAATACCTTGAGGACACTGATTGTTTTTATAGAGCTAGGCAATTCATTAAATGCATTAAATTCTTCATAAAATATACTTTTTCTAGATTTAGAAAGCTTACAAACTTGGATGTAGAAACTGTCGGCTTTTCTTGTATTATAACCGTGCACATCAACGACACATGTGAAAAAACTACTTTTATTTACTTTATATATATATATATATATATATATATATATATATATATATGTATATATATGTATATATTATGTTCGAACATAATTCATATATTGTTCAATTTCTCGGCTTACAGCATCCTGAAAGGATAAATAGTCGCCTCAAGGACGAAGTAGTTTGCCAAATCCCCCAATCCGGAGAGTACAAACACCGTAGCCTGAAATGTGGCCGACTTCCTTTGAAGGAGTCACTGTTTATCTATCTTCCGGTACATACAACTGGAAATTGGCTATGCCCTTTCGAAGAGGGCCAATAATCTCGAAACACGTGTCAACGGCTGCTACCAACTGCAGGATATGCCTACATGGTTCACTTCTGTATATATATATATATATATATATATATATATATATATATATATATATATATAAGAAAACATACACTAGAACACTCATTCGAAAAATTCAAATTAACCAATTTGAATTTTTATTTATTTGTTATATATTCATTTATTTCAATTGGTTAATTTGAATTTTCCGAATGAATGTTCTAGTGTATATTTTCTTAGATATTTCATTCAGTGCCATAAACACAAAAACTTCATTTCCTTATATAGATATATATATATATATATATATATATATATATATATATATATATATATATATATATATATATATATATATATATATATATATATATATATATATATATATATATATATATATATATATATATATATATATATATATAAATTAATTTATTGCCTGTTTATGATAGTTTATTTCTAATGTAACAGTTGAAGAAGTTCGAACACTTCCCATGAAAAATAATTACCCATATAATTTGATTAACAAAATCATGAAAAACAGAATTCATAAATCATACTTTAATACTTTACAGTCAAAATAAGTAGATCCAACGAAAATAATTATATTCCACCACAATATATTCCAAGATTAAGTACAAAGATTGAAAAAATATTAAAACCTTATGATTGAATAATAGCTCATACTGCACAAAATCAAGTCAAAGAAATATATACCAAGTTAAAGAGTGAAACAATAACTCAGAAAAAAATTCATACTGTTTATAATATACCCTGCAATAATTGCAGTAAATGCTATATAGGGCAAACATCGCAAAATGTTGAAGAGACATTTGAAGTGCATAAATATGCAAAAACTCAAATAACAGTCTTACATAAACATAAAATAAATGAAAACCACGATTTTGATAACAACAAAACAAAGATTTTAGCAACCGAGAAAGACAAAAAATGTAGAGAAATTCAGAAGTGTTCGAAGAAGATACATTCGTAAAAATCTGGATAACACAGTAAAATAAAGAACAGACATAAAACATCCTAATTCTATTTAAAACGATTTGATAAACCTTACAAATAACACTCATAAAATGAATACACAACATCACCAAACATCATATCTCAAAACTCATTCTTTCATGATCTACCATTAATTTCACACACATAAAAAATCAATATACATATTCTGGATAAGTATATAAAACTCAACTATGTGTAATTATATGTATGTATGTATATATATATATATATATATATATATATATATATATATATATATATATATATATATATATATATATATATATATATATATATATATAATATATATATATATATATATATATATATATATATATATATAAATCACACTCATTGGAATCACCTGGCTTACCATGAGTTTTTCAGAGGTTTCCTTATGGTGAAGAAGACTAAAACTCAAATTCTAAGTCTAAAAGACTAAAAAATTCAAAGTGAATGCTAAGCCAGAAATGATTCTCTGAATACTAAAAAAACATGAAAGCCAATTTGATTTTTTTCAAAAAAATAAGTCTGACGTTTTGATATCTATAGTAATTAATAAAATTCAATTATTCATCATTTTTGACAAAGTTGTGATATACAACGAAAATAAAGTTTTTAACATTGAAAATAGCCTGTTATTGCTAAAAACATTAAAAACAATTTGTCGTTCTAGATTTTTTTGACTTAGAGTTTGCTTTGATATTCTTCTTCATACATGTTCGAGGGTACTCCTGTCCGCTTCAGTGAATACAAATTTTTCTGTTAACTGTCTAAAAATATGAACAAACATTGAATGTATCTACAAAAAATTCAAATAAATAGACTGAAAATTAACATACAAGTATCTCACCGTAAATTCAATTGCTGTTTATTGTTTACGTGTCAAGTTGGTTATAAAATTGATTTCAAAGGTTGTACTTCTTCCTTATAATGTGCTAATTATGCCTAATATTTGGCCTATTTCAACGTTTCGACTTAAATCACACCAAGTCTTTTTCCAGAGTTTACAACAAACTAAAAATTCACTGCGTGGCATAAACTTTTCTATTTCTGAGTTTATACCTTGGCCGCTGTTCTGTGCTGCCAATGGTGATCGAAAGTCATACTGTTTCATTAAGTTACGTTCGTTGGTCTGTCTGTTTTCCATGAATTTCGATATTTGGCGATATGAAGTAACTGGCTGAAAAAATGGAAAAGAAGATAATGAATAAATGCTTACTGTTAATCAATTAAATCATTCAACTTTCATAAATAATACCAATTTAACTAAGTAATCTCTGACTAATAAACAAAAGAGCATTAAATTATTTCATGATGAATGAACATAGGTATAGATAGCAGAGTTACTGTTTATTTACTTATCAAATACGGAGGACAAATGAATAAAATTTTTTCATTTCAATTTATACTTTAATTTTAGAATTACGAATTTTTTACATGATCACACGAAGGAATAAACATTCTGAGTGTTATTGTTCGCTTCTTTCGATTATTTGAAAGATATTTAAGTAGAAGTTTCTTTTAGAGGTTAGAAGGTTCTCATTTGTGAATTATCTGCTTCTATTTCACTTTAATAGGTGAAATTTTCAATGACATACGTAATAATGTCAATTGATTACATATCATTTGGTAATTTCTTTAAACTTCTATTGATATCAGTTCAACGTTTTATTCATCATCTGGAATATTTTCCAAGAAAATTCATATTTATCAACACACTAAACAACTTCGTTAAATTGATATCAATTCCTGTTATATGTAACAAGTAACACGGACCTAAAATTCCACTTGGCGGAAATTTACTAACTTTGCATTCACTCCAAGTCTGCAGCGGTTGATTTCATACTCGGAATAATGCAGTTTTATTCCGTCCTGGTTGATATTCAACTGAACATATATGTTTATTTCAACTATTACGAATTTTTATCCACAGTAGCTCCTAGAAATCATTTTGATTTAGATGCATATCTATTCCAAGAATGCGGAGCAAGAAATTTCTCGAATTTTATTGTTACGTGAACAATTATTATCGTTCCGAAGTCCTCAATCCTTTGTGAGCTGCAATACACAATGGGAAACGAAAAAGAGAAATGAATCAAAATGAGGGTGGCTTTGCCTCATTCGCGTCATCTTCTATCCCCATTGTTAAGATGAAAATTCCAGCTCTAGTTATAAGAAAATAAGCCGATAATAGCGTCTAAATATCAAACCATACTCATTCCAAATCGAATGTGGGTTATTCGATGGAAATTCATTTCGAGAAAAACTAACGAAATCACTTTATAATGGTCATATTTTGCAAGCTTACTTTTTTTTCTGGTTATAATAAAGACACCTAAGGTTTTGTCTATTACTGCGGTAGACATCTTCAGAGATCAGAAGGGTATATAAATTTGAATTTATTATCCAACCAGAACAGTTGTGGGGGTATGCATGAAAACCCGACTCTGTTCAATGTTAAATATCTGGAAAACTTTATTTAAAATAATTATATACTATTTGAGTGCATTTTATTGACCGTGGAAGGGAGCGATGTTGACTGCTTAACTGCTAGCGACGAATCTATTGTTGTCTTTCACTGAGCTTGCGTCTCGAGGATGCCAGTTGTTACGATTATGGGTTTCGACGGATAAATTCCAATAACTAACTTTTAACAATCAATAAATAATCCTTTATTTACAAACTGAAAATAAACAAAACAAATGTCAATATCGCTTATGGGGGGCGATACATGTAACCGCCTTCATTTTTACCGTTCTTTGAGGACGTTTCAAACTGGGAAGGAATAACTGAATCATTCTGAAATTTTGTGGAGTTATTCATTATATATTGAAATACAGACAAAAATATCTTTTTAATTTTTTTTCATAGAATAGCTTCCGTAAAAATAAATGTGTCGAGACTCTCTCGGAAAAAGACATCAATTTGCGGCCGTTCTCACTTCTCGTACGGTGATCTGAAAACAAAAAAATTAGTTTGTTCGTCTTCATAAAACATCTATCTTCTAGTTAAACCAAAAAAAATTGAGAAAAAGCCACAAAATCGTAAATTGGCACCTCTCAGAAAAAAAGGTTCGATTTTTCACCTATTTTTCCAATGGTTTTTTTTTGGTTGAAGGGTTGATTTTTGAAATTTTTTTGGAATGTTTGAGGTTTAACTAGAAGCTATTACCATAAAGTAGACGTTTAAAAAATTTTATTGCAATCGATTGAGAACTTTTTGAGTTATCCCGCCCGCAAATTCCAAAAAAGTCGTTTCGAGAAAAACGCGTTTAAAAATTTGACTCGCAGAAACTGTATAATTACAGTAGCTTACCGATAATCAGCGATTCCAGGGCCATATAGTAGTCCTTCGGTACGTTCATAGAACTCGTTTTTCTGTGTGTTCGGTGTAATGCAGCTGGATATTCAATTTCTTTGGGATTTTTCCCTAAAGCTTCAGCTTTGCGCCACTTGCACCAGCTATCGGAACCAGAACGACAGTACTCGTGTCTTGGTTCATCATCTGTAGAGCACAAGTGGCCATGATTCATGTCTTTCAGGCTATTAACGTTTCTTCGAATGGCCCATCCGTAATATAACTATAATTTTTTAATTAAAGCTTCCATCAATTTACCTCTTCCTCCCAGGTGATTGTTTTAGTTTTTTGGAGTCGAGTACCCATCCTCTTCTGAACACGGCTGACTCATTCACTTTTTACAACTTGAAATTCGTCGCCATACGGATTCAAATCAAGAATTCCTTTGAAGGTTTTTGAATCCCCATCCCCTATGTAGTTTCCATATTTGACACCAAATAATGCTTCAGATCGTGAAAACATTAACATATTATAGCGTCGACTTCCATAGCACCAGAAGATCCTTTATGGTTTTCTTGGCAGCTTGGTTCATGTTCTTTGAACCATTCACGATGTTCTTCAGTGTCATTTTTAGGATAAGACTGCATATTTTTTATTTCACTTATTAATTTACTCCGCACAGAACGAATGCCCGAAGTATACTGAACTAAACTGAAATAACTGCAACACTGGTTTTAAGTATTTTATAGTTACTATATAGTATTTGTATACCTAGAATTGGAAAACAAAAGATTTACGGAACATATGCTGACAAGGCTCGACCATAGACCAAGGTACCGAGAATAGAGCGCTCAGTTACAGACTTCAATAGCACTCAAGCGTCGAGTTGAGGCGAAACACTTAAATGAGTGTTTGATGCATAAATAATGATTATTTTGTTTTGAAAATTCACAGGCATATTTTTGAGATGATATTCTAATGATTTATGAAAATATAGAAAAATCGAAAATTTTTTTTACATGTATCGCCCGCCTTATGTCACAATTCTGTCTATTTCACTGTACTCTAGATAACTGTAAATTAACTCTCTCTGACCTTTTTGGAGTACATCAGCTGCTTGCTTTACCTCTTAGAGATAAAATTAATTCTACAGCTTTTATTTTGTCGTTCCAACCATTTATTTGTGCTGCTGCTTCGAACTGTTTTTTAAATACTAGCCAGGAAGTTTCTCCGTCAAAGGTACGTGGTTTTGAAGTAGTTCTATTTTGTATTTGATTTGATGTCATTTCATTTTTATGTTTTGTCATATTAAATGAACGTGCATCCATATCTTTAAGTACCTGTGACTTTAATTTGCCTAATTGTTCTTCCAGGTCCTCCTTAATGTTTGTTATCTGAGTATACATTTCAGTAGAAATTTCGAGCCTTAAGTTTTTCATATTCTCTTGCCCACGATTTTCGAGATCTGCTAAAACATTTACTAATGAGATTTTATTTTCTAACCTTTCTTGTTGGCGTTTTTGTTCTTTCTCCAGCTGACGTTTTTGCTTCTCCAGTTTTTCCTGTTCGCGCTTTTGTTCGTCCTGTTGGCGTTTTTGTTCGTCCGATTTTCGTCGTTTTTCTTTCTCCACCTGTCGTTTTTCCTTCTCCAGTTTTTCCTGTTGACGTTGTTCTTCTTGCTCGGCGAATTTTTGCATAAGATTTTCGAACATTGACTCCATTTTTGTTGTATTTCTAGTTGTCGAGGATGCGCAGTCAACTTATTTCTTCTTCTTTGCCGTCACTATCGATCGTTTGATGCATCATCCCTTGACAGAATGTGACTAGTTTCCGTACAGTCAAAATTATTTCAATAGATCAGCGTATTAAGTATACGATTTTTCTACTCGCTATTCTCTGAAGCAGTGACTCCCAACAAAATTTTCTCGAGGACCCCCTCATCGAGCCGCTCTTGTAACAAGGGCCCCATCAATTCCTAATCCTGAAATTAAAAAGTGACCCTTTCAGCAACCCATTAATGTTTATAGAAAAGTTATAAATTGCTGCTAATGTGAAACGAATGATACCTTGTCTATAAAGTGTATTTGTATCATTAAATCAAGTACTTGAAAAAGCCAAATTGAGAGTCTTTTTGTAAGTTTTTTATTTTTGATACTCAGAAGTAACAATTCTTTCGTAACTAGAAGTAACAAAGTTTCAATTTCGCCATTTTTGATTTTGTTGAATTTTTGATTATTGCTCAAAATATTTCAAAATATATCAAATCTGAGTGTTTAGTATAACAAACTGTTTAAAAAATCTATCTAATTCTAGTTTTGCGTTAGAATATGCTAGTGTCAGTTGGCTCTAGGCAGAGGGTAGACGCAGAAGTGAGTGTTCTCTAAAATTCTGCTCATCCAGGAAGCAGCCAAAAAAAAAAATATGTTATCATATCAAATATATTTTTCTTTCTCATAGCATCTTAAGAACCCCTCTGGCATAGCTCGCGGACCCCTGGGAGTCCGCTGACCACTTGTTGGGAAAACTGCTCTAAAGAAACTTATTGGATTGAAGGCGATGCGTTAGGCATTATTTTTAGTTATGTTACCGGAAATATATGAAATCTAGGAAGTGTATACAAATCCTAGGAAATTTATAAAATTCCGAAGCTTTAAGGAAATGTATAAAATATTGTTTCAAAAACTATTAAATACATAAACGTCCTAGGAAATGTGTACAATTCCTAGGAATTGTATATAATTCCAATATCGAGATAGGAAATGATGATCGCATTATAAAAATAATGCGTTCTGTAATAAAACACGTTAAAATCAGAATAATAATTTTTATTAAAGCACTCCTTGAGATAACAACGTTCAGGTAACAATCATATCGTAAAATATAATAATCTTCATATTATCTTACTAATCAAAGCTTCGAAAATCAACTGTCTAGTAACTCTTAAAATGCATTTATCACAAAATCGACTTCTTAATATTATTAAAATCGACTTGATATTATTCTTATAAAGTGAATCTTTTTTTCAATCAGTCTGTTATTAAATGAGAGGTAATAATAAGTCACACATAATAATAACATAATAATAATAACAGTCTGTTATTGTAATTATAAATGTCACAATATTAGAGTAAGTCTTTATATTATTATACTATGTTAAATGTAAACGAAATGGCTTTTTATTTTTGTAGGGTAAGCTGGAATGGCACTTGGAAGTAAACAATAATTTGTTTTTATCCTCCCCACGCCTCACTAGCCACGCGTAACAATTGATATCTCAAATGTTTTACATTTCCGATTGCTATTTAGGAAATGTAAAGATTTCCTAGGAAGTGTCTCGTATATAAATTATTTTACACATTTTCGTGCGATTTTAGGAATTACATACATTTCCTAGGAATTTTATACAATGACGGATTACGTACATTTCCGGTAACAGTTATACAATTCGTGAGTCAATGTGTCAGGTACAATTGCAATATATCAATACGATTGTGTTATTTTTGTCATTATTTAACTAGTATACAATTGGAAACTTTGTTTTTTATGGATTTGAAGCTTCTGAATTTTGATTATTGACTAGTGAAATTGAACAAAGAATTTGACGAATCTGGAATAATATTGTTTGTATTAATGTGAATTTAGAAGTGGTTGGTGTTAAATGAATCAAATCTGTGTAAAATGAACTCAAACTCTATATTGATCTATTGATATCATACATTTATTTTTCTATTATCGAATCGAACAAGTTCGTATTCAATTGAAAACCATAATAAAAAAAATTACAGAAAGAATGTAGTTTTGGAAATTTCTAGTGAAAATTGTGAAATATCGTCAAATGTTGGACAAATGTCGCAAAACTACGAGTACACAAGTACTCAAAAATAAATTAATTGAAATGCATTAGCCTCATTAAGAAATTTTACCAACTAAAACTTCAATTGCGGAAATACAAAACTTCTAGAAATTGGAGAAGATTGAAAATATTCAGAAATTATGGAAATGATACATAGGTATTTGGAAAAGTGAAAAAAATTTGTATCTTTATAAAACATCTTCAAAATAACTTCATAATAATCTTCATTTTTGACTTCATAATACACAATGTATTATAAAATGTATCATATATTATACAAACAATAATCAATTATCAATTTCAAATCCATTTAAAAAAATATTCTGGGAATATATTGATATCATATTTTCATAGCGGAATATCAGAAACTTTTCATATTTCAAAACAAAAACTGTTCCAACTGTCAGTCAACTTCAGCCATAAGGCCTACTAATCTAACGATTCAGAATTTAAGTTATACAATTTCTGCTCAAAATGTTACAAGGGCACGTTCTAGTTTGACAAAACTACTATGGGGCGGGCAGGTTTTTACTTTGCTTTGTTTACTTTGGGGCACAGGAGTCTAGATGGTTATTTCGCCAGCAATAGTTTTATAATTTTTTCACGCGTATAGCAACACACATAATGTTTATATTTATATTTATATAACGGGTGATTTTTTATGTTAAGTTTTTCAGGTTGGCGGCACTGGTTGGTAATGGCATCCAAACGTCATCTGTCAAAGTGAAAAGTTTTCAGTATACTTACTCTGCCATTTCATCATTGAAAGACTTACAAACGAGCAACTATTGCAAATTTTGTCGTTTGTTACGTTTGTTACGACCATATTATGGTCGTCATAATCTACCTGGTGAATCACCAATTCGTGCAGTTATCACCAAATTTCGCATAAAGTTTACTTTGTTGAACCATTGTCTCGCATGCGTACAGTGCGTACTGAAGAGAATATTGCAGCCGTAGCGTACAGTGTTAATGAGGATCGTGAAATGTCAATTCGTCGCCGTTCTCAGCAATTAGGCACGTGTTACTCAACTACATGGAAAATTTTACGTGTTGATTTGGGTTTGAAAGCCTATAAAACTCAACTTCTGCAAGAATTGAAACCGAATGACCTACGAGAACGTCTAATTTTTGGTGAATGGGCCTTAGAACAGCTTAATGAAAATCTGCTGTTTTATCGAAAAATTGTGTTCAGCGATGACGCTCATTTCTGGCTTAACGGATATGTAAATTAACAAAACTGTCACATCTGGAGTGATGAACAGCCACATGCCATACAAGAATTACTGCTGCATCCCGAAAAAACGACAGTTTCGTATGGTTTATGGGCTGGTGGCATCATCGGTCCATTTTTCTTCAAAGACGACCGTGGAAGAAACGTTACCGTCAACGGCGAACGATATCGAGCCATAACACGAAACTTTTTTTTGCCCCAGTTGGCCGAGTTGAACTTGGTTGAGATGTGGTTTCATCAAGACGGTGCCACATGCCACACAGCTCGTGAAACAATGGACATGTTGAAGGATGAATTTGGTGAGCAGCTCATCTCTAAAAATGGCGCTGTGTATTGGCCGCCAAGATCATGCGATTTGACGCCTCTGGATTATTTCTTGTGGGGTTATGTAAAGTCGTTAGTGTATACAAGTTAGTCGTTACAAGCCGAACACGATTGAAGCCTCACAGGATAACATAACACGCGTAATTCGTGGGATACAGGCCGAAATGCTCGAAAAAGTGACGCAAAATTGGACCATTTACATGAAGTTTTCTTTGAAATGTAAATGGCAAAGGCCACGTTATCAATTTCAATGCAAATTTTGAATAAATGATGCAAATTGAGTGTTTTATTCGATTCGAAAAAAACTACGCTTAAAAAATCACCCATTATTTGAAAATTAATTCATTGCCTGTTGAAGATAGTTCACTTTTTTTTTCAGATTGAGTGCTTTATTCGATTTTAAAAAATACGCTTAAAAAAATCACCAATTGAATATATATATATATATATATATATATATATATATATATATATATATTTTCAAGATTCACGAATCATTCATACTTCGTCACTTTCGAGAGTGAATATTAAGTGCGCTTCGAAAAAATCATCGATCTTGTTGAGTGATAATGGAATACAATTGTTTCATCATTATTATTAATCATTAGTCCGTATGTAATCAATCAGTCAAGAATCGATGTCTTTCGAAATGCCCAGCTCGGAAAAAAAGTCTAAAAAAGCTCGGAAATTGTCCAAAGAGTATTCTTTCACATAACTGAAGGCTGAACTTCCCTTTCGATATATACACGGAAATATATATATATATATATATATATATATATATATATATATATATATATATATATATATATATATATATATATATATATATATATATATATATATATATATATATATATATATATATATATATATATATATATAAGCTTGTGTTTAAATTGTCATGTGTTACTCTTGCGCAATTGAATGTAATATATCGCTATGAGCTGTGGTGACACATAAAAGTAGGCTTTGGAAGTTCACATCTTCACGAGTAATTCCCATACAAGTCGAATAACAACCGCAATTAAAATTTTAGTCACTTTAGGCCACGCACTTACATATTTATATTCAAAATGCGTTTCACCTGCTTTGTACAGCTGATGCAAACACAACGTACAGAATTAATAAGTGTGGAAATGTTGATAAAACTCATACAAAAGTCATATCTTCAATCTCCCACTGTGAAAATAACAAGGTAAAGTGTAACAACAGTTTGAACGAATTCATTGTAATATTTTTGTTCGAATCTTCTAGTTCGAATAACTCTAAATTTTGAAACAATGAATAATTTTGAAATATACACAGTTCTTTTGTTTGTATTCCATATAGGAGCGTAGGAAGAGAAAGAGAAAGAGAGAGAGAGAGAGAATGAGGGCAGCTCGTGTAAAAATAGAGCAATAAATTTTACACATTACTTAACAATAATTATTGACTTGATTCTGAAAAAATGGAAGAAATGGACACTCATAATTCATTAATATCAATCTTTAACACACTCAAATCATTATTAAGTCATATCTCAGCGTTAATAATAATAATAATACATTCATTCCCAACAGATATCCATCCAATTTCAGGGAAAAAATAACAAATTGAATACAAATAATATTGAATTAGAAAAAATGAAAGAAGAAGAAGAAAATTATAAGCGAACTATACAAAGAAAATTAAATCAAGATGAATTGAAATAGTCGTATACTTTAACCAAATGGAACAAACTGAAAATAAAATATTATCTGTTACAAAGTCACACGTAGTTAACAGTAAGTTAATGAAATATAAATGATGAAGTCAACGAAAATGAAATCAAAATCAATTGCAATAATACATTAACCAAATGAAACAAACTAAAATTAATATCTTATATTTTACTAAGTCATATGTAGGCAACAGAAGTTGCCGACATATGGGGAAGTTCTATAGGGGGGTGGTGGTTGTGCAACCCCACGGGAACAGCCGGATTGGGGTTGTTCTGCCTCTGGTTGCTAATGTTTAGTTGCTACTTAGAATTGTTTGGAATATTAGTAATTGAACTTCAGCTTGGTCTCATCAAATCAAAAGCGTTCTTTCTATTTTCTTTTTTATAGAACTGTTGCTTACTGTTTTCTATTTGGCTTCATTCTGATTATCCGGCGTAGTTACCTGGTATCTTATTTTTTTTCTTTGATTTGGGCCCTTTTTCGTCCATTTTTTCAAATGTTTGTTTTGCCATATCAATTTTCATTTGGTCGAAAAGTAGTTTGAATGTTCTTCCATTGTTTGCAGTTGTTTTTCTTAACTGTCAACACTGGTGTGTATTTGACGTTCGATGCTATTGGTACTTTCGTCAAATGTCAATGTCAATGATGAATGACGCACTTATTCTTTCTTATAGCCTCAAAATAATGGAGTATAAAATGATGTTAATTAAAGCGTATTTACATGTAACTTCACGGTGTCTTTATTCCAAGATGTTCGGTGTCACTATATTTTTATGTTCCTGCTGATGTATTGAAATCAATTAGAGCTAGGTATAAGCGTTTCTTGGATCAAATCTGTTGAAAGGATTTTTCGTGAAAATCTTTCGAAAATAGATCGAATCATTTTCCAAATTGTCATTTGAATATCCAATAAAGTTGAACAATATAAAATTCGGATCGTTTGGTCATAGAGTATCAATAAGGTGTTACATGTTCTCAGAAAACAACCAATTCTTACGTATTCAAAACATACAGTCACATCGTAATACCCAGATAATAAAAACACCGTATTGGAGTTCTTTTATTTCACACACGTGAACCCCGTTGACAACAAATTGAAAACAATCGGTGGTGTCGAAGTGGAAATGGTTTATAATCGACAACTTCATACCAATTTGATACGACCTCGATCAATTTTGAGTTCTATGACTGAATAACAAATATGAGTTATCTAAAGACTGCAATGCGAAACGGTCCTTTATCTTTTTTTGCAGAAGGATTGATGTGGAATTTGATTTTGCTTTTTTCATTCGCAATTTTTTATTATCTCTTTATTCTGTGAATATACATTGATGTTACGAATATAATGGAAATACAGGTTGTTGATTGGCCATGCATGAAAAAGCAGAGGGGTTACTGATATAATATAATGTGTCACAAATATATTGAATAATAATAAAATAAAATCATAACGTTGAGTCGACATGTTTCGAGCTGTCAGTTCATTATCAAGACCAACTACAAAACAGAACATAGCTAATTTACATCTATAAGATGAAGGTTAGATGGGCGGTAGTTGAAATTCTATATCTTCGTTCACAATCGGTTCTTCTTTTTTCGTGGAAGTAGATTTCACACATGAGAGATTTCGCACATAGTGTTGATTTCACTATGACACGATGAGATTAGGGAATTATCTGCAAATATACTCAAAAAATCGCACCTATGATACAAGTCAATATCATTAATTTATAATAAAAATAACAGCGGCACCAAAACGCTACCCTGAGGAATTCCCTATTCGCTAACAATAGCCTTGGAGCATACATCATTTGTTATAGTTATCCGTTTTCGATCAGTGAGATAATCAGAAAACCAGTCCAGAACTTTACCATCAATATCAATACATTTAATTTCATTAAAAGTTTCTATCTATCTATTGTCTCGAACGCTTTTTTGAGATCTAAAAATACCACAACAACCCTGATCAATGCATTTTTTTCCATTTGGTGATAGCCAGCTGCAGTGCAGTTTCACAAGAGTGGTTCGGTCGAAAACCCAACTGATTTATCTTAATGATAAAAATAATAGGTCTTTATTTTCCTACAGGTAAAAACATCCAGTTAGAGGAAATATTCATAATAATATATACAGTATTAACACCTAATTATATAATGCAATAGTTCAAAAAATGATTATCAATAAAAGAAGTAATTATAATAAATAATAGACAATGAGAATATAGCTATACTTCAAACTTCACTATACATGAAAGGTCCAAGTAAACCCGATTAATGACAGCAAATGAGTCACTGTTGATATCGCATTTGTGAGACACATTCTCGAATAGCGAACACATATATCTAATTTTACGAGGGAATTAGTTTTCGGGGTACCCAATAAAAAAAAATTGACTTGAATTTGAACATTGTCTATGAACATGAAATTCAATAGAGCCAATAAGGGTAGGACAGTCTATATAACCATGCAAGAGGTTATACAGAAACTTCATAGACAACAAGTCCCTGCCAATTTCGAGCGATTCAAATCCAAAATTGTTTAACAGATCAGTTTGGCCATATCCTCTGGCCGGATACACGTGATCTTCCCTCCAAATTAAATATTTGAGGAATTTTCGTTGTATCGACTCTAAATGATTTTTATGAGAATTGTAAATGGGACGCCAAATAATACATCCGAAATCTAATTTGCTCTTTACAACCGTATTAAATAATTGTATAAGTATTTTTGTATTCAATTTTATCATGAATATATTATACACATTTGTAGGTATTTTGAGTATTTTTACTCCATTACCTAGTTATACACAACCAACTCTAGCAAATTTTTCAGACATGGCAATGAATTGATTGGATTTAAATCACATGCTTTATTTGAATTTTTGTTTTTAAAATTTCATAGTTTTCATACATCCCATAATTTCATGATTATTTCTGTGTATTCTCAGTTTCATAAATCTCATAATCATTTCATAGATTTTAATAAAACTGAATGTTTGCACGCAGGTTATACAGGGAACGTTTGGTTCTTTCAGGAGCCATAGAAATCAGCACTTCCTGTAAAAAAGAAGAACCAGCAGCAAATACAGAGGTGAGATGGGGGGATAGTTGAAATCATATTTGTTCGTTGACAATCGGTTCTTCTTTTTTCCAGGAGGTGCTGTTTTCTAAGGCATCTGATAAGTCTGAACGTTTTTAGAAATCTGCCTTCTCACCTCTATCTTATAGATGTAAATCTTCTATGTTCTGTTTTTGTAGTTAGTCTTGATAATTAGCTGACCGTTCGAAACATGTCGACTCAACGTTATAATTTAATTGTACCATGCTGTTCGAATTAATTCGGACAAACATTTTTTTCTTCGTTTGAGTTACTGTAGTAAGTATGTGAGTACCAGGGTGGCCCAAACACCCTCACACCTGCTTGTTTACTACATGAGGTGACGTAAGGTTTAGACCTTGACCACCATTTACATTCTGACTGGTTTTAACTCGCCAGCAATTCAGTTGTGAGCCTACTGTTGGTGCGACAGTTGGTGGTTTCAATTTTGATACGTGCTGTATTGTCTTGTCCAAAGATGGATATCGCTCCGAGGAAGCGTTCCAAAATTATCGCGCTCAATGAACACACATCAATGACTGTAAGAGATAAAGCTGAAGCTGTTGGTGTGGGAAAGTCCAGTGTTTCGAGAATTCTAAAAACATTTGAAGAAATCGGCTCATCGTCTCCAAAAAGAAAAGGAAACTGTGGCCGCAAACGCAAAACTACTCCATGAACAGACAAATTGTTGATAAGAAAGAGCAAAATGAATCCGAGAAAGACAAACACTGATCTTCGAAGGGATTTAATGGTTTCTGGTGTGGAGGTGAGCACCTCCACACGAAATTGTGCGAAAACGACTGCTGGAGGTTGGCCGTAAGGCAATAAGATCAAGAAGAAATCAACTGCTTTAACCAGAAAATGATGAAGAAACGTTTGGCAAGTGCCAAAATGTACCGTGCGTGGATTGTGGACGACTGGAAGAAGGTGGTTTTTATTGATCAGACACATTCGTTTGTTCAAGGGTACAAATCAAGTGTTGTTAGACGAAGTGATGGGGAAACTTTGCGGCCTGATCACATCCAGTAAACAGTAAAATATCCTTCTAAACAAATGTTTCGGAGTTTCTTCACAAGAAATGGCACTGGACGATTAGCTCCTATAACAGGGATGATGAATTCAGTGAAATATATGGAAATATTGCGCACCAAGATTGTCCCATTCTTGGCAACGTTTGATGGAACATTTCAGCACAACCTGGCTCCCTGCCACAATTCCAAACAAGCACGAGCCTTTATGCGTCAGAATGAAATAAAAGTACTCGATTGGCCAGGGAATTCACCTGATCTCAATTCCATTGAGAATTTATGGAGTATTCTAAAGAAACGATTGGCAAAATGGATTGCAGTACAAAAGTGCAATTCAGGTGTGGTTTCATGATGACGAATTGAAGAAAATCTGCGCTACGCTAGTGGAAGCGATGCCTAGACGAGTTCAAGAAGTTATTTCTGCGAAATGAGGACATACTTCATATTAATATGAATAATTTACGCTATGTATTTACTTCATTAAAGTGTAAGATTTTACGAAAATATTGTTTTTTATCCTTTGTGCCAATTAAGTAATTCAAACAGCATAGTATTATTATTCAATATATTTGTGAAACATCAAGCCAAGAGTTTGATTCTAATTATTATGGAAACTATTCATCGAATGATATCAATAAAACATATGAAAAAATTCAGTCAATGTGAATTTATCTTGTCATTCGGATTCTGTGGACAAAAAATGATACTATTTGTAGTTGATAGCTACACAAACTAATATATTGAAACATTCAAATCAATTCAAAGAGTAGAAGCGAATTTCCATTTGTAGTTCTTGTAGATATCGACATTTATCATGAATGAGAGCCTCATTGTAGCAGCAATAATCGAAGGATATGTATTATACATTCCCACGTTTTCGCGAAACATGTGCACATTGCCAATGAACATGTTCCGTCATATCTGGTTTTGTTGTCAATGTTAATATGAAGATGACAGGAAATGTGCTCGGAATTTGCGGACCAATTAGTGAAGTGGTTTGACGAGGTTGTTCACAGATGCCACCACATCATCTCCTAACATAATTTGAGGGAAATCGTAAAACTGAAAAAATTTCAAACGAAATGCAAATTTAGTTTTGATGAGTTAATTTTCTTGCCATGTACATCCTCATTTATTTGAAATTTTCTATTATGAATATCTCACAAAATATTTTACACTTCGAAATATTTGAACAATTGATTGAAACTCATCTCAAATCTACCGATTTTGTTGAATGAGCTACTTCGAAGTTAGGGCGTACGAAAGTCCTCGAATTAATTATTAACTTAAAATTAAAATTGTTAACAATTTAATTAGGTTCCTTAGGTTAACCAAACTATATTACTGTATTTAAAACACTGTACCGTCGCTAATAACCCTAATGGTTGATGCGACAATAAACTTTGAAATAAAAAAAAAGTCCTCGAATTTCCAAATACATATATTTTAGCCGAGATATTTATGGATAAGTTAAAAATAGTATTCAAAACAACCCGAATTTCAAACACTTTGTATTCTGGTATAGATATGTAGATGATATAATCACTTGTTTTACTGGCATAGATCGGTCATTAAAAAATTTTGAGAAGTTCATTAATGCGGTTCATCCGAATATAAAATTCACAACTGAAATAGAATCTGATAACTCTATTAATTTTTTAGACTTAACAATAACAAGATTAAATAATAAATTTGATTTTTCCATATTTCACAAGCCTTCCCATACGGATACGATAATCCATAACTCCTCATGCCACCCATATCCACATAAAATGGCAGCGTTTCAAAGTATGATACACAGATTAACCAATATACCTTTATCGGCAGAAAATTTCAATAAAGAATTGAATATCATTAAACAGATTGCGGTTAATAATAATTATGAAAGCGAAGTCGTGTCAAAAATTCTGGACAAAAAACTCTATCGGAAAGCTCTACGATTAGTATTTCCTTATCAGCCGGATAGAAATCGTAAATATAACAGTTTAACATACTTTGGAAACGTCAGTCAAAAAGTTTTTAAGTAAACATAATTTTAATATTTCATTTAAAACGAACAACAATTTATCGAGACACATTAAGAACAATAAAAACAAAATTAAAAGAGAAGACAAATCAGGTGTTTACCAATTAAATTGTGGAACATGTCCCGGTATATATATAGGTAAAACTAGTAGAAATTTCGGTACTAGAATACAGGAACATAAATATAGCTTCGCCCATAATAAAAGTAATTCGAATTATGCTAACCATTTATTAACAGAAAACCATACTTTTGATACGAATTTCAAAATTCTACACAATATAGAGAGAAGTAGTCAATTAGATTATTGGGAGGTAGTGGAAATAAATCGGCTTAAAAATTCTGGAAACTTGCTCAATGAACAGATAGAATTAAACAATTAATTCACCCTTGTTAAACCTTTTCAGGTAATAGAAATTATTCTCAGAATGGAATATCTTAGGTAAAACCAAAACCATTGAACACCAAAATTCCCTGATACATATACCTGTATTTTTCAAAATGTTGTTCTTATTCTGTAAGCATCTGAAGAAGTCGTTTGTAACGACGAAACGCGTCATGCAATGTAGTCAATAAAGTGTAAATCATAAGTTCAAGTGTTTGAATTTAAGTTATATTCAATTCCAAATACATGTCAACTGCTATACCTGTATCCAGGTATCAAGAATCGATCTTGATTGATTGATTAAATATGGACTGATGATTCATAATAATGATGAAACAATTGTATCCTATTATCATTCAACAAGATCGATGAACTTTTCGAAACGCTCTTAATATTCACTCTTGAAAGTGATGGGTTCGTTCTCGTTGACAACAATTGTGTAGACAGCTCCCTGAGAATTTTATTTGAAATATTTCGATATTTCGATTAAGAGTCTCAGTATTTACTAGTATTGAATGACTTGTTAATCTTTAAACTATATATATATATATATATATATATATATATATATATATATATTATATATATATATATATATATATATATATATATATATATATATATATATATATATATATATATATATATAATATATATATATATATATATATATATATAGTGTTTCAGATTCACATTTCTTTCATAGTTAGCCAATACTTAATCGAAATATCGAAATATTTCAAATACAACACTTCGGGAGCTGTCTAAAACAATGTTCTCATATTGATGTTCTCACGAAAACCAACCTATCACTTTCGAGAGTAAATATTGAGTGCGTTCATGTAACAATTGTTACATCCTTATTATTAATCTTCAGTGATATACGTCCAAACAATCAAGTGTCGATGGTTTTTCAAACGTCCCCACATCCCATCTTCAGAATGAGGAGAACATTCTTTCGTGAACCAATCACGTGAGATCCCTCTATCGAAGAAACGGCATAAACTCTCCCGAGCATTCTAGATTGCTTTCTCGTGACAAGATCACTGAGAGTATGTAGAGGCTTTGTAGACAATACATTCAAACACCTCAGAATTTTGTCTATATATAAGAATGGTCTCCTGCCTTATTGATTCAAATCACACCCTAGCGGGCAATTTTTTTGAAATAATTCCGAAAATTATTCGATAAAATTTATACACTATTTTCAGAATCCAGCAGTACAAGCGTAGTCAAAATATGTTCATATATATACTAGAATTCTATAAATGTAAATTGCCACTCAAATTTCTTAATTGTTCATAGGAGACAAATACAAACTATCAATATTTGGTGGACAAATATGTTTACAACACACGTTAATTGGACAATATATGTATGTATATCATTATGTAAGAATACATTCTCTATTCAATGACTCCTTTTCACACCATCCTATTATGTTTTCTGTGCATGTTCATTCAGTTTACGTCATGAATATACTAGATTAAGAATAAGAGTATCGAACTGAATCACTGCTCTTTGTTGATTTCTTCAAATTGTTGATTTATGATTGTTGTTGAGTTTACCACGAGTGTGATATTCTGAATTATTTTGTAATAATTTCCTGTAGTTTAACACTTTTTTCTCATGACAAATGCGCTTTTAATTCAATTATGTATGTATAAATACAATATAGTTTTTATCAGTAGTTCTGATAGAAACTATATATAGTTTACCACATATACTTTCTAGCAGAAAAACTATAACAGTTTTTTGAAAGAATAAAATATCTTCAAAAAAATTCTGAACGGTCGTGATGTATTTCATTCAATTTGATATTTCATTAATTTACAATAGTCATTAACTGAATAGAAAGATATAATCATTCCGAAACTGACGAAAATGTCATAAAACGTAATTTAAACCAACGCATCCACCAATTTGTTCATAAAAACAAATAATGAATTTGATAACATACTCGCAAGGAAAAAAATTATTAATTGAGTGTTGAAACAATATTTTAAATATGAAAAATTTTTTTCAGAAGAAATGATTATTTAACTCAATTGAAGTACATAAGAGTATGTTATATTCATTTGTTGAATAGTTCAAATTTTATATAGTCGCTAACCAATAAAATTTCAATGTGTCTTTTTTATTACTGAAACTAATTGAAAACTCTTCAGGAATATTGAAATGAAAAAAATATCATGGGCCAACTAAATTTGATATTCAAGTTGGTTCTTGCATTTCAGTAATCTATATATTGATAATTTGTTGATAGTATGAATGCTTTATCCGGATATATATGTTTATGTAGTGTTTGCCTTTTATACTTTTGATATCATTTCTATGAATGATTCCATTATTCGAAAAAATGTATAATTATAAACTTCTACTTATTATCTAATGATCATGATGAAATTTGTAAAAATATTGATATTCTAATATAAACTCGAGTATTATATATTGGAAATTTCTTATCCTTCATAGTTTCAACATTGAAATATTGTTGGAAAAGAAAAACTCACCAGCACAAGAATTTCTTGACATTTCTGTTGACCATGTACTCACATTAATGAAAGCAAAATAAATTAATCCAGTATTATGAAATTGTATAGGTTCTTGATTTTCACATTGAATGCTTAAAAAATGATAATAATTATCATATTTATTAAGCTGAATCTACACAAAAAACATACATATTTTAAAATGTTAATTTTTAAATACATACCTATCTCAATATTCGAAATATGTTTCCTTAGTTCACGCTTCAATATCTTAATACTTAGTACTAGTTTTCAAGATACTTCAAGATACTTAGCACAGCTAATACACTTTACGAAAAAGACAAGTTATATATACAACATCAAACAGCATATTTCACCACAGATTATTTTTTACAAAATGATACAATAATTTTTTGAAATCATTATGCTTCTCATATAATTTTAGGTTCGGATCTAGACTATTAAATAAAATAATTTCTTTCGCACATAAATTATTTGGGCATTTAGATGTACTACACTTATCAATATAGAAATCATTTTGTTTCCTAGACCTTGTTTGGTAACCATGTAGGTACATCTTCAACATATTTCACACGGTCAGCTCACAAGATACAGCTAGGAACCTTGCTTATTTTATAAACAAAGTCTAGAGTTTTATATACAATATACTGCCTAATATTTACACAACTTAGTGTTTCTAACATAACTGGTACAGGTGTGTACCTATTGCACTTCAATATAATTCTAAATGCTCTATTTTGGAGCTTATGCAACTTTTGAATATCATTTTGAGGCAAGGTGTATAATACAGTTGAACAAAAGTTTATATATGTGGTATATTATCGACTTCCACTAAATACCTTGTGAAGACACTAACATAATTACTTATCTTTGCTGAAAATTTTACTTTGCTTGAAATTTTACTCATAACATATCTAAAATGATTTTTAAAACTCAAATTTTCATCGATAATAACACCTAAATACTTAATTTCACTGATTTGTTCGAATGGTACATTATTAACTTTGATTTGTATATCATACTCTAATCTAGATAATTTTTTTTATGTTCAATTGTGTTGGCGTTTACTTGATGTAAATCGATTATAATTGAATATAAACTTAAATTCAAACACTTGAACTTATGATTTACACTTTATTGACTACATACCATGACGCGTTTCTTCGTTACAAACGACATTATTCTGTTTGCATCTGAAGAAGTCGTTTGTAACGACGAAACGCGTCATGCTATGTAGTCAATAAAGTGTAAATCATAAGTTCAAGTCTTGGAAATTGACTTCAATTTCATAACTAACATGAACCTGTAATATTCTTGAAAAAGGCCTAGAGCCGAAACATATGTAGAATAAACAATTATTCCATCAATTCTAAACTGTGCTCATTCCCAAGAAACCTTCACACTTATGTTATTAAGCAAAGCACAAGAAAACTAAACGAATTATATATATATATATATATATATATATATATATATATATATATATATATATATATATATATATATATATATATATATATATAGAAATATATGTGTGTGTCTTTGAATCATAAAATGCTAACAAGTTTTCCGTTAAATTAAATTTCGTTGTCGGAAATATCTATAATCTGAAGTAATGAATTAATTTCGGGAGTAAAGACTACACGAAACCACTATAGGGATCCGCGTTCTTGGTGCGCGGACCGGCGTGGACGTGGAGCCACTGGATAGACCAGTGGTCGAGCAAGGTCGCCCGGTCGATGAGCGCCCGGGGGCATCCTCACCGACAGCTCACATTCCTGTCTTGGCTGAACGTAGGCGATTGCCAGTACCTGCCTCTATCAAAAGGCCTATGAAGTGGCCATTCACCTGTACCATGATTTTATAATACACAACCTGACGAGAAGAGCGGGTCGTCTTCAGGATACCGCCATTTTCAGATTTCTCGATTTTCCAGAAATACCTTTGATCTTCTTGGAAAGCAGGATTGCTACGTCTAGATGAAACTTGATCGATCTCAAGTCTTTTCTTATATTGAATTCCGTTTGAAAATATGTTACGAGGAGCCATTTTCTTGTTATACTTGTTGAAATACGAGAATTTAATATCATTCGAAGAACTCAGTTAAACACATTGTTCTTGTAATTATTTTCATATGAATCGAATTCTTTAAATCTCAAAATAAATACTCAGATCACAATTTTCACAAATTCTGGAATAAAATATTGTTTGGAACTATTCCAAACTACTGAAATACTAGTTTACTTGAGTATTTACAAATATCGAATAATAGTCTTCAAATTGTTTATATATTGAAAGTTTTAACGCATAGCGTTATCTTCACCATGACTAGCACTAATTAATTGACTACGTTCATTTCATGCGTGTTGGTCTTTTGTTCAATGAAAATAATACTTCAAATTCCTTGGCTATCACTTCTAACAATTAACTTACATCTGTAACTTCTGACAAATAAATATAAATTTTACAATTTTCGATTTATACATTGCTAGTTGAAGGGCGATATCAGTTGAAAAACATTTATTGAACTATAAGTTTTGGTTCTTGATGCCTTATCGAGGTAGCTTCATTGGTATTTAGAAAGTAGAAATCTGTCTGAATATATGGCATTGTAATTAAATTGGGATATCTTAAGCTTTATTTGGATGATTTTGATTGGTTAATTTGCAAATTTGGTAATCCTAACTTCGCAGTTTTAGATAGAATCACCCCTTTTCATTATTCACTGGGTATAAAATGTGATTACTAATTTGATATAATCAAATTAAGTCTAAGTAAATCAACATTATATAACACACTAAACCTGTTACTAAGAGATTAATTCGGACAGCTCTAGGAATTGACCAGTTACTAAAGATTTTTTTTTTCGATTTTCTATTGATAAACCCGTGATGTGAATATAAACTATCGGATATTCATTCACGAAAGTATTTCCTGATAATTAAGTGCCTCAAATATATATGCTTTATAAATATAACTGGTCAAGTGGATTTAGGCACATTGGTTCACTAATTTAGTTTACATTATATGGCTATGGGTACTCAATTCACAACAATGAGCTCTTACCACAAACTGAGGGCCAACATCCAAACATGCAAAGCAAAATAAGATGAGGTGCAGTTATCGGGTGGCTAGAGTGAATGTGAATTAAGAAATGAAAACATCGATTTTTCTACTTCCTATAATGTTCCTATTGAAATGATTCATTAATAAATTAATTCGAAATTAAAATACGCCAAGAGGTTGAATATGTGATGACCTTTGAAAGGGAGATCAGAATACTTTTGCAATCATTCTATAGTGGGGTTTTGACATTAATTTCAGGGAGTGGTAGTGCATCCACAAATTAAAACACTTATTCAGGTACAGTTCTTCTCAAAACCGTATGATATTGACGTAATATTGAGGATACCTACAAGTTATCAAAGGGTTAATTTGAAAGATTTATCAATCGAATATATATATATATATATATATATATATATACATGTATTCAGTACAAGGTGAGATCCGTACATATGATAGACAACCTGAGATCCACTAGTAGAAATCACTTTAGCTTTGAATTGTTTTCACAAATTAGTCTAAAGATGCGTACTGGTCAATGATATGAACCGAGGGGTAAGATAAATTAAAATTTTTTTCATACACCAAGTATGAAGGTAAGTAGAGATCCATGATAAATGTAAGTAAGACGAGATCCGATATACTATTTGTATAGATACGCTGTACAAGACGAAATCCAGCGATGTTGCCACTTTATACAGAATTTCGTTTACAACTCAAAACAAGATGATATATAATTACTGTGATTATTTCTGATGGAAAATCAAAACGTGAATGATTTAGTCATTTAAGTATTTGACATTTCGCGTTGTTCATCTTGCACAACGTGGATTTCACAAATTTTTTTCGGTAGAAGATGTGCGTTGTGATACTTAGTTTTTCTCACAAGTTCTGTTCTTGATGGCATATATCATACAAAATGAAATACAGCGAACTTGTCACTTCATGCAGAATTTCGTTTATAAATCGAAAAAAACTGAAAAAAATTTCGAATATTTCTGCAGGATATGCAAATTGAGAATATTCATTCATTGAAGTTTCTCATATATCACGTTTAGCATTGTGCTATTTTTCGTTATATGTCGTTGAAAGAAAAATTTTGTTCGACTTTTGAAGGTAACTTAGTTCTTTCGATAACATATTGATTTGTTTGGATACATGGCTTTTGTATGACTTTCAAGATTTTATTGATGAAAGGAAAATGCTACAATTCGTGCATTCATGCATTTTGTAATGTGTGTAAAAAAAGTATTATTAGTGTTTCATTTTTTTTTATATGAATGGAGTTTATTTGGCCATATTATATGGATTACATTATTTCTTACAGTGAATAACTTCAAATAAACTGATTAACTCACTGAAGTTCAAAACTTGTACGTGAGAGTAACTTCACAACACAATAGATATCATAATGCAAATTTGAGAAAAATTATTAAAAACTGAGGAAATATAACAAAATATGACAAGTGGTAGGTGGTATTAGTTCATACAAAAAATTGATGTTGGAAATTACATTAATATAATCTTCTTGAATGTGAATTCTACGCTAAAATAAATGTAGCTTAGCTCAAAATTTTTCAGGAAATTACAGATAACAATGTGAGGCATATAAACCTCAAATTTGTTACTATTAACGTTATCCGGAAATGTCCAATTCTATCCTGTAGCTGAGAATTTGTTTTAAACGGGGCTCTTATAGGCTAATTTACAGAGTAGAGAATACAAAATCTCCTCAGAATACTTTAAAATGAGAAACACTCTGTGGAATACCCTACTTCTTACTCATAGAATTGCTTTGAGTTTTCAGTAGAAGACATACCCCTTGTATAATTTTTTTTCAAATATTATCTGAAATTTCATAATCAGCTTGACGATTTGAACGAAAAAATAATAAAGGAAGAAAAAATTTGGGTATGAAATAAAATTTTCGAGTGAGATCATTGTGAAGAATATGTACTATCCTGATGAAGGTTTAGAAACAGAATAATGAGGGGAATGGCTCCAATGAAAATAATTCAGATTTACATAAATACAAAAGTATAGAAATACACAAGATAGATTAACATAGAAATGATGATATTTTTACTGAAGAAACTGAACAAGATTAAAATGTTCATTCACTAACAAATTTCGGAGGGAGTTTCTTCACACTGAAGCTTTCATTCGAAGTGGATAATATAATTCATCAATATGTATGAATTATTCGCTTCAATAGTACCATTCTATTATAACAGCTGAAATGAAAGTGAAAACCACATTTTATATACCTATTTATGAGAAGGTATCAATATTTCATCAGGCTACTCATGAATATATAAACAGGAATTAGGTTGAAAGAACGAGGAAAAATTCTTGACCAGTTCAATATTCAATTACGAGATTTGGTGAATGATCAATCTGAAAAGATATCGTATGTTTAGTTAACTTGGAGGAATAGAACATATAAACATAAAGTCGGCGTAAAAACATAAAACCGTACAGTCATCGGTAAATAATCAAGTTGGAGATAAGGAAACGAAACAAAAATCAACAATATGTGAGCAGATGAAGCATTTGAATGAACTTAATCCATCCAGAGGTTTGAAATAGAAGTGAGAATGAATTTTCTGAAAATGGGTTGAATTTTAAAAGAGGAACAAAAAAAAATTATCGCATAGGTAGTAGTTCAACAAAAACACTCTACTTAATTTCAGAATAGGTATTCGAATCAAATTGAAGCCTTCATGTGTATAGGCCATTTTAATTGATCAGAAGTAATTCATAATGATATATACCTATATATAATGCTAATTAATAAATTTTTGATATTAAAGAATTGTTCCAATTATTTTCCAGATTGTTGAATGGAATCACTCGAGATTTGAACACATTTCAGGAATTTAAAAAAATTGCACAATTATAAGTATATTGTCCACTGGAATAATGTAGTGGACATTATATATAATAATGTGAAATTCTTGAAATGTGTCTAATTCATTCATAGTTTTGACATGGAATTTCAACACGTATCTCTCTTCTTAATCAACTGTTCACTTGAGAATGCATTCGTTTTACGAAATTATAGTTGACTGCAAATAAATAATCTACAATGATGAAAAGCAAATGAATGATTTATTATGATGAAAATGAAGTTCTTTTCTGCTATAATAATTGAAATGATCTGATGACTGTTATAATATAGATAATTTGAATGAATGAACAAATGTTATTTGTTATGAATATTACAAACAGTATATATTATATTATATAGAATAACTTCTCAGGTTAGAACAACCAGAAAATAATTTTTTTCATTTTTTGTTCGTGATTAATAACCTACCCACCTATTATACTTTAGGAATTTTTTTCAGGATCCATATAAATACAACGCGATCAAAATATTTCGCAAGAATTGGTAATAAATATTAAGTGAGCGTTTAGTTCAGTTTTTCTAAGGAGACGTACGTTTCCTTCATGTGACTAGTTCACTTTATAAGATCTGATAACACTTCGTTTGCTTTTCAGATCTGAAGAAGTAGTTTGTAAAGACGAAACGCATCATGCTATGTAGTCAATAAAGTATAAATCATAAGTTCAAGTGTTTGAATTTAAGTTCATATTCAAATATTTAATAATGTGAAATTATGATTAGTGTCATGATTATAGTTGAATAAATATAAAATACGAAGTGTCTCATATTCCTCCACAGTGCTAATTTGTGTATGATAGAATTGTTTGGACAGCGACAGTTTCTCTTTATATTGATAACATTCTGCGCGTGTACCGCAGAATGTTATTTCTTTCTTAGAAAAAAAAATAAACTGCGTGATTATTTCATTGGTTCGAAATCGATCCTATCGATCTGAGCGAAAAATTAATTCCAGGGAGAATATCTAGATATCATTTCAGGGTATTTGAAATTCTACAATTTGAGCGTTGAAATTATGCATGAACCTATTCATCATGGTACCTTATCGTCATTTGAAGACATTTGTTCATACAATTTTAGCAAATACACGAAACTGAATAGTTATTGAAAACAACGCATTCTTTAATCTATAGCCATTTCAGGAAACGTTTGTTTCTTAACACATCAGGGGCGCCATGAGATCAATGAAAATATTAATAAATGATTATATTATATTATATTATTTTTGAAATAAGGACACAAAAGTTTGATACTATTAGCATATACCCTGTATAACATTGAGAATTTCAGAAATTTAAGCTCTTTCATTTCATGAGTAATAAAAATCTGTTAAAAATGAATATTGATCTTTCAACTCGAACTGTAAGAGAATCTTGGTCAGCTGAAAGTTGTATTATCAGATCGGATCATTTAACTGATATCACATGATATATAAATACTATTCCGAGATATTTGCATTACTTGATATGGATTCACAAATATCGATTGACCTACCGTATTATGCTGTTTCATTTTAGTAGAGTAAACATTTAGATTCTGACTAATAAAATGATATTTTGTCTGCTCAGCCTTCATCCTTAGAAAAGAGCAGTTTATATTATACCTACAAATTTTTTTGTAAATATGGAAATCTTGCATTCTATAATCTCTAGACATTTCACGAAATGTTTGTTCCCACATCAGGGACAATAGGAAATGAAAGACAATCGAAATTTAAGTATAATATAAAACAGGCTTAACAAAAAATATATTTCTTTTAGCTATCGATACTTGTGAGGATTTCATGCACCTTATGGTAAAAATTTTTGTCATTATTTTACAGAAAACTATATTTCAAATAAGTGTTTTCTGTCTCTGTTCAAATAAGAAATACTTGACCCGTTGTTCTACATTATTTCTGAATTCAATGTCAACTTTTGCACTTATAGAAATAAATTGTGGAAAATTATATACCTAATTCCCTTATAGGTATATGTAATTGTTTCACGAAATATGAATCAATTTCAGCGTGAATATTCGAATTACACAATTATTCTAAATATGTTCTGAATATATTTTCGAAATGGGGGCTCTAAATTTCGATTTAACAGCATTTCTCGTGTATAACATCAAGACCTTCCATGAGCAACAACATTGTCTGAAAAATGAAAATCAAAAATATTGACATTTCGACTTACACTGTATGAGAATCTATTGAAGATTTAAGTTTTATTGATCTGAATACTTTACTGAATCACCTGGTTTATGTTTATAAACATTTAAATAATCATTTAAATCATTTGCTGCTCAGAAATATTTGCATTATGTATCGTTGACAAATATCGATTGTTAAACAGGATTATACTGTTTCGGGAAAGTTTCATATTATATATTATATTGAATGCTTGGTTCATATTTTGAAATTAAATTCTCTGATATTAAAGATTTGAGTTGTATTGATCTGAATACTCTTCTGAATCACCTGGCTTATAAATGCTACTCAGAAATATTTGCATTACGTATCGTTGATAAATGTCGATTGTTAAACAGGATTATACTGTTTCGGGAAAGTTTCATATTATATTTTATAGTGTATGCTTGGTTCATATTTTGAAATTAAATTCTCTGATATTAAAGATTTGAGTTGTATTGATCTGAATACTTTTCTGAATCACCTGGCTTATAAATGCTACTCAGAAATATTTGCATTATGTATCGTTGACAAATATCCATTGTTGAACCGGATTCTACTGTTTCGGGAAATTTTAATATTATATTTTATATTGTACGCTTGGTTCATATTTGAAGTCATATTCTCTGATACTAAAGATTTAAGTTGTATTGATCTGAATATTTCACTGAATCACCTGGTTCATAAGTGTTACCCAGAAATATTTGCATTATGTATCGTTGACAAGTATCGATTGTTAAACCGGATTTTACAGTTTCGAGAAAGCTTCATATTATATTTTATATTGTATGCTTGGTTCATATTTTGAAGTCATATGCTACAATTCGTGCATTCATGCATTTTGTAATGTATGTGAAGAAAGTATTATTAGTTTTATAATTTTTATCTTATCAAGTATTATCATTTTTTTTTATGAATGAAATTTATTTGGCCATACTATATAATATATCATAATGCAAATTTGAAACAAATTAATATAAACTGAAGAAATTACGACTAGTGGTAGTGAAATTAATTCATAAAAGGAAATAATGTTGGAAATAACATTGAAATAATCTTCGCGAATGTTAATTCTATGCTAAAAAAAAAGTAGCTTTTATACACACATTTTATATACGTATATATGGGTATACGTAGTAGCCTGATAAGGTATCAATAATTTATCAGGCTACTCATGAATAAAGAAATAGAAATTACGCTGAAAGAATAAGGAAAAATTCTTCAGAGGTTCAATATTTAATTACGAGATTTGGTCAATGATCAACCTGAAAAGATATCCTATGTTTAGTGAACTCCGAGGAATACAACACATGAACATAAGGAAACGAACAGTCTCGGAACAGTCAGCGGTAGTTAATCAACATAAGGAAACGAAACAAACATCAATAATATGTGAGCGGATGAAGCATTTGAATGAACTTAATCGATCGAGAGGTTTGGAATAGAAGTGAAAATGAACATTCTGAAAATGCGTTGAATTTTAAAAGACAAAAAAAAAAGTTATCGCATAGAAGCTCAACAAAAACTCATTTGTTTCACAACAGGTAGGTATTCGGCTCAAATTGAAGCCTTCATCTATATTAGCAATAGTAATTGATACATAAGTAATTCATAATGATATATGTACTGTATAATATATTGCTCATTAATAAATTTTTGATATTAAAGAATTGTTCCAATTATTTATTTTCCAGATATTTGAATGGAATCACTCAAGATTTGAACACATTTCATGAATTTAAAGAAATAACATAATTATAAATATAATTATAATTATATTGCTCACTACAATAATGTAGTGGACATTATATATAATAATATTTAATAGTATTGTCTTTGCCTGATGTAAATCCATCATAATTGAATATAAACTCAAATTCAAACACTTGAGCTTATGATTTACTTTATTGACTACATAGCATGACAAGTTTCGTCGTCACAAACGACTTATTCAGATACTAATAGAATAATCATTATTTTGTCCTTTGTAACGACGAAACGCATCATGCTATGTAGTCAATAAAGTGTAAATTATAAGTTCACGTGTTCGAATTTAAGTTTATATTCAAATCTATAATAATGTGAAATTATGATGATGGTCATGATTATAAATGAATAAATATAAAATACGAAGTGTGTCATACTCTACAGTGCTAATTTGTGTGTGATAGAATTGTTTGGACTTGCTGCGACAGTTTGTCTTTATATTTATAACATTCTGCTTGTACCGATTAAAAATAATAATCCTAAAGAAAATCTTTTAATGGTTCGAAATCGATCTTAGCGATCTGAGCGGAAAATTAATTCCAGGGAAATATCATTTCAGTGTATTTGAAATTCCAAAATTTGAGCGGTGAAATTATGCATGAACCTATTTATCATAGTACCTTATCGTCATTCAAAGGCAAAAAGTTTACACAATTTCAGCAAGTACACGAAACTTAATAGTTATTGAAAACAACGCATTCTTTAATCTATAGCCATTTTACGAAACGTTTGTTTCTTGCCGTCAATTTTATCGTCATTTATTGCCAGATCAATAGAAATATACATCCAGCTAGTCAGTAGATCAATAAAAACATATATCCACCTAAACAGACAGATCAATAAAAATGTAGATCCACCTAAACAGACAAATCAATGAAAATATGAATGAATAATTATATCATATTATATTGTCGAATATGATATAATTCCTCATATATGTAGGTGTTTTGTGACAGATCAATTTTCATTTGAGCGTGAATATTCGAAATGTAAAATTTTTCGAAATATGTTATGAAAGTATTTTTGAAATAAGGACAAAAAAGTTTGATACAAACATCATATCCTCTCTATAACATTGAGAATTACAGAAATTCACGCTATTTCATTTCATGAGTAATAAAATGCTCTGAGAAATGAATACAAGAATATTGATCTTTCGACTCGCACTGTAAGAGAATCTTAGTCAGCTGAAAGTTGTATTATCAGATCTGATAATTAAACTGATATCTGATATATAAATACTTTTCTGAAATATTAGCATTACTTGATATGGATTCACAAATATCGATTGACCTACGTATTATGGTGTTGCATTTTAGTAGAGTAAACATTTAGATTCTGACTAATCTAATGATGTCTGCTCACACTTGATCTTAAGAAAAGAGCAGTTCATCAGATACCTGCAAATTTTTTCGTGAATATGGAAATCTTGCATTCTATAATATCTTTGCCATTTCACGAAATGTTTTTCTTCCCACATCAGAGACAACAGGAACTACTACAACTAGTCATCTATTCGACAAAAAACTATATTTCAAATGGGTGTCTTCTGTCTGTTCAAATAAGAAATACTTTACCTGTTGTTCTGCATTATTTCTGAGGTCAATGTCAACTATTGCACTCATTGAAATAAATTGTGTAAAATTATATAAGTACCTAATTCCTTATGTATGTAATTGTTTCGCGAAATATGAATCAGTTTCAGCGTGAATATTCGAATTGCCCAATTATTCTAAATATGTTCTGAATATGTATATTTGAAATGAGCGCTCTAAATTTCGGCATTAATGTCATTTCTCGCGTATAACATCAAGAACTTCCACGAGCAACAAGATTCTCTGAAAAATGAATACAAAAATATTCACATTTCGACTTACATTGTATGATAAACTATTCAAGATTTAAGTTGTATTGATCTGAATACTTTACTGAATCACCTTGTTTATAAATGCTACTCTTTTCTATTTTGTTCGGGGTTCATTCCCTCCAATTCAATCAACTACAATCAACTACAAACTGCAGTATTGTGGGATACGTTTGCGATCACTCACATGTGCTTATCATTATCAATATAGTAAAAGTAAAATATTGAAGAGATTTTTTTCTACTATAACACACCTCATAAATATGTAAAAACCGGGATATGGCGGTATAATCTGTTGTCGAATGAGGAATATATGTTATATTCGGATAGACATTCCAATTCAACGTTTATTCATGAAAACATATTAACCTTCTAACATGTCAAGACATAAATTACTTCAATTTGAAATTGATTAATCTTCTTGTTCTGCAACATAAGCAGAACGCTACATTTTTAGCATTTCGATGCAGCTTGTCTAGGCATTTCATATTTCAACGTAATACTCATACCCGCCAATTTAAAGTATTTAGTCTATAATGGCTTATCAATGTATACAATAAAGGAATATCTTATCCAAACAACAATATATTTCTCAATGTTCACCACATATGGAGTTTGGACTGTTCCATATGAAACTTAAAAGACATATTTCCGGGCCTCTATAAACTTTATGACTTTCGTCCAATTTTTTCCCTTTGAGTTAAAAATACAGATGAATATAGGATCTATGGATTGCACAAGGTTGGCTATCTCTGCACCTGCTATAATTGAATATCAAGTAGTTAAACTACTTCAACTTAGAAAAATTAAACTTGAAAATATTCAGGCATCTTATGAAAAGATGAGCGGACAATATTCCGAAGCCAAAAATTTTAACAGTTTTTTCCTACTTGAACATGAAGGAAATTGAAATTTTTCCCTTTTCTGTATCTATGATTGAAGGTTTTCAAAAGAGATTCAGGATATGTGAAAATTGTTATTTATCACTTGTCATGAATAATTTACTCAGGTTGAATATCAAAAATTCAATCTAGAATTCAACCCAAGAAAATCATTCATAACGAAGTGATCGGAAGAATTTTTCCAACAAGAGTTTTTTCGGAAACCTTTCAAAAATAGCTCCAAAAAGGAAAAAAAGCGTAGATGTTTCATTTAACATTTTCGCATTAGTAATACTCATGCTCATGTAAGAAAAATAGTTAGGAAACTTATGCAACACCAATGAAAACAATTTCACTCAATTTTGAAGAATGTTAGTTATTATTATACACACAGGCACTCTGTGCTTGTGCGAAAGTTGCACCTGCAGTTTTACGCCGTTTCCAAACGGCCCAAGATCATGATGGGAATAGAACCCACCAGCACCAAAGAGCCGAAAGCGTTTTAGAGTCACTACACCATTAATTATTTGTTCATTCTTCTATGACGAGGGGACCATGGATTCGGAAGAGTATATAATATTATTTTATTCTATTAGTAGATTATTTACACTAATTACTTACCGGATTTTTATTATCTTATAGAAGTTGACGTAATATTTTTTATTGAATATATTTGTATTAACTAGTTGTATCACTAACTTATTCTCATCTCAATAGAAAAATAATGAATTTCGTTCCAACAGTTTCGTGAAATGAGTTGTTTCGAGATAAATTTTTATTTCCTTTTGATTCTTTTCTAAAATAATCTAATGACAGTAATAATATACATACTCCTCCGAATCCAATGACCCCTCGTTCATATTTTACGGAGTCATAGAAAAAAATTAAATCGAAAAGTAATTCAAATAAAAATGAACTTCAATTCTGTCCAAACAAATGTATTCTAAATGAATAAGTTCTGAAACTCTAACGAGTAGATATTCCTCTTCATGAATCGATAATATTTACATTATAATATATTACTTTCGATAAACCATCAAAATCCATTTGTTTTCATACCTAAACACCGAATTCAAACGTAACGCCGAGATACAGTACAACGCGATAGTTTCATATTACAGATAACGACATGAAGTCCAAGACGTGCATGTTGCCAAACCTTTGGATCTCTACTTTGCGTTATTTAACAAACTTTTATACAATGGCAGATCGGCCCCCTATAGGAAGGTTGGTGAACTGAAGTTGTATATAATGTGATATTTGGCTGAAAGACGAGATCCGACCGAAAATCTGGAAATCGGCTAATTCGGCCAAATTATCCACACCCACGACGATATACACGTTAAACAAGGTGAGATCCGAAATCGGATCTCACCTTACCAAACGGATCTCGACTTGTACAGAATTTGTATACAAAGGATCTCACCTTGTAGCGCTTATATATATATATATATATATATATATATATATATTTCTTGAAATTGATTTATTGCCTGTTTAAGATATTTTAATCTGAAAGTTTTTAGCAATAACAGGCTTTTTTTGATATGAAAAAGCCTGTTATTGCTAAAAACTTTCAATATAATATATATATATATATATATATATATATATATATATATATATATATATATATATATATATATATATATATATATATATATATATATATATATATATATATAATATTTTTAGCAATAACAGGCAATTTTTAGCAATATTCTCTGTGATCTACAACGAAACGTCAACAAAAATTAATGTTCTTACTGACATGATTGAATGATTGAAAAATCAATTAATATATTGAATAAAAAAGACTCCGCTTTGTTTCACAAAATTTTTGATAAATACTTGGCATCTTTTTCGGGGTGTTACCCCATTTTCAAAAGATAAACTGTTTATATTAATTAGTTATATTTAATATACATTCTTTTTACATTTAAAGTAGCCTGTTATTGATATTAACTATCTCGAACAGGCAATAGAACCAATTTTGAGAAAAAAGAAATTTATATATATATATATATATATATATATATATATATATATATATATATATATATATATATATACTTATATATATACTTTATGATGAGTATTTCCTGTGGATTATGCATAATTTCTTCAAATAGTTTCAGCAATAACAGGGTTTTCATTTGAAAAACCTTTTTTCAATTGACGTTCCGTTGCGAATTGCAACTATTAAATTTTTGCAATTTATTCAAAATGAAACGTCAAACGAAATGAAGATTTTTTCAATTCAGAAAGTTGTTTACTGCTCAAAATATCAAAAAAAAATTTGAATAAATACATGTTCATGAAGAAATATATGAGTTTATTTAATCTACGATATGCATAATGTTGATATGGAATCATTTCATTGAAAATAATTTGCTTATTGAGTATTTGAGTGAAGGTTCTTTGCAAAAGATTCAATTCACTCTTTCCGGATGTCTTGAAAATGTAGAATAATTTACGAAATTCAAAGGGAAAACAAATGTATTTCAATGGTCTGGAGTGTCTGTTATTGTTAAGAAACTACCTCTGAAAATCGTACTTGAAGTCTGAAAATTAATGAACGAACTATGAATCATTTCCTTTGATATCAAAAGGATGTTACAACTAACGGAATCTTCTCTGAATAACGCCTTTAACGAACTATTCATTCGTTGGGAATGGAATTAAAGGTTTTGCCTTCTTTCAATTCATAAAAATACAGATAATCACCCCACTTCCGCATATGCTATAAATTCGCAGGGTGAATATTCACCCTGAATGGTTACTAATGGTTTAGCTATATAGGTAAAGGTTCAATTGATCATTGACAAAATTTCAATTCAATAAGCGTTCAATAACATTAAAATAATATTTTCGCAGTAGTTTTTTTTATCAGTGCTATATTCCGATATTGTGGGAGTACAAGTTCCCACACTTTTATTTATCCGCTCACTTTGGGTCTAATGATGCTGCTTCTGGCAGGTGTGCTCAAGAGTCACGAACTATCTTCATCATCTCAATTCTCGTAATTACGATTGGTTATTATCACCTCTTTTTTATACCGCGCTCATTGTTCACGTACCTACCAAGTAGATGTGTAGGTATATATGTATGTACTCGTACAATCATTTATCTGACTGCTAGATAGAACGGACAGAAGGCTTCCACGAAACTTCCAACTGATTTTTTATGCTCAATCGTCTGCATATTTGCGCCCAGTCAGCGTTTTCAGGCGATGTTGTCATATCAACCAGGAAGAGTTCAAGAGTAACCAACCGGCACAACGAAAATAATGAATAATTATATACTTGATACAAGCTGATGTCTTGAGGAAACATTGTTCGATATACTGAATAATAATCCTCGCTTAGTGCAAAAAATTATATCACTCGCTTGACAATTGTTTCGGGGTGTTACACCATTTCCGTAAGTTGAACTCTAAGTTAAACTCAGTTATAACTTAGAGCTTTTTAAGTTAAACTTCTCAAAATAGGATAACACCCCAAAACAATTGTTAATCATTTGATTCAATTTCGTGAAACCATGTGTTTGTCATTCAGAATATTGAATAATTATATATGAAAATATATGAAAATTGCTTGATGCTAGGATATTTAGACAGAAGTAAACATGATCGGCATATCTCGCAATGGGAGCAGCCGTTGACACGTGTTGGTAGCTTATTGGTTCTGCTCAGAACGGCGTAGCCCAGTTGTACGAACCTCGAGATGGAAAAAAAAGAAAAATAGACATCCTTCTAACCGAAGTCGACACATTTCAACCTATCGCGTGTGGACTCTCCGGATTGGGAGATTTGACCAAACTGCTTCGCCCTTGAGAAGACAATTTTTCCTTTGCGTATGATCTAAACCGAGAAATTTCAACAAAATTTAATTTAATTTGAACAACAGGGGGTATTATCGGCACATTATCAAGATTTCTCGGCTTAATATCTCGGAGTATAAGCAAAGGAAAAATTGTCTTCTCAAGGGCGAAGCAGTTTGGTCAAACCTCCCAATCCGGAGAGTACAAACGTGGTAGCCTGATTTTTGTCAACTTGCCTAAAAGGAATATCCAATTTTCTTCTTTTACTATCTCCAAGGTTCGTACAACTTGAACTTGGGTACGCCGTTCTGAGGAAAGCCAATAAGCTCGAAACACTGTCAACGGCTGCTTTCAATTGCGGTATATGCCGATAATGTTCACTTCTCTCTCTCTCTCTCTCTCTCTCTCTCTATATATATATATATATATATTTTTTCTCTCGATGTTTTTAGCCATAACAGGCTTATTTTAATGTCAAAATATTTATTTTCGTTGCCGATTCGTATTATACAACCATTATACAACGAAACGTCAACGAAAATAAAGTTTTCAGAATTTTTAAATGAATAATATTCACTAATTGCAGTACCAATGATAGAAAAAATTTAAGCTACAATTTGTAGTTGAACCTAACCAGGACATATTATATTTTTCCATTTTAATAGTGCAATATTTGCTTACAATATTAATTTTCAGTTTAAAATGTGTTGAAATCATGTTAGTTCCGTTATTATCATTGCATGAACTCTAATTCTTGTTTAACTCCTGAACAAATGAGTTTTTAAACACTTCACCATATCGATTATTCAATAATAATAATGATAATAATAATAATAATAATAATAATAATAATAATAATAATAACGATAATACTACTACTACTACTACTAATATTAATAATAATAATAATAATAAAGACTTTATTCACTTTCTTAAACAAATTGTGTAACAACAGTGAGAGGCGAAGTTTAGCATAGCTATTCTTACTCAACCTCTTGAAAAAAAGAGAAAAAATAATAATGATAATCATAATAAAGAAAACAGTAATAATAGAATATCAAAAAGAAAATTATAAAGTAAACATTATTTAACAATAATTCAACAAAATGAATATGACAACTTCTGTCAAATTAATAACCTTATATAATGAAGGAAAAAAACAAAACAAAATAAAAGTTGCAGTCTGTTAAATAAAGTCTGTTAAATGAATTAATCCAGTTTCACTGGGCAGAAAAGAGCTGGTATTTAACATTTTTTTTAAATTCGGACAGAGAAAGATCTTTTATGTCACTATCTAATGTATTATAAATTGAGGTCGCATTATATGTGAAAGATCTTTTAAAAATATTCAGGCAAAACCGAGGTAAATGAAGGGTATCAGCACGTCTAATGTTAACTGAATGTGTATGTCGTCTTAGATTTAGTCTACGATGGAGGTAAATGGGCATTCCGGATAAAAGAATGCGATGTACGAATGAACTCATATGAAAACGGAATAGTTGGTCAATTTTAAACCACCCTAGCTGAACGATTCTAGCAGATACTCTTTCGTATTTACGTATTCTGAAAACAAACCTACAACATGAATTTTGAATGCGTTGAATTCTATTCTTGGAGCATTGATCCAAACAAGGGTAAATAAGAATCATACCATAACGCAATATTGGCAAAAACATCATTTCTACGAGATTCTACGTAATTTGAAATTTAGGATAACTGCATTCATATACAAATTAAATTTAAGAGCCATGTAGCGTTTTTTTACTCTAAGTAGCGGATGATCATGAAAACGCAATTTATTATCCATAATAATTCCAAGATTTTTTGCTGCACTCTTTGGAGTTAGGCCCATATCATCAATTTCAATTGAAATATGCTCATGCACAATCGATCTTTTAGTATCCGAACTGAGTAATATTAGATTGCATTCAGAAGGATTCAACTTTAGATTGTGCTTTTCAGAGAAAAAGGAAATATTACTTAAGTCTTCATTTATATGAATTGAAGTACTTTCGAATGGAAAGGAAAATATAATTGGGAATTTCCGTACCTAAATTCTATACGAGTATCGTACAGTCGGGAAATTGCATAATTATATATATATATATATATATATATATATATATATATATATATATATATATATATATATATATATATATATATATATATATATTATACCCTACATCAAACTGCACAGTAATTGTAAGAAAAATTTGAATTAATTTGCTTAATCCAAATTATTTCACAGTAATTGTAAGAAAAATTTCAATCAATTGTTTCAATTAAAATTACTTCACAGTAATTTTTAAAAGTGCCTTGTTATATAAACTGTTTATATTATACAATTTGAGCCCTGAAGAAGAACAATTGAAGATTGAACATTTTCGAAAGCTTGGAATATATATATATATATATATATATATATATATATGTATATATATATATATATATATATATATATATATATATATTTATATTATATTTCAAAATTAATTCATTACTTGTTTGATAGTTTAATTTTTATTTATTTCTTCATTTATTGACAAAGTTGTGACTAAGTTGAACGAAAATTCAACAAAAATAAAGTTTTTATCATTGAAAATATGTATATATATATATATATATATATATATATATATATATATATATATATATATATATATATATATATATGTTTATATCGAAAGATTGAGTAAGTAAAGTATTTTGAGGGAAATTATTGGGTGTTAGCTTGATCCATAACGGTGATTGCCGGTTTATATTATTTAACTGAAATGTTTGAATTTAACATCTTAATTTCGTCTTATTTGGTGTGTTCGCCCAATTTGGCAATGCAGCTTGATTCATTAGATGATGCTGAGTTCGGTATCATCGAATTGAACGATCGGAACGTTACCACTGACATTACCATAACCGGTCCAGCAGGTCCACTCTTAGCGACCTCGCTCCAGCCTCCCGCGCTCTAGAAGCATTGTGCGACAGGAATGCAGTCTCCGTCCCGCCATGGACTCAGCCCATAAACTAATGTTGCTTGATACCACCTAACCAATCTTTAAGCGTGAAGTTAAATATCAAGCCACCAACTGACCATTACAAACCCTTTTCATCTAGCTCATCATCCACGACCTCCAGACTATATGTTTTCGGTTCTTCTTTTATCGGAGATTCCTACGAACCAGAACCGAGTTTCGAACCATTTGCAACAACACACTTCAAGCTTTACTCACACAATATGTATGCAATTTCTATATGATATTTTGCCTGTTCATTATATATCGGTTTTTCCAATTTTTTTCTGCAATAACAGCCTTAGTTATATGAAAAAACTTCTTTTTCGTTGACGTTCAGTTGTTGATAACAAGTTTCTCAAAACTCATTACTTTTAAACAAATTTTTCATCAGTTTTGACGAAGTTGTAATACACAACGAAACGTCAACGAAAATAAAGCTCTTTTCATATAATAAAGTAATAAAGCCAGTTATTGGTAAAAAAAATTTAACACCTCTATTTATATATATATATATATATATATATATATATATATATATATATATATATATATATATATATATATATTTTTAAAATAAATTAAACTCTTGGCTCAATGTTTCACGATTTATTTAACAATATGAATCGTCAACATGTTTCGAGCGTTAGCTCATTTTCAAGACTAGTAGTCGTCTTGAAAATGAGTTAACGCTCGAAACATGTTGACGATTCATATTGTTAAATAAATCGTGAAACATTAAGCCAAGAGTTTAATTTATTTTAATATTCAATTAATGTTTCACCAAGAGTTAAGCGAGAATTCAATCTCAGTCATATATATATATATATATATATATATATATATATATATATATATATATATATATATATATATATATATATTATATTTTTCACGTTTTTAGCAATAACAGGCTATTTTCAATGTTAAAACTTTAGTTCCATTGGTGTTTAGTTGTATATCACAACTTTGTCAAAACTAATGAATTGAATTTTATGAATTACAATGGACATCAAAACATCAAACTTATTATTTTGAAAAATATCAAATTGGCTTTTTTGTTCACCATGAGGAAACCTCTGAAAAACTCATGGTAAACCAGGTGATTCTTATGAGAGTGACTTATATATACATACATATAATTTAGTTTTATATACTTATCCAGAATATGTAGTTATATTGATTGGTTTATGTGAGTGAAATTGATGGTAGATCATGAAAGAAATTTTGTATTTTTTTGTATTTTAAAACTCATTGTTTCATGATGTACCATCAATTTCACACACGTAAACCAACAATATACATATTCTGGATAAGTATATTAAACTTAACTATGTGTAACTATATGTATATATAAATCACACTCATTAGAATCACCTGGCTTACCATGAGTTTCTCAGAGGTTTCCTCATGATGAAGAAGACCAAAACTTCCGAAGCGAATGCTAAGCCAGAAATATTCCTCTGAATACCAAAAAAACAACCGAATAGTCATTCTGATTTTTTTCAAAATAATAAGTTTGATGTTTTGATATCTATAGTAATTTAATTACTCATAACTTCAGAAAAGTTGTAATATACAACGAAACGTCAACGAAAATACAGATTTTAACATTGGAAATAGCCTGTTATTGCTGAAAACATCAAAAATAAAATATCTTGAACAGGCAATAAATTAATAAAAAAAAATTGAACATATTTATATATAAATCTATAGTGGAATACTTAAGAACCACAGAATTCATTGTAATACCTATACAATAGGTTTCGCTCATTACGAAATCATCAAGTATGAACAGTTTTTTCTTTGACATAATCTTTATTGTGTACCCATATTACATTTTACCAAACTTGTCAGTCACGATATTTCATTCAGTGCCATAAGCACAAAAATTTAATTTCCTAAAAATATCGCCCAATAGGCCCCTGAAATACGGGAAGAACCACGAGCATACTACTAACGCAACCTAATGACATTTGAAAACATCATATGATGATATTTGTCAAATAGACATTGCAATTTAGTAGATACCTACGGGTATAGAAGACATGTGAAATTTCGATGCTTGATGTGTCTGTAATCTGAGAGATGTTTTCTACTGATTCCTATAGATGGAATTGTGGAGTATTCATTACTCTACGATAGTTTACTTGAAGTCACAAGAAGATGCTTGGAGGTTGAAATCGTTGCCTCAATTGGATGGACGTGGTGCAACTGACGAGTTCCTTGCAGAACGAAACATATGTCGCGCACTTACATCAGATGTCGCATCGGTTTCAATATGTATCTAACATTTATCACTTGAAGGATAATGGAGACATTACATCGTACACGTTCACATATCTAGCTCTACTATAACATTTATTTTCAGTTCGATGTTATGATTACCTAAGTGTAATTTGTTATTGAATTTTCTTCTGCTTCACTCCAAACTCTACCTAAGTTAATCTTGCTAATTTTTCCTTTGCAAATCAGTTTGATTTACGTTAACCAAGCAACGTACGTGCGACGTATGAGTATCAAAATCAAAAAGAAACTAACTACTGTGATTTCAGAGGAATAAAAAACTGATGGACATAGTTTTGTATGGAAAAACTTCTTATAGATAGAAGTGTAAGTATTGGGTTGGATTATACCGACGTAAATAATCTTGACTTAGTACCTGCTTTTATCCTTCAGCTTTATCCCTGAAGATGAAATGCATTAATTTTAGGCTTTGCGGCATAAAACCTTTTGTAGTCAAGTTTTCCAGTAGCTCATATATATTTTTTCATATCACATAAAATGAATTTTACATCCATCAATTGATAGTTTCAAGTATTTTATGTTCATACAGGTATGTGCACCTTTCGTGGTGGTTATTTGGTTTTTTATTGACATATATATTTCCTGATAGATTATGATATTGGCATCTGTTTAATTCAATTTCCTACTTTCACAAGCAATGAATTATATCATTTTCATAATTAAACGTGAACCATTCGACATGAGTAAAAGTAAGATGCACCATTTCAGCTCCAGGTAATAAACAGGTGTGGCTGCCAACTTTCTACTATATGCTATTTATTGACATTATCACATATCAATATATTTTTGCATTTTTTCCTCACCGAGAGTGGTGTTTTTACTGATACGGTATCCAGATGGTTCTACAATAAACATTTCATTTGTCAGAAACTAAAATAATTGAAGAAATCGCGAGGAATAAGATGGGAATTTTCATTTCCACATTTCTGAGTTGTATATTTATGTTCATATTATGAGCAGAAAATAAAATAATATTTATTTTCAGATCATAATAATTTTCGAATAACGAGAATTCTGCTAAAGGGTTAAACCGATTTGTTCTGTACTGAGGTGGACATCTAGGTAATTCGTAAATATAATTGGATATAACACCTATGTAATGTTCTGTGGAGATCGAGAATTTTTGAACAATTTTGTAGTACGGCAGAGGCACATTTTATGGCCATTTAAAAGTTTTTTTAAATCTTTCCTCGAACATAGAAAATGCAGGAGTTGGAGAACACGTGTGTACTGAATGTCATTTATGTTTCAATAACTGCCCTTTCAAATCTAGTGTTATGTGTTATTACACTAGTGTATATCTAGTGTATGCAGGTTCCATATAAAACAAAATTATTTAAAAAATTTTTTTTATTTAATAGTGTTGGCGTTTATTTCATATAAATCCATTATAATTGAATGTAAACTAAAATTCAAACACTTGAACTTTTGATTTACAATTTATTAACAACATAGCATCATTTGCTATGAATAATGATTATATAATGAAATGATGATACTCATCACTACATAGTATAAAACAAAGTCGCTTTCTCTGCCCCTCTATCCCTATGTATGCTTAAATCTTTAAAACGACGCAACGGATTTTGATGCGGTTTTTTTGATAGATAGAGTGATTGAAGAGGAAGGTTCATATGTATAATAACATCCGTTAAATAGTGGAAAAATGCTGTTATTTTTGAGGATTCTAATGTGATGTCGTAAATAATTACATTTTTTTGCTTACAAACGCAGGCTGAACCCTACGAGATTTATAAAAATAATGTACTAAGTATTGTCACATTGAAAAGGTCTACAGAAAACTCCGCTATGGTATATGTCTATATCTTATGAATATCCTACAATAACATTTTTTTGTCATTTACTTTTTACGACAAATAATGGCTAATTTTCGAAGCGATTTTAACCAATACAGCACTAATCCTTATCCAATTAAATACCTTAAATACATTGTTGATTTAATATAGATCTATATGGCCCTTTGCACTTATGATTTAAATGAATATTTTCGAAAATATTACAGATTTACAGAGAAAGCGACTTTGTTTTATACTATGTAGTGATATATATATATATATATATATATATATATATATATATATATATATATATATATATAATATTTGATGCGGAAGAAAATTCAAATGAAAATGGCATATCCCGTAGATTGGTAACAGCCGTTGACACGTGTTTCAAGCTTAGAACGGCGTAGCCTAGTTCTAGTTGTAGGAACCTGGAGGTGGAAAACACAAGAAGAAAAACAGACAACCTCTGAAGGAAGTCACAACATTTTAGGCTACAGGTTTGTTCTCTCCGGATTGGGAAATTTGAAAACTGCTTTGCCCGTGAGGTGACTATTTATCCTTCAAGGATGCTCTAAGTCGAGACGTTGAAAAATATATAAATAATATTTGTTGCGGAAAAAAAATTAAATGAAAATGAAAATTATCGGCATATCCCGCAGATTGGTAGCAGCCGTTGACACGTGTTTCGAGCTTATTCGCTTTCCTCAGAACGGCGTAGGCAAGTTCTAGTTGTAGGAACCTGGAGGTGGAAAACACAAGAACAAAAACAGACAAGGAGAGAGACGTTCTGAGGAGAGCCAATAAGATCGAAACACGTGTCAACGGCTGCTACCAATCTACGGAATATGCCGATAATCTTCATTTTCATTTATATATATATATATATATATATATATATATATATATATATATATATATATATATATTAGGTAATTATATATAGGTAATTTATATGGCAAAACAACGTTGGCCGGGTCAGCTAGTTATTGATATTTATCGAAAGAAAGAACTGGTGCTGTCTATTTCATCAATTAAGTTGTACATGGGTGAGGTGATGGCCATAATTAGTGCCCTTGCTTCAGTCATTCAGAATTTTTTTGCACTTCTAAAATAGTATATTTGATAAAATGATTTATAGGATCATGTCAAATTTCTTGTTATCTATCATTTTCTGAAATTTTTTTCAGTTAAACGTTGTGGCAGAGAACGCTGACTTTTAGAGTAAAAACAAATGGAAGAATTAGAGAGGTAATATTCAGTCAATACTGAATTACAATTATTTTGCTGAATTTTGAATTGCAAATCGAATTTTGATCGAAAACAGTGTTTGAGCTCGATCAGAACAGAATGAAAACAGTTCTGAACTGTTGAAAGACAAAATGTCGTTATACAATTTGTTTTATTTTTGAAACACACAATTGGTAATATTGTTGAATTTCATTGGATTAGATCTCGAAGGAGACACACAAATTGAAAATGAAAAACTTATAGAGAGATATTGAAAAAATATGTCGAATTAATATTCTTCATTAATGTTTCTTCAAAATAAGAATTCATCTTTCTTCAAAATAATAATAAGTGTTATAGTATATGCAGATTTGTTTTGTGTAAAAACACATGTTGTTTCAAAAGGTAAGGAAAACTCATACGAGATTTTCTGAACTATTTTCATTACACACACAATTTGGCGAGCTTTGAGATGAAAAATCTAGTCTACAGACCCATCTAAATCTCTCACACAAAAATTATGGATGAACAAATTCAAATGTATCAAAATTGATCTTCCTTTTCTACTCAAACTAAACTTAAAATTTTTCAGTTTTAACCGATATTGAACATTTCGTAATCAGATATTTATATGTATAATTATTTTGAAAAAACGTATTCAAACTGATTCACAATTTTTTGCATTTTCTGCTATAAATTAACTTGAATGTGTTTTGATATTTTTTGTTCATTCGATTGCCCAGATATCAAAGCACTTGTAATGTAGTTTTTGCTTTGAATTTTAGACTTCAAATGCATCTACTGGGGTTGATCAAAAATAAAAGACTGAATAACACAAAAATTAATTTTTTTTTGGCACCCCCTTGTATATTCTCACATTATTAGATACTAGTTGTGTTAACTCTTCTTTGAAATGAAATTTTCAAGACCTAGTTGCAATAATCGAGGAGAAATAATCAATAATTTCTGCCTGAAACGGATTTAAAAACGAATTTTAGTCCATAAAGTGAATAGTATTGGGTAGAAAAGGGGTAGCTTAAACATAATTTGTCGAGACTTAACACACCATCGCACCACAAATCCTTAAATACACTCTCTTACAGCGGTTCGTAAAGTGTGTAATTTACAATTCTATCCGAGAAACCTCATAATTGGATTGATAATGAAAGATACAAGCATGAATATAAATTAATGAGAATTACAAAGGAAAGCAGAAAATGTCGGAAAGTAGCTTTTACAGTGAAATTGAGGGGGATGATGTTGATGAGACTAATCGAATTTCAGCGTTTCGAAAATTTTATGATTGAATTAGAAGCATTTATGTTACAGATATGTCTAAATCGATATGCCCTGTTTAATGTGTTTCTGATAAGATCAGTTATGAATTGTTCTCAAGAAAGAAGATATTACGATGCTCGGTGATATAGCGCCTCTAAGTTTTTCATAAGGTCGATAACTCCTCGTCATTTCTATTTTTTAAAATTTTTTAATACAATTTGAGAACTTGAATTTCGAATTTTCATACTCATTCAATATAATAACAAAAATTCAATCTCATTTACTTTTCTGTTAATAAACTATAAACTTCAAGCTCGAGTAGGTACATCAGAAACACAAATAAACTTTGCAGGTCCTTACAGACTTGAAGTATAAATTCAAGTATCATTCTTATTAGCCAATATATGAAATAAAAGGTATAATTTTTCAATTCAAAACTCTTAACTGAAAATTATGGAGATTATTCGATAGGTTTGGGGCTGTTAAATCGTTGTCGAGAGTAGACAACTGATTTAAATTGTGTAGGTACCAATATGACTGAGGAAAAACAATAGGTGAAGTTTCCTGAGTTGTTCATTAATACAGTTATAAAGATACAAAATTAACATAATTTGTAATAAATAAGTTCGACTGCAATTTGGGTTAATCGGCCATCTTGGAGCAGAGCATTTGGGGTTGAAACGGAAATTGGTCGAGTTACCGATATTGCAATCGCAGTTGAATTCAATAACTTCTAATACTGAATGCAGAGGAAAGACACAATCTTTTATTTCCATCATGATATATTATAACATCATTTCAACGGCCTATCTTTTTTAACATCAATAAAGAAAGGTATTCAATCGAATAATGAAATTACGCACATTAGAATTTCTCATAAAATAGTATTATTCATATTTATTTCATTGATATAAATGGATATGTTGTAACATGATTATTCCAAAATGTGTTCAATATTTTCATTCTGAGAGTTAGATGCGATAATCATCATGGGGAAAGTCAGTAAAGTTCTTCCATCCAAAACACCTCTTCAATTAAAAATGTTTAATTCTTCACTCTTCACGTTTTAAGGCAGTGTCTACTATGAAGTTCGTTCCCAAATTTTGATTTACCTATGCAACAGAAGTAGAATAGCTTTTGATTTAATCGGAATTTCAGATACGACTCGCATAGTTCTACAAATGAAATGAATATAGGAAAAATGTAATCCGTAACTGCAATTTTATAACGTCTGCAAATAATGGTCGAAGGCAACGTTGTGTTCAAGGCAACGTTCTTGACGATTACTTGTTCGCTAATTCCTCAAACCTCCCATTACAGACCCCGCTAGCTTTCTGATAAAGCGCGCGGTTTAGCTGAAACCAGTCTTTCTTTTTCACATAGACGATATTCTATTTTTAGATCAACATCATCGCCTCTCAAATGCATTGTACCCTGGTAACGTTGTGTCTAGCTTGGTATGGCTAGTGAACTATAGCAGAGACGGTTCCTGGATTTACATAGATTCTAGGCCCTCCGCTTTCAGAATTCTAAAACGTCCATTACAGTTAGGGTTGCTGTCAGTCACAAAATTCAGATTATAGCACTTTGGCGCCATATACACAGTGTTCCTATCATAATATACTTATTTATTGATTTATGTTGTCATGCCATTCTCTTCTGTTCAGTTTTAATCTTCTTTTATTTCAGTCGTCATAGAAACGTTTTTTTCAGTTAGTTTCAGTTGTCACGATTAAAAGGACAGAAGACATATTTTATTTTGTAATTGTAATTGGAAATAAATCAAAACTGAATTCAATATCCATCAGAGCAATTTTTGATATATTTCAGAGAGTAGAAAGAAGTACATTGTGTCAGAATGAAGTTCCTTAAGTTCCTTTGCTTTGCAAAACCATGTTTGTATCACTTTTAGCGATTTTCAACAAATAATTGTCACTTAACAACAAACAATAACAGCTTTACACTCTAGAGTGAAGTAAAAGTGAATAGGTGATGTTTTTCATCAGATTCATAGACGCTTCCTTATTTTTCCCTATTAATCGCAGAAAATACTTTATATGATTGCTGACATGACGGAAGTAGAGAAAATTGTAGGTAAACATGGAGTACTTTGTCTATTAAGGTTGTCCCCGTCCGTGCTGTACCATAATTAATATCGCATAAAACCACATAAGTAATTGATAATATTTTGATTGCACTGAATCCAGTCTGCACAAAACAAACGAGAAGTTCAACATTGACATTGGAGGTTAGAACGGCATTAGGTACATTCGTCGATTCTCGAACCTCTTCGGCAATAATTGATAACGACTTCGAGACAAGTAACTCTTTCGTTCTATTTATTTCACACAAAATTAACTTACAACCAACACTATTTTGTATATTATTTGAGTTCTTTATTGCTTTCATGAAGGTACGGGTGGCAAGCCTGAATACAGTCCACATGCCCAGTTGGTTCAAAATAAGATATGCCATTATCGACTTATCCATTATTGGACTTGATAAAAAAAATTATCAAGTCCAATAGAGACGCATAAAATTTCAAGACGTATGAACCCAAAAAAATGGGTTTGTAGCCCTAATTATATCTCGACTGAATTATAAATAGTTTATATAGAATTTAGATGAATATGTACAATATACTTTTGAATAATGTTCCATCGAGTTTTGTCAATAAGTTTCCATAGAAATTGATGTTCACAAGTATCATTTAATCATATCATAAGCAGGTTGAAGTTTGATTGCTTTTTGGAATAAATAACTATAACTCTTTTTTTATTGTTGGAATGTATCGCTAATGGAAAACGAACATATTGAGATAACAACAGGTCTGGAAAGCGAAGAAGTGAAATTATATATAATTTGAATAAAGTTCAATATGACTTCAGAAGTTCGATGAATTCTTCGAAAACTTCTAATTTATTATACTTCATAGATACATTTATATATATATATATATATATATATATATATATATATATATATATATATATATATATATATATATATATATATATATATATATATATATATATATATATATATATATTCAAGATTCACGAATCTTTCATACTAGTCCATACTGAGACTCTTATTGGAAATATTTCAATTAAAACTCTTACAGAGATGTGTACACAAACGTTGTCAACGAGAACGAACCCATCACTTTCGAGAGTGAATATTAAGTGCGCTTCGAAAAATCATCGAACTTATTGAATGCTAATAGGATACAATTATTACATCATTATTATGAATCATCAGTCTTATTTAATCAATCAAGAATCGATTACTTACAAAACATCCCCTTTTTCTTTCTTGCCCACCTGGGAGTGATCTCGAGCGATTAGGCATGGGACCATTCTTAAACAATACAGACAAAGTTCTGTTATGTTCGAATAAAATGTGTATAAATCCTCTACATACTCTCACTAATGTTGTCATGAGTGGGAATCTAAAATGCTGGTGAGAATTTATATGTCTTTTCATCGATAGAGGGAGCTCACGTGAATAGTTCACGAACTAATGATCTCCTCATTCGGATATAGGACCTTGAGGCGTTTTGAAAGTCGTCGATTCTTGATTGATGAATCTTGAAACAAGTTCGATGATTTTTCGAAACGCACTTAATATTCATTCTCGAAAGTGATATTTGACAACATTTATGTAAACAGTTCACTGAGAGTTTTATTTGAAATATTTCGATTAAGAGTCTCAGTATTGACTATATATATATATATATATATATATATATATATATATATATATATATATATATATATATATATATATATATATACCTTGAAATTGATTTATTGCCTGTTTAAGATATTTTATTTTGAAAGTTTTTAGCAATAACAGGCTTTTTTTGATATGAAAAAGTTTATTTTTGTTGACGTTTCGTTGTTATATTACAACTTTGTCAAAACTAAATTGTCAACAAAAATAAACTTTTTCATATCAAAAAAAGCCTGTTATTGCTGAAAACTTTCAAAATAATATATATATTTATATTTATAGATGGAATTGTAGAGTATTCATTACTCTACGATCTTCCACTTGAAGTCACAAGAAGATGCTTGGAGGTTGAAATCGTTGCCTCACTTCGATGGACGTGGTGCGACTGACGAGTTCCTTGCAGAACGAAACATATATGTCTCGCACTTCCATCAGGTGTGGCATCGATTTCAATATTTCTCTAACATTTATCCCTTGAAGGATAATGGAGACATCACATCGTACACGTTCACATATCTAGCTCTGCTATAACATTCTCTTGATTAATTTCAATTTTTCAAATGAATGTTATAGTGTTCATTTTCTTATATATATATATATATATATATATATATATATATATATATATATATATTATGTTATGTTATGTTTTGTTATAATATATTTATATAATATATATATATATATATATATATATATATATATATATATATATATATATTGTGCAATTTTCTGAATATGAATACTTCTATGTAAAACTAAAAATTTGCTCTACTGTCTGTCAGCTTCCATACCTGACAATTTATTTTCATATCGAAATTAGATGTCATGAATAAAAAAATTCACCAGTTATATTGCATAAAGCTGTAACATGACAACATGCTTCGTGGAAATCAAAAGGTTCAGAATCTCATAAACGTAAAGCTTCAAGATTATTGAATTTTATTGCTAGAGTTCGCCATATAAAAGTAGGTGGAAAGAGGAAGAAGAAAAATATTCCTATTTTCCAGCAAGGTTCAAATCAATTTATTGACAACTCAAACTTGAAATTTTCCGATTCCCTTGCTTATTCATAAAACAAACAAACAAAATGGCATTTATATATTCTGTTATCCGAATGCTTTCCAACATATTTTATTTGTTTTCAATTTATTTACGATATAGTTAGTCGTTCAGGTTTAACAGAAATTCAGGATGAGACCTTTTGACATTTTTGGTCGTAATAGCCGATCACGTGATGGAATTCATTTTATTTTATTTGTATTTCATTTTCATTTTATATTTATGTTTCAGCCCTCAGGATACTAATCACTAATCTTTTTTCAGTTTTCATACTTGTATCAATTTTATGATTTAATTCTACATTTAATCATCGTTTTGTTTCAGAGTTTGAACTTCAATTCTTAAATCTCAATTCACAGTCTACATTCTTCAGTTGCTAGTAAATATGGCATTCAATTTGTCTCAATAGAAGTTATTATTAGGAGTTATGTGGACAAGAGAAATTGGTTAAAATTAATTGAATTTGATTGAGTTCTTTGTAATATTCCATTTCATCTTATTATTCAGTTTTAAGTTACTTTTTAAGTTTTTTAGTTGGATTGAGCTCTTTGTTGTATTTCTCTTCATTTTATTTATTTAGTTATTATTCAACATAATGTTATTATTCTCTGTAATTGGGTATTATACATGTTGAGAATAAAGAACTTATTATTATTATCATTATTTTTATTGAATTTGTAGCCAATTGAAGTCCAACGGAAAAGTTATCCAATTTAACATTTTGGAGAAGTCGGCAAATTTTCATATTTGATATTCTCGAATATTAATCAACATGAGTAAATCTGTAGCTAACCAAGAAAATTTTCAACTGATGAAGCTCCTGAGATTTTTCAATTACCGACATCAATTTGGCAGTAATTATTTCTTAATACTTTTACCGGCATATGGCATTGTCAACGATTGTTTAATTAGAGTAATTACCATACAAACGCAATACCAAGTCGTTTTAATAAACGACTATAACAAAGTACTTCGACATATAAGGAAGATATTGAAATAATGTTTCGCAATTATTCATCTCATTTGGTATTTGCCTTTGAGAGGCTTGCTGAAACGTTTCAGTGGCGTATCAATCCAACGCACAGAAGAAAATCCCAGGACAGCTTACTCAGTAACCTGTGTTTTATTTACTGAATTGCTTATCTTTCTTAATTAAAGATAAAGCATTACAACTACATATTAAATATTCAAATTGAGACACCTACTATATGATACGGGGTAATTGGGTGAAGGTCCCATCAACAAGGAGGTTAAGGGGGAATTGACTGACGTCACAGAAGGATGCTGGTCCAAAAATTGGCTCGAAACAAAAAAGCCTTCAACGGTAAAGTCCCATAAAAATATTATATTCAGATAGAGTAAGACTTCTCCTTTATATATTTTATTTTGGAACCAGTGTTTTGAACGAAAAGTGTTCAAACCGAATCATTTAATTAAATTAGCTCATATTCGTTGAAAATGGATATGATTTCGTCGAAAGGCAGGCTGATTGAACTAAATACACAAGTTGAACTTCATTTTCTTTTACCAAAAATGAGAAAACAATAAATTAACATATTTTTATAGGATTTTATAATAATAAACTCTGTCAGTATGACGCCAGATTTAGGCAGTCCATAATTAAGCTCTTTGCCTTAAATCATGTTTTGGTAAATTTTTCGTGTGTGGATGGATTGCATTGATTTCGATTTTACGTCATATTCTTTTTCATGGAAGGGGGTATGACGATCAGGCGGAAACTTTTCTTTTGTGTATTTGAATTTTGAAGCTCACACAATAAATTCATTTATTGTTATTACTATATGAAAATAAATCCTTATGGAAAACGATTTAAGAAAACCTTACACTTCAGTATGATAAACTTTTATTCAAAAAATACACGAGACATCTTGGAATTCACATCCAACCTCAGCTTTGTTCTGCTTTATGTCTAGTTTTGATGTCTCGATTTGTGTTCGCGGACGATTTGAAACTATATCATGAAATCAGATCACAGGACAACAGTGCTCAACTTCAGCTCGCGCTGGACCATGTTGCTAGTTGTTGTGAAGACAATTATATGAGTTTGAATGAGTCAAAATGTGATGTTGTGATTATTAGTGTGATTATAGCGTCGGTGATCAGGTTCTTTCCAGTTCTGATGAGGTGAAAGATCTTGGTATAATCTTTGATCAGAAGACTTTCCTTCATTCCACACATCACCCAACTTATTTCATCTGCCTCGAAAATATATGGATTCGTTATACGCAATGGCAAATATTTCAATAATTCCTCAACATTCATAAGACTATTTAAGAGCCTAATCCATAGCAAGTTGGAGTATGACAGCATGATCTGGCATCCTATTTACACTTGCCATCAACGCCATTTTTAGGGCATTCAGAGAAGGTTCTTGAAATTCTTAGTTTGGAGGGAGGATAAAGTTTATCCACAGAGAGCAGTCAATCATAACGAATTATTGAGTTGATTTAGTTTAATCTCATTGCAGAACAGGAGAGAATGTTTATTACTGAAATTTTTGAACAAATTACTGCACAACAATATTTATTGTTCTCCTCTCTTGTCCGCTTTGAAATTTCGTGTTCCTAGGCAAAATTTTCGTACTTCAGAATTATTTCATCTAGAGCTTCCAAGGACCAACTCGCTAATACACTACCCAATTTGGTTTATGGAGTCTACGTTCAATAGAGTTGCCATAAATGTGACATTCACTTTGATTCCATAGAAGTTATTATTAGGAGTTATGTGAACAAAGGAGATTGACTAAGAAGAATTTATTCAGATTGAGTTCTTTGTAATATTTCATTAAATGCTACTATTTAGTTATTAGTTACTATTTTATTTTTTTTTAAATTAGATTGAGCTCTTTGTTATTTCTCCTTCATTTTAATTATTGAGTTATCATTCAACATTGTGTTATTATTTTCTGTAATTGAGTGTTATACCTGTTGAGAATAAAGAACTCATCATTTTTATTATTATAGTTAGCTATAGCATTCACACTTGGATGCTTCAAGATGGATAAAATCCGAAACCGGCCCTTGTCGGTAGTATTGTAAAAAAAGTTTATGATGATAACAGTAAAGTTTGTTCAAAATGTATGTATGTATATATTAAACTATTGAAATAATTACGTTTTCCTTTCGCTACATTCAGCTTTATACAATAAGTGGATGAGTTTTGTTCTAGTTGTTTAACTTGAAATATCCAAGTAGGCTCCTATGTCGAGTAATGCCCCGGGCCACAATCAATATTGGTACGCCACTATTTCGTTTGTTGCAGAATTCTGGTTCTGACAGTTTATTGTCGATGTAATAAAGGCCCACATCTCGGAAATTCGGTTTACGGAATATAATTATATACAAATATAATAAGTATCATACGTGTTTGTTTAAAAAAGCATTGGGCAATGTAAATTCTTCACTATTTGGTCGAACTTCAACTCCAAATTTCAAATTTTCAAACAAGGTAGGTATTATCAAATTTCGATAGTTTCCCGAAGATTGATGATTAGTCCTCATTATATTGTCGGACTTCCAATGCATATCAATTTTATTTCAAATTACGAAATAAACACCGATGAACATACGGATAGTTGAAATCAGAAAGTGAATTCACACGACGTTTCGGTTGATAATGTATATCTATTTAATAGCGTTAGCGTTTACTTGATGTAAATCCATTATAATTGAATATAAACTTAAATTCAAACACTTGAACTTATGATTTACACTTCATTGACTACATAGCATGACGAGTTTCGTCGTAAAAAACGACTTCTTCAGATGCTTACAGAATAATTATTCTGTATACAGAATCATTATTCTGTAAGCATCTGAAGAAGTCGTTTGTATAATAATAATAATAATAATAAGTTCTTTATTCTCAACAGGTGTAACACCCAATTACAGAAAATAATGACAATGTTGAATACATAACTGAATAATTAGAAAAAAGATTTAACTAAATAATTAAAAAAAGATTTAACAAAGAGCTCAATCTAATCTAAATAAAAATAATATCTTAAAACTACATTATAGCATTCAATGAAATATTACAAATAACTCAATCTAAATCAATTCATTTCAGTCAATTTTCGTTGTTCGCATAACTCCTGATAATAAATTCTATTGAGTCAAAGTGAATGTCACAATTATTGGCAACTCTATTGAACGTAGACTCCATAAACCAAATGGGGGATTGTATTAGGGAGTTGTTCTTCGGAGTCTCTAGGTGGAATAATTCTGTATTACGAGAATTTTGCCTAGGAACACGAAATTTCAAAGCGGACAAGAGAGGAGGACAATCAATACTATTGTGCAGTAATTTGTACAAAAATGTGGGTGATAAAGTTTCTCTCCTGCTCTGCAGTGAGATAAAACTAAATCGACTCAATAATTCGTAATGATTGACTCCTCTCTGTGGATACTCTTTATCCTCCCTCCAAAAAATAAGCATTCCCGTCCTGGAAAATTTTACAATGTGTCTCAATGACGAAATATTCGCCTTTTTTAAGGCGAATTGTATCGCAAGGCGCGTTTCGTCGTCAGTAACGACGAAACGCGTCATGCTATGTAGTGAATAAAGTGTCATAAGTCCAAGTGTTTGAATTCATGTTTATATTCAATGTATATCTAACCGTTCTCAAGTGAAAACTGAATTTGTGATTTCGGTTTCTGATTTCAACCATCCATCTGTTGTCGGCGTTTGTTTTAAAATTTGATATCAAATCTATATGCAATGGAATTCCGACAATATAAGGAGAAGAATCTCCATTGCCCAACACTTTTAAACAAACTATGCGTGAGAACTAAAACAAAAATTCTTAGTTGTAGCTCAAAATAATTTGAATTAGTGGAAAAGAATTCTAACCATTCATTGAATTTTTGATAAAAATGTCAATAAACCTGAAATAAACTTGAAGGTCAATAATCTATGTTCACTTTGGACTAAATAGGGCATTTGACTGTTTCCACAAAAATATCTCAAATTATTCGTTATAGCTGATCCATATTTTGCATTTGATTAATTCCCTTCAGATTTTTCTAATTTTTATGAAAATGACAGAGAAAGTTTGAATGAATAATAAACCCGCCAAAACACTGGTATGCAGGTTACTTGATGTGGTGACGTCACGATGCAATAAACACAGTAACCGTCACATTGTAATACGGCTGTCGACTATTAAATTTAGTGATTGTTGACGATTTCATAACTTTACTGCGATAAAATGTCTTATAAATGATGCGTAGTGTCACAATGTACTAACACATCTATTAAAACCCGGGAGAAAATGTTTGTGAACCTTTCGACAAACACTAAAATTCGGAAAAAGTGGTTAATTCTCTCCCGTAGAAACCCGAAAGATATAGCTGTAAAATCTCACGCTTTCATGTGTGAAGATCACTTTAACGTTAGTAAATAATTCCTACCCTATATTTCATACATATAATAACAAGTTGATTTTATTACATATTCGTTATAGCCTTCGCTATATATTCTACTATATTTTGGGGCATTAATTACGTACGTATTTTATTGTTGATCTTGAACGGAATAAACTGGATTTTATTCCTATCTTTGTATTTTTATACTTTAGTATGATAAAATATTTAAAATAATAAAACTTCAATACTTTATTGTTTGTGAGTTATATTTTTTATCTTTAAAAAATTGTCCAGCCATAATAGCGTCTATTCTTGGGAGATTTCTGCTATCAGCTTTAACAAAATTGCTCTTCATCGTACCTTATATACTATATATTTATAATTATTCAAAATAATTTCTCTCTTTTGTCTCTAACAAATAAAATAACTAATAAAACCAGGAAATAAACACTCAAACACACAGGTACAAACACATCAGATAAATGAACGTTAGCCTTTGTTGGCTGTTGGCTTTGTTTCCTGCACGGTGACGTCACTCGCGATTTAGCCAATCCAGTGCGTTTTCAATCACGTGATCAAATATGAAATTTTAATTATTTTATTATTGATTTCTTTTGAAAATCATATATATTTCAAAATGATGTAATGACTATATTGGTTTAAAATAATATTTACTATCAACTTAACAACACTTTGATCTATAATTTTATTGCTGTCAAATACCCTATTGTAAAATATTGAATGGTACTGGTGTTTACTTGATGTAGATCCATTATAATTAAGTATAAAGTAAAGTAAATTGTAAAATACGACCTGAAGATAGAATCGAGAATGTCGGTTGAATATTAATAGACAGAGGCCCTGTTTTGAAGAAATTTATATGTGAAAATGATTACATGTTTCTATGTCTTAATACGATAAATAAATGACGAGTGTGTCACTTGTCTTATGTTAAAAAACCGAATAAATTTTCGCCGACTCTTTAAAACTATCTTGTTCCACATCCGTTATTTGACCCATATATTCAAACCATCGAATGGTATTGATTGAACCCGAGAGTATCCCTAAAAGTTTGTTTTGTCTTTCATTTGGGACGTTGGGTCATCAAAGTCGTTGCATAAAGCCTTTCGTGGAATTGGACATTTGTCAATATCACATATCGGAACAAACGATCACGTAGGTGTCTTATACTTAAAACAACATTGTACATATGAAATTACGACTCCATTAATTTACGTTTTCATAAACACTGTTCTGTTGTTGCAACATAATTTATAATAGTCATTTGAGTTCACTGTAATTGATACCTTGAGAATTGAGAATTGGTACCGTTTTAATAAAGTGGATGCAGTTGATTGGCTTGCTAAAAATTTAATTGGGAAATTATTGACAGAAATATATCAAACTGAATAGTAATTATCTTTGGAAAAGTTTATTGTTATCGATATTGTACAAAATTATTAGATAAATATTTTACTCACATCTTCATTATTTAAACCTTCTCACTAAATTCAGGCTCAATTATTCGAATCAAATAGAGCGAAGAATACACTGTCTGAGATGGAATAATTTCTGAAATTTTCAATTGATAACATAAAGACAAAACATTTTTATCGATTTTGTTTCCTCATTTTTTATATTAAAGTGTTTTTTAAAGTGGGTTCAAAAAAGGATCTATTTATTCAATTGAACACAAGAACCACCAGAACTCACATAAGGTTCATCTTTAATTCAACTTCAAGTTCGTTTTTAATTTGTGGGATTTAAATGTTAATTTTGAATTTTTAATTCTTATTAGAAGGCAATAAACTGAAAACTACCTAATCTAAAATTTTTGACTGTGGAATTGTATTATTTTGGAAATTTGTTTTGAAGAAATAGTATGAAATATATACCAATTTGATGAGTTTTAGTTTTTCTATAAACATTTGCTGAAATCACTGAAACATCTGTGAAACCTACACTTCATTCTTATTTCATGTTTGGTTCAATATTAAGGAAATATTACATAGATATTGAATTAATTAGGGGTTGAATAAGAAGAGCCAAGCTGAATTTCGCTTCTGATTGCTAATTTGTGTGTAAAAGTGAATAAAAACCTTTTCCGAAGCCTTTTATTAAATTATTATTATACATATCGATTTTGGTATTTCTGTCCAGAATAATATGCAATAAACTTGTGAAAAAGGCGGAACTTCCCAACAATTTTATGCTAATGAACGAAATCAACCCTTCGAAAATCCATGTGAGAATTGAAGGGATACCATATAAGATATATTCAAATGCATGTAAGGGTCAGGTAAGATACCCCAATGATCCACATTTCAAGCAGTACTGCAACAGCTCGAATTAAAAAAGGGTGCCAGTCTGCATTATTCTCGATGGGGTATTAATGGATACAGGTAGTATTTATGACGTCATCGTTGTTCAAACCTGATCGGGTGGGTCGCTACAACTAACTCACCTAACTACAGCGACTCTAGTAGTGCGCTGCAATTCGCTGCGAGAAGACGTACCAAGAGTGCTCTCACTGGCAACGTTCCTAAAAGTTGGCTGGAATAAAGTTTGGCAACAGTGGCAGGCGAACTGAAGGCTTGGCTATCTGGAGAACTGGTTTGTTACCTTTCTGAGGATTGGTGGTACCGTCCCACTGCTGCCAATTACTCTTCAGTCTCTGAGTACTCCGTGAGTCAAAATTTTTAACCAATAGCCGTTTTGCAACCACGTGTTGTCGTGTGTGTACCTTCTTGCGCAACAATTTATATCGCGATTTCCTCCAGAACGGAGGTTATTCTACGTGTGGAACTGATATTTTCTTTGGTTATCTAGCTGTATGAGTATTTTTTTCGTCATAAAGCTAGGTTACCGAAGTTAAGAACAGTTCCGTCTAACTACGATACATTGAAAACGATATTTAATAATATCCTAAGTGAGTTAATTACCTGTAGCAGGTGAGAAATTTCGATATATTGCTCTTTTTATCGTTTAATCAGATACTCTAATTTAAAATCCGAAATTCATCATGTTTCCCTCGTCAAATCTTGAAATTCGTATCGCAACACAGTATGGCACGAATTTTCAAGTTCATTGTTATTCCTATCATATAATGCTGTTTCTGTTCGAATTCAAAGCCAACATTTCATTCGAACAAACATATTCTGAGAATTTAAATGTGCATTATACTTGTGTAGGTATTGAATTACGCTAAGCGAATATAAATTTTTATCCAATGTACAGAAAATGTGTTAATATTGCGGTTTTTGTCTTTGAAAATTTACGCAAATTTTCTACAAAAATTCCATCTATATATACATATTATACATACATACATACATATATATATATATATATATATATATATATATATATATATATATATATATATATATATATATATATATACATACTAATATGATATTCATGTTTATCTGTGGAAAAGACTTTCGAAATTATATTATTTTCTTCCGAATAGTTTTGATTGCACACCATGTAATATTAAGCTTTTAAATTTCCTGTTTAACTAGAATAAATTCATTGAGAATTTTTGAAATAATATCAATATCAATCGTTACTAACGAAACTTGTTTAAAAATTTTCTGACTCCGGAAACTCTATCCGAAAGTAGAAGACGCTTGTCTTTAGTACGTGTCATTTTCTGATACAAAGTCAACTATTTGCATTCGAAAATATTACAGCAGGTAGACCGAAACCCATAATATCGAGAGTTTCTCATTAAAACCACATTTACTTCTTAATTTATTTTAAATTTCCAGGAAAATTTTAATTCTCTCAATCTGTTTTTCGAGAACTTCATCATTCTTTGGGCAAATGTCAATGCAACTTCATTAAAAAAATTAATGAAAGAAATAATTATTGAATGTGTTTTACAGAATATTAACAATTATTGAATGTGTTTTACAGAATATTAAGATAAATTCAAGACGTATAATTTTTTCTTTATGATGGAACTGAACGAATCCATTCAAAGCAGAATTCCTCAAACGCTTTCACTCCGTACGAATTTTCGATTTTGTAAACTTCTCCATGCGAGTGGAGATAGTTGATGTAGCTAAGAAGCTACATAAGGCACTGTTCGCTGTTAAGAAACAGTGAAAAATAAACGTATAATACAGCTCTTTTCTGAAATATACCAATGAGTCATTGCAAATAATTATTTAACTATAAAATAAGGTAATACAAATATTACGGTTTAAGGGTTAACCTGATGTTCCAATGACAGTTGTTCGAATTTATGGTTCAAACTACTATGATCTATGATTTTCAATAGTGAGTTTTCTCATAAAATTATCAACACTCTGCTAAAATTCGTGATATATCGACAATGTAAGTAAAACTAAGGAAATTTTTTGAAAAAGTCAGTTTTCATAGCGTGAATGGTGAGGCATGTATACCACTTTCATCACCCGATTTCATGGCTCACTGGGTAATTGGGATTACCGCTCAAATAGTTTATATTTCGTGGGGTCTATGTGAATAAAAATTCGACTACCGGACTCTAAATAATTTAGCATCAGTTAATTAAAACTTATCTTGAAAGTTTACACTCTCGATTTCAATTCAATTTGGAATTAAAATTTTTAAATTGTGGCCAGAAAAGTAAAAACTGATGGAGCTTTATTTATTCAAATTGTTGAATTTGAATTTACGCGCTGAAGTTGAATGAAAATACATATCTGTCAATTCAAAGATCGAATAAAAATCCCATAATTACGAATGATATTATTAGATTTCATCAAGCAGTAAATATTTTCTTTGAAAGCGTTTAGAACTCGACGATTATACTTTCAGTGGAATTTCGTAAATTCCATTTCAATTTTAATAATGTTCAAACTGAATGTTTCGAATTATTTTTTAGGTATTTTCTATATGAGACGGAAAAAATTTGAAGGAAATGTTTGAAAATCGGTTTTTAGAGTAAATGAACTTCCAAATATTCAGTTATAATCTTTCAGACATTTTATGAAACTCATCGAATATCGAAAATGGCGAAAGGTTGGTTTTGTATTTGAATGATATATGAAAATTATTGAATATTAAAAATGCGCCAACGGCAAACCTAGGTTCGCTCGTTTTCGAAAATAACTACTTTGAGTAATTCGTTTCGAAGTTGAGTAGTTCCTTCAGAGCTTACGAATACTACCCTCAATCCGTTAGTTTATCTATATCTCCGGCCCTATCCTCGGATGAGTTTTCCCTGTATTTGCTTCGTATTTTTTTCAATATTTATTCAGTTACTGAGATAAATTTTTCACTGAATGATGGCATCGGAAATCAGAAAGCCGGGACATAATGCAGCCAACTTAACCTAACTTCACGAAATTGCTCTGTTCATTATACCTTGATGGATGAAATATAATTATATTGTTATATCCTATGTAAGTGATTATAAAGTTGATTAAAGCTTCAGCAAGTTTGGTATCATGTTCAGACCCTTCAAGCGATATCTCTGTTATATAGGGGAATGTGGAGGAATTCCACACACCTAAGTGAAATTCCTAAAAATGATGCAATGACTGCTTCCAAAAATATAGAAATTATCTAATCACCTCGAATATTTAGTTCCAATCGATTTCAAGTGCATCTAATTATTTTTTTTAATTGAAATTTGCTGAAATCTCCGAAATTTTCCAAAGGGGCAGTTGCGCAGTTTACCCATCCCTTCGGGTAAAACCACTTATAGTGTGCGCTAAGTCCTCACATAAATGAATTCAACAATTAATGAGAGATATTTAACACTTATAATAAATTAACAACAATTCGTTTAATTTCATGATCTTCCATAAACTAAATACTTGATAAATACTGAATTTAAACAGCAAAACTCTCTTTGTAGATATGGATTGCTTAGAACAGAAATCACATGAAATATTTTCTGCGATATCCCAACCACTACATTCTTGATGTGCCCGTATATTTGGAAAAAAACACACCGAAACTACTTCTCTTTATTACGGCCGAAAATCAAACATTTGTTTTGCACAGGGTCATCAAATTTCTTTGTTCATTGTTCAATCACATATGACATGTCGCTGTCAGATTTTTCAGTCTGGCTATGATTTTTATAACTTTTCTTTTGAGTAGTTCAAATTTTTTTATTTCGAAAGTTTTCTTGGTGCTTTTTGTTACAACTGTTTTTTTAACTTTAAAATGTTACTTTTTTCGTCTTCAAGAAGATTAATTTTAGGCGCCTCGCCAAAAATTTCTTTTAAAAGCGTAATTGAACTTCCAGGATTGGGGGCTTCTAGTATCTTTTCATTTCATTAGGGGACGAAGATTTTCGTTTACTCATTCATTTTTAGGTTCGTGGCATCTGAAGAAATTTTAAAAAACATTTTATAATAAAATTTGATGAGAGGTTAATTCACCCCCTAGTGCGTGGTGTCCCACTACTAATCAACAATAAATAACCGCTCATATAGAAAACATTGAAGTGTCATTTTCTAGGCAAAAGCGATGAATTGAAAACTAAGGTTCAGCAGATCTAAAATCACCAAAAAAATTTCAATTACATTGAAAATATTAAATTACATTGTTTATTTCATGGGAATGAAAACTTGAAGCAAGTTTATGTTAAACAGAAGACGTGTGCTGATTAGTGGATTAAATTGGCGGACTTTATAATATTACAGTGTCATTATACCATCAATCGATAGGGGGCTGCACTATCAACATTTCGAATTCATACACAGATGCGCGATATTCCTCCACTCACCCCTACTATTAAAAATAGAAAATTTAACGAAGAAAAATAAGTTTTCATATTGAATTGTCACGTCAGCTATATGATAATGTTTTGGAATAAAACTTGTTCATAGTTATTGGATATCGGATTCACTATACTGAAAACTATACTGCTACTCTCTATTTATAATTTTCTTATGAGGAAAACCGTTATGATGTTAGAGAATATTGCAATCTCCATTATCCTTCTAGGGATCAATGTTAGAGAATATTGAAATCGATGCCTACAATTATTGAAAGCGAGAGACAGTCACTGCTTCGTACTATAAGGTACTCATCAGTCACGCCATGTTCAAACAAAAGAAAGGCAACGATTTCAATCCTCACATACCCTCTCATTGATTGTAAGACAGAAGTATAGAGTAAGTCGTATGCATTTATAATGCATAGATTGATATACCTACATCTCAAATCATTGAATCAATGAAAAGCACATGAGTGTTTTTCATTGATTCAAATGTTTACGAAGCCTCTACGTACTCGCACTAATGTTGTCATGAGTACGAATCTAGAACGCTAAGGAGAGTTTATACGTCTTTTCTTCGATAGAGGGATCTTATGTGAATGTTCACGAAGTGTTGTCCTCCTCATTCGGATATATGACGTGTGGTCGCTTTGAAAGTCATCGATTCTTGATTGATTGATTAAATACGGACTCATGATTCATAATAATGATGAAAATATTGAATCCTATTATCATTCAACAAGATCGATGATTCTTTTCGAAGCGCACTTAATATTCACTTCGTTGACAACATTTGTGTAGACAGCTCCCTGTGAGTTTTATTGGAAATATTTCGATTAAGAGTCTCAGTGTTTAGTATATATATATATATATATATATATATATATATATATATATATATATATATATATATATATATATATATATATATATATCAGTATAGCTCTATTATAGTGTATTGGTTGGTCTAATTGACACATAATATTTTAATTTGAGGAGTCAAACTCATTTGAGAAGGTTAAGAAAACTAAAATCAATGTCTGTTGAGAAAAAATAATTATTTATTTCCCGTATTTATTCAATGTTCCATGAAATACCTTGGTAGTATAAGCCGAATTAATTTTCTCTCAATTAATCATGATATGCATGAGCATTAGTGATCAGAAGTAGCAAGCCTTTCATATTCCGTATTTGGAAATCCAGCAATTCCTTACGTCATTAATTTGGTGATTTTATAGTTGGATAAAATGCTGATTAACTTGTTATTATTGTCAGTGTCAGTGATACATTCAATATACAACCTATTTAAACTTTCTTCACAAATTACAAATATTTCGTTATTGATTATTAGCTTCATCAGGAGAAAAAAGATATGAGATCAGTCTTTTAACACGAGTAGCATTCTTAAATGTCACACTCAGTCTTTAAATATATCTACACTGCGGACAGAAATATGTACAGCTATCAGATTTTAAATGCAAAATTATGAAAAATCTGGGAATTGAATCGAAATAAAAACAAAGTTGGAGATACATATAGAGGAAAATATAGTTAATGATAAAGCCAACAGAATCCATCTAGGAAATAGGTAGATATATACGTGCCTGAACTTGAAGGATGACATAAGAGAAAATGTATAATGCAAAGAACCAGGGTAAAGTGTTCAATTGAGAAAATGAAAGAGAAAACGACATCAAACTTTGATAATCATAAATTGTTGAAGAACGTGGTATCTGCATGAATCAATTTGAAATATATTATAATTTTTTTGGAAATTTTATTTTGTACAAATATTGAAGGAAACTATGTTATATTGTTGTTCATAATAATTTTAGAATAATTTATAATTCCAATAGGGTCTACATTTCTACACCAACTTTCCAATTTTCCAAACTAACACAAATCATTATTGTTGCATTGGAATATTATTGATAGATTGTTAAATGTTTTTTGGATAATTTGCAGAGAATTTTCTAGTTTAGTCATCTTAATATTTGATTGAGAAAAATCAGTTATCTTATCAAAATTGATCATGAATTTCGTAATTTTCGTTATATATGAATAATATTCGACAACGAATTGAAAGATTGAAAATAAATTTGCAGCTTTCAAGATTCATTTTCATAATTCTAGGAAAACTTTTGTTCGTTTTCTAATAGAACTTCACAATGATTCAAAAAGATTTATCTGTTAATCATTAAAATTATTCAACTGAAATCCATTGTTGTCTCTAACATAATCTAAGCAACAATTCTGCAATTGGACGAAACAAAATATGAAGATATAGAACCCAATAATTTAGTTTTTTCCGTTTCTGCAATAATTTTTCGTATTGGGAATAAGGTGCAGAATTATTATTTGATGACAACTTGATTTTTAAATAGGATTTCAACATATATTCGAAGTACTGTAACACCTACACGAAAACAAAACTTAAAGCAAAACAATCCTCATATGGTTGAAATGAAACCTACTACAGAATACTGAAAAAAAAGATTAATCGATTTAAAGATTAAATACAATTAAATCACCTTAAAATTTGACATACCTACTTATTCCATTAGCTGGAAAGAGTGAAAAGGACAGAATAGGTTAAAAGATCAGTTGAGCATTAAATATCTCCGAGTTTAATAATTTCTTGATCACCACAAATTAAGGAATCAGTGAAGAATTATTTACTTAATATGAACGTATTGTCAAAATTGTTACGCTAAATACGGTGTCTAGTATCCCAAAAGAATGGTGAGTCAAATATATTGTAATAAATTTATTTGGGCGACTCCATCATTGCGAATTATTTCAATAATTTTATCCACTTTTGCGGAACTGGCTCGTAATTTTTGATGAAATTAATTGGTTGAGATAGGTACGTTTCTCCGCATCCAGACATTTTGTGAAAGTCAGTATCCCATTATTCGGTCCAATCTTGAAAGTCAATTACGAATTATTTCAAAATGAAATGCCAACATTTCAACAAGTTTTGAGATAAAAATCTTAGTATGTAAAATGACTCACTTGTTTAAACGAATTTTAAGTGTTGAAGTATTACAATAGAAAGTTGAATTCAATATTATATACAAAGCCATTGCTGTCTGTGGAGCTGCGTCCACGCTGGGTATTAGAGAAATCGAGCATTGGAAATATCCATATAAGAATGGGAGTGCTGATTATTTTTATAAAATATTTGCGTTTGATTGCCATATACTTTCAACTCATTATGAGTGCACTAACTTCTGACGCTTGAACAAGGTATATGTCATTTAAGAAAGTATAATCGAGACTAGATCCAGATCAGCGGATTCATAGGAAAGTTGTACTCACAAACCTATTGATAAATCTATTCTGAGGTAGAGAACGCTATCTGAAGATTAATTTAAAGTAAAATTGGTGTGTCGCATCATACTCGACACTGACAGCTACGAAACTAAGAATCTCCATTTCGTTATTCCAAAATCTCCATAAATCCTGTTCGTTATGCCGTTAACTCGTTATGCAGTCGCTATCCACTACCAACACTGAAAAACGAAATAGTTCAAGGTACAGTCAGATTTTGAGCTATATACGAGGGTGGGGTGAAAACTTTCCGGCCTGACCAAGAAAAACGATATTTAAAAATTTTTTTTGCTTTATTTTTCAACATAATCTCCATCAAAACAGATACATTTCTCATAACAGTGTTATAAGAGTTGATATTGATTTATAGTTTCGATGACTTCTTCGTTGCTCTTAAATCTTTTACCGCCATGCAATTTTTTGAAGTTAGGAAACTGGTAATAGTCGCTAGGTGATAAGTCTGGAGAGTAGGGAGGATGCGGCATTAATTCAAACTTCAATTCGTGGATTTTGGACATGGCAACAATCGACGAATACGCTGCTGCATTTTCGTATGAAACAAAATATTTTTCTTCGCCAAATGAGGTCGTTTAATTTCCACCTCGTCCTTCAAACGCTGCAATAAGTCTGCGTAGTATTGACCATTGATAGTCTTACCCTTTTCAAGATAATCAATGTATATATTTCCTCTCGCATCTAAAAGAACTGTAGCCGTAATCTTGTTTGTCAATGAAATTGTTCTTGCCTGCTTTGGAGTTGGTTCGCCCTTTCCAAACCACTGTTTTGACTATTCTTTATTTTCAGGAGTGTAGTGATGAACCCAAGTCTCATCAACAGTTTTGCATCGACGAAAAAATTCGTTCGGATTAAGCCTATGCAGCGCCAAATTTTGGGAAGCTCGGACACTTTTTACACCACCCTCGTATATACGTATAAAACGTATATACGAGTATATGGTTTCAATTACGTTTTATTGAATAGTATTGGCATTTACTTGCTGCAAATCCAATATGATAAAATATATGATGAATTCAAACTCTCGATCCTTTGATTCACAGTTTTATCAAACTGATATAACATTACATGTATTTCCATTTTATTGAATATTCTATTACATAATACAGTATTCTTTTAGCATTTGAAGAAGTCGTTTGTAACGACGAAACATGTCTTGCTATGTTGTCACTGAAGTGTAAATCAAAAGTTCAAGTGTTTGAATTTTGGTTTATATTCAATTATAATGGATTTACATCAAGTAAACGCCAACACTATTAAATATACTTGATATAACTGGCCATTATCAAAATCTTGAATATATTTTTGTAAGTGTGTCACATATTTGGACATGCCAACAGCATAAATGAAAAAACAGACATTGCATTCAAAAATGTTTTAATTAAGTCCTTCCCCTACAATAACTCCTAAGTTTTTAATGGAGATTTTGAGTTACTTATTTGTGGTGACATTTATTCCTTGAGTGTTGACGTATATATCAATATGGCCGTATCATCCAATTCGTAGAATATTTCTTATTTGGTTACTCGGCTATTGGGGCCATAAAATTAGGAACGCACAATCGTCATTCAAAATATCTATATTTCGGACAATATGCGGCCCTTCATCAAGATGCTTACAAAATGTGAAATTGAAAAAGTATTAAAAACAGGAAAGGTTCAAAAAAAAGAACATGAGAAAACTTACAGCTAACAAGTGTCACGAAACTTACAGGAACAAACCGCTTGGCGATTCCAACCTGTGACGGCAATTCGTTACAATTTACAAAAATTATATAAAAAATACATGAAGTGAACGTTACAATCCGCTTATTAAACAACGATAACATTATTATTATAACGATTATTTTCCATAAGGAGAGCGATTGAACTTGAAATCGCAATTCTTAGGGTTATTGCTCCATCTTTTTTGCCCCCCAAAAACGTTTCATCCTGTCCGAATGTTCTTTCTTCCGTTTATCTGTTCATTTTATTCCAGGTTGGTACGCGTTGATTTTTGCTCAAACTTCACATGTGCGATTTTATAGCGACACTCAGTGCGATCTTCGAGATTTTTTATATTGATGTTATAGATATTTTTGGACCTTCTTTAGCCATTCTGTTCCGCCTTCACTTTCTATACGAGGGTGGAGTGAAAAGTTTCCGGCCTGACCAAGAAAAACGATGTTTTAAAATTTTTTTTGTTTTATTTTTAAACACAATCTCCATAAACATACATTTCTCATAACGGTGTTCTAATTCAGTTATACCGTTTTGAACGTAGATTTGTCAAGCTCCTCGAAATACTGATTTACAGTTTCGATAACTTCTTCGTTGCTCACAAATCTCTTACTACCATTTTTTGAGGTTAGGAAACAGGTAATAGTCACTGGGGGATAAGTCTGGAGAGTAGTGAGGATGCGGCATCAATTCAAACTTCAGTTCGTGGATTTTGAACATTGCAACAATCGATGAATCGTGATGAAACAAAATATTTTTTTCACCAAATGAGATCGTTTGATTAGCACCTCGTCCTTCAAACTTTGCAATAAGTCTGCGTAGTATTGAGCGGTGATAGTCCTACCCTTTTCAAGATAATCAATGTATATAATTTCTCTCGCATCCCAAAAAACTGGAGCTATAACCTTGTTTGCCGATAAAATTGTGTTTGCTTCTTTGGAGTAGGTGTTTGGTCGAGCGTTTGCAAACGCGGCACCCATATTGCACCCAGCTTCTCCATGCTCAAATGGTTGTGAAAAATTTTTGGCACACGTTCAGCTGACATCCTACAGGTCTCAGCTATTTCATACACTTTCAATATGCGGTTTCCATTACTATTGGATGGATTTTCTCAATCATTTCTGAAGTTGTGACCTCAACGGGCCGTCCTGAGCGAGGCTCTCTGCGAGCACCTCCTCAGAGGTGCTCACACGACCCATTTTGAATTCAGAAACTCACTGCTTAATAGTTGAATATGATGAAGAGGAGTCTCCTAGTGTTGAATCCATTTATTTTTTTATTTTTTTTAGGTGTAAAAACTTTCAAATAGAAGTATTTGATGACAGCACGTTGTTCCAATTTTTCCACTTTCATGAAAACAACGGAAGAGTTTCGCGCTATGTGCTCTCAAACGCAAACTAACTTAGCGATTGGGCTGAAAATTTACATACAAGCTCAGTACGAACGGTACTGTAAGACGCCTCTCCAAAGGTATGCCTAGTGGCGCCATCTCTTGGTCAGACCGGAAACTTTTTACCTCACCCTCGTAATAATATCGTGTAGTTTCTTCGGTATTTTAGACTTTTTAATCCTGTAAACATGTTCAGAGAACTTTGCTGTTTTCCGATTTCTTCCGTTATTGTATTTGTCTTTTGATAAAGTTCGTTCTGAGGTCGTTTCATCTGAATGCCGTTTCTATTGATTGGCCGTAAACCTTCCTGAGAATTTTCCGTTCTTGTTTTCCTATTTCTCTAATTCTTGAATTACCGCCAATAAACGTTGTTGCAGCTGCGTAGATTGCTTCTGGAAGAATCGTTGTGTTATAATGCCTCAATTTGGCGCCTCTCACAATGCACTTTTGTATTATAGTACGCCCATGTTAGATTGAAGGCCCTTTGGAACTTAGTAATTGTTTGTTCATTAGCGATTCTTATTGAACCTGAGGACTGTACAACTTCTCCGAGGTATTTAAAATGGCCGATCAGCAGAATTTCACCATGTTTTATGATTAGTGAAGATTCATTTCTTGGTTTTCTTTTCATGTATCTGGTTTTATCATAAGGAATTTTTAATCCGGTTTTCTGCGCAATTTCATGTAGTTTTTCTACGGCGAGAATCGCTTCCGTTCTGTTCTCTGTGAGAATAGCTTTGTTCGCGGTAAGGATTCTGAACTATTCGCATGCGCAGTTTGAATTTTGGCGTTCGCGGATCACCCAGTTCCGAACTTTTAGTTACAGTTCCGTCTTCGCGAATAAACTGGGACTGGTTCAGAATCTATTCGGAATTGGTTCTAACGGTTCGAAGGATCAATCTAGAACTGTAAGTTCGGGACTTGCGCATTCACGATAGTTTGGCAATTTGTATTAAAGAAAATTATTTCTATGATTTGTTTATACATGCCACATGGTAACGAAACGGAAACTAACAGTTCGTTCACTTAAGTATCCTGTATTGCATTTGGCTGCAATTACCGTGTACTACATATTTCATATTTAATCAAACAAATTAATACATAATAATGGAAAGTAGAATATTGAACTATTCAAGAGGCAATGTATCTTCTGCCATAATAGAATCACGCTGTGTGGCCAGTTTTTCCAATAATTTATTTTTTGTTTCTAATAATTCATTTTTCTTCACTTTCTGCTGTAGTTTTCTCTCTTCAATATCTAGACGTTTAGCATAATATTCCTTCCTATCATTTCTGATTTCATTTAGAATTCTGAATTTCAGTCTTTTTCCTTCGTAATTCATCTTTTTGGGAGTTGCAACAGAAATAATTTTTTTTAATACTTGTTGAAGGGGTTTGTACGATAGTTTGTTTTATAAAATGCTTTAAAGAACTAATGGAAGATGACTTCCATTAGAAGTCTTCCATGACTTCCTCCACAGAATCTTCAGTTCTAGTATTCTCTTTGTCAGTGCATGGTATTGTAACAGTGTCAGATGACAATAAAAGTATTGGATTTATATTTTTTTTTACCTAGGATATTTTGCATTATATCGTAGTACTCGAACACTTTTCTTCCCTTTCCAGTCTTATTCATGTTGTCTACATATTTATTGTAATTTCTCTCAAGCACTTTCCACCTGTTTTCGCAATTATTTGGTGAAACATGTGTACTTGTGATTATTACCATTTCTTTTGCAATTTCTTCAAACATTCTCTTGAAGTTTTTTAATTGCATCGATCCGTCATGGTCCCTGTATTTTTGATACGATTCCAAGATAAGAATAGTGTTTTGGTGGGTCTATTTATAACTATCTTCTGGTTGTTTGGACATTTCTGAAATCTTACTATCACTAAATGACTAAACGTATCTTGCTATCTTGTGCTTTCGAAAATAAATAAATTGGAAAATGGTTGCTTACTTATAAGTCGACTTCAGCTGTGTCTACTTCATAGAATGATGTGTTATTGTATTGTTCTTTGATTAGAATGACAATTGCAGGCGGCATATTATTCGATGAGAACAACCGTGACTTGAAAATTCCCTAAACTAGTTCTAAAATCGTTCGCAGGTCGAAATAATTCCGAACCAGTTCATAACCGAGCATGCGTATTAAATCAATCACGAATCAGTTATGAGTTAGTTCTGAATCGGTTCAGAATTTTTACCGCGAACGAAGCTTATAATAATATCGTCTGCAAAAGCGAGACAATCGGCATTTATTCGATTTTTTTTGATACCCACTTGTATGCCCTCATATGAGGTTTCCAAAGCCTAAATTACTAATTAAATAACTATACGAGTATATATATATATATATATATATATATATATATATATATATATATATAACTCATTTGAATGCCATAATATTGTTGAAATGTTCAACAGTAATTGACGTCAGAATAACTTATAAAAATGGCATTGTGAAACCCGGAGCTGTTTGCACACGAAATGTCATGGTTGTTTAATTTTAGGAGAGTTCACCATCATGAATTTTAATGTCCAATATATAACTATTCTGTTAGGTATATCACTGTGTCCCATGAGTTTTAGATGTTCAAGTCAGATAGTATAACATTAGATATTCGAAATACCAAATTCTTCGAGGTTACTACTACAATTATAATTTGTATATTTTCTAAAATAGTTGCGATTGGAATATACTACTCTCAACCTTTTGCGAATACATTAGCGAAAAATGTTCAATAAAAAAATCTAGGAACAATAATGAATATTACTAGTTCAAAAAAATGCTTTTAATAAAGAATGCTGTATAAAACTTGAAAAAAATTCCTTGAAGATAAAATGTCGGTACTATCCAGGATATTCTACAGATCGATACAGAATTAATACTTGAATTAATTATCAAATAAATTTGTGTTCGAAAATTTACAACTAACTTGATTTTGCGTTAACATAAAATAAAGTAATTTCTATGGAAAGTATTCGGCGTAACTGTAATTAAATGACCAAACCGCAGATTATATTTCTGAGAAAGAACAGAGGATGACTGAGCATAAAAGGTATGATTTATGTCGAGCCACAGAGCAGTCACATTCGATGTGTAATATATGCCATATCACTTTGATAATGGCGACATGAATATTCACTGAAATGATACAGGTATTATTTTAGTTGATTTTTCATAAAAAATAATATTTTTCCTGAAGTTGTATTTTATTTTTTCAACTTATATACAACACTGTAAGTTAAACGCAAAGCTGATTGAACTAATATCTCGGAAAACGGGTTAGCATTCTGTTGGCCATCAACTCTAACTTCGCGTTCACTCATTTGTCAAATCAAATAACGCACTTTTCTCCCGCCTCCTGTTACACACTTCCGTCCCGTTTCACGAAATCCTACGCATTGCATTAAAGCCAAGAGGGAGACTTTGAATGTTACGCGACATAAAAGGGAAATTGTTTATTTTCGAAAACGGAATCGTGAATCTGCGTTTTTTTTTTTGAATATTCACCGATTCATACATCATATACATTCATTTATATTGAGCAAGTGGTGCAGGTGTATTCTGCACTAAACCACTTCAGCTGTTTTACTTATTTTAATTTATTTTATTTTTTTCCTGTAATAAACTGTTGAGAAACATATTTTTTGTTTTATTTTGTTTGGATTGATCAGATCCTGAAACAAATACTAAAATGTTTTTTCTGTACCATTGTTCGTCTTTTGAACGTCAAAAATAAATATTTTTCTGCTGTATCCCACCTCTTAGTACTCTATAATTAGTAAAGTTATCTTAATGCAATTTAAAATAATTATGTTCGACAATATTAGCAACACCATGTATGTATGAATTTTGTAATGGAGTACTAAGAAAAAATTTCCAAGTAAAATTTATTATTATTACTATTATTATTAATGTATAGAGTATTTCCTGAATAACCAGGAAATAGTTATTTGAAATTGCTGGTTAAGTTTTTTTTTTGGAAAAAAACCAACTTAAAGACCCTTTTACAGTTTATTATTATTTTCAGATGTTCAAATTATCCTAGTATACAACAAGTTGCAACGTTCTGAGGGTGGGGTTTGTTCAAGTCTTAAAATTTCACTTTGAAGAGCCACTCAATGAGAATATCCTACAAGGAGTTAATTCTAACGGGTGTTTTTTTTAGAGGTATAGAACTTTAAGTTGGCATTACTGTTGAAGATGACGACTGATTTAACAGCTGAGAAGTGATTTATTCTCAGTTTGGTTTGGCAATTCATCATAAATAGACTCACGCCTGAACAACGCTTGCAAATAGTGCAATTTTATTTCGAAAATAATGGTTCTGTGCGGAATACGTATCGTGCACTACGTCCATTTTATCGACGTAGCACTTCTGGTTGAATGGCTACGTCAACAAACAAAACTGCCACATTTGGAGTGAAGATAATCCTCAAGTGTATGTCAAAACACCTTCACATCCAGAAAAACTGACTGTTTGGTGCGCTTTATGGGCTGGTGGAATCATTGGTCCGTACTTCTTCAAAAACGATGATGGCCAGAACGTTACAGTCAATGGTGATAGGTATAGCCATGATTATTAACTTTTTCATTCCTGAGTTGAACAACTATGATGTCCAGGAGCTGTGGTCTCAACAAGACGGCGCAACATGTCACACAGCTCGTGCCACAATCGATTTATTGAAAGACACGTTTTGTGACCGCCTTATTTCACGTTTTGGACCTGTGAATTGGCCTCCAAGATCTTGTGATTTAACACTGCTAGACTACTTTCTGTGGGGCTATGTAAAGTCATTGGTCCATGCGGATAAGCCACAAACGGTTGACCATTTGGAAGACAATATTCGCCGTGTTATCGCCGATATAGGGCCACAAATGTTGGAAAGAAGCATCGAAAATAGGACGTCTAGATTGGACTACATCCGAGCCAGCCGTGGCGGTCATATGCCAGAAATCACATTTAAAATGTAATGCCACAAGATTATCTTTCGAATAAAAAAAAATTCTTGTCAATTGAATGATCCATCGTTGTTTTATTGCAATTTAAAGTTCTATATATCTAAGAAAAACACCCTTTATCTTACAGACGTTTCGTCCTGCGACATTTATCTTCAGTAACTACATGGAGATGTAGTTACTGTATTGTGTTGTGCTCATATTTCATTTCCTCTTGATAGGTTTTCAGCTTATTCAAAGAATAAGAATATATACATTTGTATTGAATTATCTCATAGTTTTATTCGGAGAGAGATTAAAATTTAAATATCAAGAAGTATGTATAATTGATATAACTGAACATGTGGAAAAGTTATCTCATTTGAAATATTTTTAAATGAAATGGTATAAAATGGATAAGCTATCATTTTTTGAATGAACATTTCGTGGTGTTTTATGGTAACGACTCTAGTGCAATCTATATATTGATGGATAATTCCGATCATCCCCTGCAATTTATAGTGGCTATTAAAATCCCTAACGTCGTTAAAATTTCCATGTGTCAATACGCAGTTGAAACTGTCATGACAATAAATGGAGCACTCAAAGTGAGCAATAAGAAAAATATATTAACTTCTGGTTTGATGTTCACCCAACAAAGTCTCATTGAAATTGAGGTTTTTAGATTCACATTGTTTTATCTGTTTTGAGCAAGGAAAAATAGTTTAAAAGAAACAAAATATGTCTGGATTCCATAATTTTTTTATTCTTCAAAGTAACACAATCGTTTTCGACAAGTACATATTTTTTGAATGAATGTTGGAGCAGTTATCTCATAAATATTCGTGAAATATAATTTTCAGAAGAAAATAATACTAAAATGTTTTTTTTTTCTGTATCATTGCTCGTCTTTTAGATGTCATAAATAAATATTTTTCAACAATTAACATTGAATACTCTCTCCAACAAACTCCACACATTGCCAATCACTTCTTAACTTAGCATTTAGTGGATGTCCATTCCATGTTATTTCAAATAACATACAGAATCGGAAAATAAGGTACGACTTTCTGAAATCATCGAAAATCGAAGTGCTAAAAGTATATGAAAGATCTCAAATTATTCATTGTTTTAATAAAATAGTAAATGATTATTACAGAAAGATTTTTCTATCTTTTCTTCCCTTCTGCAGTATTACAGATGGACTTGTATGAAGGTACCCCAATAATTAATAAATAGGCAGTGAACTTAATAATTCTTACGATCAATAACAACTGATATATGATAATAGTAGCTATAAATATTTACACAATTTCAACATACACTAGAAAATAAGACACTCAGTTGTTGAAACTAGTTCTAAGAAAGATTGAAAATAGTAGACATTGAAATTTTTCATACAAAATTAAATGTCCATGAATTTTTTCAATCATCAACATCCTCCTTGGGGAAATACAAATTTTAGAAGTACAAAAAAACATTCGGCAAAAGTCTTATGATTATTATAACCGGTACAGAGTTTGCCTTACAAATTCATTAAAATTATTAAATTTATTAAAAATTTATTAAAGCAGTTTGAAGTGGTATTGGTTTCAATTTAGAAATTATGAAAATTGAATTTCAGAACATGGTTGATTTTTATTCAATTTCCAATCGAAAAATGTCTAGAAAAATTTGTGTTTTTGTGAAGTGTTATTGTAAATAATGGTTAGGACATTTCTAAAGTGACTTTTCACTTCAATCGAAATGCTCAGTGAAATTTCTTCATTTGTCCGATAATTTCTGCTGAATTTAAATAGCAACACTGGAAGTTTGCTTTATATTCTTGAAATGAGTATAGCAGCTATAAGTATGTATGTTGATTTCACATAGACGCTGGAACCGGATTTTGTCCACGTGATACCCAATCTAACCTGGTCTGGATACCTACAATCTTTCTCTGAAAAGGAATAATAATTATCATCATCGTGGTAAATGCTATTGACACAGAATTACGTCATTTTTGTATCTTTACCAGATCGGATTTCAAATTATCCCAAAGATTCGATGAGTAAGATATATCAGCGGTATAATTATCAAGTTATGGCAATATTTCTGAACATATATATATATATATATATATATATATATATATATATATATATATATATATATATATATATATATATAAATTAAAGTTTAGTGTGCTTCGATAACATAGATCATTAGCCCTACGATACATATTCACATTATATTTTAATTGCATATTATTTCATAAAAAAATATTATAAATCACATTTAGATCAAGCAGAGAAGATTAATATTTTCCAAAAATTTGATTGTACTATGCTGTTCGAATTAATTGGGGCAAACATTTTTTTTCTTTGTTTGAGTTACTGTAGTAAGTATATGAGTACCAGGGTGGCCCAAACACCCTCAACAAAAAGTACCGTGCGTGGACTGTGGACGACTGGAAGAAGGTGGTTTTTAGTGATGAGACACATTTGTTTGTTCAAGGGTACAAATCAAGTGTTGTTAAATGAAGTGATGGGGACATTTTGCGGCCTGCTCACATACAGCAAACAGTGAAACATCCTTCGAAACAAATGTTTTGGGGTTTTTCACAACCAATGGCATTGGACGATTAGCTCATATAACAGGGATGATGAATTCAGTGAAATATATAGAAATATTGCACACTAGGATTGTCCCATTTATGGAAACGTTTGGTGGAACATTTCAGCACCACCTGGCTCCCTGCCACAATTCCAAACAAGTGCAGGTCTTTATGCGTGAGAATGAAATAGAAGTACTCGATTGGCCGGGGAATTCGCCTGATCTCAATCCCATTGAGAATTTAGGGAATATTTTAAAGAAACGACTGGCAAAAATGAATTGCACTACAAAAGAAAAAACGATTATAAGTGCCATTCAGGTGTGGTTTCATGATGACGAATTGTAGAAAATCTGCGCTACGCTAGTGGAATCGATGCCTAGACGAGCTCAAGAAGTTATTTCTGCGAAAGGAGTACATACTTCATATTAATATGAAGAATTTGCCCTATTTTGTACGTATATACTTCATTAAAATGTAAGATTTTACGAAAACATTGTTTTTTATCATTTGTCCGAATTAATTCGAACAGCATAGTAGATTCCAGTTTCTCAGATTCTTGTCCTAGAGCCTTTTGGAGGGCGGTCGTCATACCAGTTTGTTCCCGTGGGAGATGGTACTTTGGGTAGTTCAGTAGGATGTAATTGACGTTGATTTTTTGATCGCATTCAGTGCACATTGGAGCGTTTTCTTATTTGAGCAAATGGGCGTGTGTGAATCTAATACAGCCTAGTCGAAGTCGAGATATTTTGACTTGATGTTGTCGATTGTCGGGTAGAGTCATCACTTGCAGTGGATTAGGTTCAATTTGCTTCAAACACGTATTTGTTTGTAGCCAATGTGTTTTCCATAAAGAATCAACTTGATATGATACAGATATTTTTATATCTTCTATTGTATGATTCTGGAGCCATCTGCCTGAATTCTTGGATACCAATTTTGCTACGATATCTGCCTGAGAGTTCCCATCAATTCCAGTATGTGAGGGAGTGTAAATAAAAATGATTCTTCTACCTACACTCTCAATTTGTTGACGTAGGTTATTGATCTCAATAACTATGTCATTGTTGGTATACATTCTCTGGAGTGAGTGTAATGCAGATAGAGAATCGGCGCAGACACAATATTTCTTTACTGGAGTGTTTTCATCCAAAATGAAGACTAGTGCTTGATATATGGCCATCAGTTCACCAGTGAATTTAGATGACTTATCTATGCGGTACATATTTACAACATTTGGAGTAACCACTGAAAGTCCAATATGATTGTTAGCTTCGTTTTTGGAAGCATCAGTATAAACAAAAATTTATTCTCTATATTTGTCCAAATATCCGGCAAATATCCTTAGTATTGTCGAAGGATGAACTTCTTTTTTATTGTACTCTGAAAGTTGTAGTTCGATTTGAGGGTTTACTCTGGTCCAAGGTGCAAAGTGTAAACCAGAATGCATGATGTTTGTACTGACCATATTATTGAATTGGGAAAGTTTTTATGAATCAAAGAAACGTTTTTGTTTTCAATAATATCAATTGAGTTGTTCCATTTGGTGAAATGTTGCTAAATGTATCGTATGATTCGAAATACTTTGCTAATTCCACAAAATTCGTGAATACACTCACCATATGTTTCGGGCTAATTGTCCATTATCGAGACTTCAATAGAAATGTTGTACAAAACAAGTGTCAATGCAATAATTGAATGACATATTTGTATTTACAACTTTGGGAATTTAGCCAAGAGCACAAATTTCACTATAATTATTCTCATAAAATGCATGAAATTGCAACCACTGTTTTATTCTATCATTTTCTGTTAATAAGCATACTAAAAATTATGCCTTTCGTTTTCAACCACTCAGTATAAATTTCATCGATTATTTCTTCTGAATATTACTGGATACACACATATCTATTTGAAGTACCCGTTCAATATGGCTTAATAAAAGTTTATTTCAAATATATTGAGGTTATTTACGAATAACTAACTGAAGGAATTCCTGTTTGCTGGTTTTATATTGCAAATTATAAACTAGAGTGTCTGGTTCAACATATTCTATCTTCTTGAGTGTAACAGCTTCTTCTAGTTATTGTGTAAGTTGACAATTCGTGAATACAAATATTTACCACAATAAATTGGGAAAAAGATTAGCTATAGGGAAGATGAAAGAAATATTTGTGAGGGCTGAGTAGAGTTAACTCAAGTTTAAATCGATGACTTTGGCGAATCAACTTTCCAAGAAGAACTGAATGCCATATTTTCATATCATTCTCTTCATATCATTTTCTATCGTATCATTTTCACATCATTTATATTTGCTTTTCAAATCTAAAATGTCTGATAAAATAAATCTTTTGAAAAGAATAGGAAAACATCTGCCGACATATGTGAAATTATTGTTGTTCAAATCAATAATAACGCCACATTTTGAATAATACTCCACATTGTTATTCGGTTTGTCTAAGGAAAAAATTCAACAATAACAGAAGTTACAGAATAGAGCCATTTAATGCGAATAATGTTGAAGTGCAATAGCTATACCCCCGTTAAAAATATGTTATTGAAAATTTTTGGGATACGTGCAATGTGACATGTTTTTTCTGCTTGTAGGGTTTGTACGAGGTTTGTTCAAAGTCCATTTTTTCCCATTCACAGTAATTCCTTTAAGATATAATGCACTTATGCCAGGACTTCCTCGAAGCATTTCTGAAGTTCGCTTTTTATAAATTATTCTATTATAAATTAAAATTTTGTTCCGATTTTTATTATTATAATCATCTTTTATGTCTACATAAGCTATAAATTTCGACCGTGTTACACTGACCGAAAATGTAAATTGAAATGTTGAATAAAAAGTACAATCTATCAGGTACTTGCAAGACTGCAAGACTTTGCAAGACTCTTGCAGCAAGACCAAGACCAAGACCAAGACTCACTGTGCAAGACCAAGACCTAAGTCTCGTCTTAGGTCTTGCTTTGGGCAACACTAAAATTGTTTGGGCTAAACAATAATTTACGTGTTCATAATGAACACGTAAATTATTTTTAAAATTTTACAGGAATCGCATATCTTTTTTGCTTTCTTTCAACATTTCTCTTCCTTTAAACTTTTTTCTTCTCTTTTCTTTCAGTAGATTGTTGAGAAAATACAAAATATTGAAGAAAGATATCGCATACCTGCTAACTTGATGCAAATTCAAAATTACATTTCAAACTTGAAGATTTTTCTTCAAGAAGCTGCGTAATATTGAAAAACAGTGAAATATTGAAGTTTCAAATATTAAATGGAAACTATTGATATTGAATGGAAATTAAAGCACTTTGCTTAAGTTTCACATATCATATGTTTCGTGTGGTTAGCCAATTATCAAGTATACAACAATAATACTCAAGTAATATTGTCTAGTAGTATAAGTATTTAGTAAGTATATCAGTAATATTGTTGTATACTCTTGATAATTGGCTAACCACCTGAATCCTATGTAAAGTTGTTAATATATTCAGTGAAACTTATGCCAATAGTTTTAATTTTAATTGTGTTATTTATTAATTCATTAAATATGAATTTTAAATGGACATGCGAAAATAAAAACAACGAATGACTGAATATCAAATATCGTTGAAGATATTTGTTTTTGTAAATTTTGACACTAACGCGCATTCAATGATAGGAATATTTGTGGCGTATAAAAAAGGTACATTATCGATTTCCAGACCGATCGAAATACTTAAACTTACCGATGTATGTAAGGCTGTTATAGTTGATATTGTTTTTGACTAGGGGATAAACCAAACCAATCGCCTTTTTGAAGTTTTTCTTTACTATCGTATTATCTATCATTTCAGGATTATAATTATTATTAACGGCTATTTGCTTAATAAAATTTTTCTCGGTGTTGAAATTGGTTCTAGAAAGAGGAATATTTACTAATCGATGTATCAAACTATTGAAAGCTGCCATTTTGTGTTGAAATGGATGCATGGAAGTATTATGTATAATACTATCTGTATGTGATGGTTTATGGAAAATTGAAAAACTATGTTTGTTATCCAGTTTCATTATTTTAAGATCTAAAAAATCAATAGAGTTTTCTTTCTCAAGTTCCAAAGTGAATGTAATTTTAGGGTGTAACGAATTAATGAATGTATGAAAAGTGTGGAGTTGCCGAAGAGTACTAGTGTAACAACAGATAATATCATCTACATATCTATACCAATAAATAAATTGACTACTAATGGGGTGACAATGAATTAGTTTTTCCAAATTATCCATGAATATTTCAGCCAACAAGGGACTAAGTGGATTTCCCATTATTAATCCTTCAGTGCTACTATAAATTAGGTTATGGAAACAAAAATAATTTTTTTCGAGACATAATTCCAGAAGCGACAGGATATCGGATTTTATCAAAGGATTTACAAGATTGTTATCAAGGAATTTTTGTGTTAGGATACAAGGATTATTGGGTGGGATACTTGGAAAAAGGTTAACGACATACCAAGACATCAATTTGGAATTACCTGGTAAATAGATATTTTCAATTTTACTGACTAAATCATAAGAATTTTTGATTGAAAATTTTGGTTGAAATTAACAATAATTTTTGATTATTTCTATCAAAAAATGAGATAGAAATACTGAAGGAGCTGTAGTGAATGAAACTACTGGTCTAATTGGATATCCTGGTTTATGTAATTCGATTGAAGAGTAAAGTTGTGGTATCATTGGATTCGAAACAATGAGTTTATAAATATCTTTATTCTGAATCAAAATATTCGTACTTCCGACGGCAGCTTTTACATTTTTCTGAAATTTAGTGGTTGGGTCATTCTTCAATAACTTATAGTTACCAGCGTTAAGAAAATCTAAGGTTTTTTGTGAATAATCACTCTTATTCAATGCTATAACCGTATTACCTTTGTCAGCTTTAGTGAATATGATATCATCCGAGAGGATTTTTTGCTTGATTGACATTACAATAGACATTTCCGATGATTTGATGTGGTAGTTGTTATATTCATTTTTTACAACACAGCTGTTTCAGTATCGACGGCAAGTTGTTGAAAATTACTAGTTGATCGAGTTGATGTATCGGCCTCATCAATTATTAATCTAATTTCCATTTCAAGATATACATGCACATTACATATATAGATACGGAAAGATGCAAAATCCGCATCCAAAAAGCCGTTTGAACATCTAGACAAAGAACTATTCCAACAGATTCTATATCTGAAATGACTCCGCCGTAACTGGATTGGCGTTAATCTTCTCGAGGCATTAAGATAACTGAAATACCCTTGAGGGGCAACATCTATCGATTCCATCCTTTCCCATGTCTTTTCTTCGCATTGAAATCCGGTCTCGTAAGTGATTTACTATTATGCTTACCTGCGCATCGAAAGTTCGAGTTATTCACATTGAGAACGAACTGTAGGTTACATCTTGAATCTGCTGGACATAATTCTTCAGAATTAAATGTGACCTCATCATTTACAGTTATACCACTACATATTTGACTCTGACTTGCGCTCTGGCTGCTCGCGCAAATGGTTACGTCTCCGTAGTCGTTTCCCTTAAACTGAAAATAACAAGGTATTATGCAAAGGTTAAGTTATTATTAGATTTACAGCAACGGTCTTGTCTTTTGCAGGCATGACCAACTTAAGAGCCTCGGGCTGGATACGGCCCACGTAATGCGTTTATTTGATCCGCGAACAAATTTTTGATATTATCACTTAAATTTTTAACAATTATAACGTACTCTCCTATGAAATGTTAGCGATAATACTGGCTAGCTCTAAAATTAAGGAAAAGTATATAAATTCACCTGATTTATGTACAAAATAGACAGTGAAACTAAATTATTTTGTTTAATATTCCTATTGAGGATCTTTTGATTCTAAAGGCTGTTTTTTTAGAGGTATAGAACTTTAAGTTGGCATTACTGTTGAAGATGACCACCGATTTAAGAGCTGAGAAGTGATTTATTCTCAGTTTGGTTTGGCAATTCATCATGAATAGACTCACGCCTGAACAACGCTTGCAAATAGTGCAATTTTATTTCGAAAATAATGATTCTGTGCGGAATACGTATCGCGCAAATTTTGTTTAGCGATGAAGCGCACTTCTGGTTGAATGGCTACGTCAACAAACAAAACTGCCGCATTTGGAGTGAAGATAATCCTCAAGTATATGTCAAAACACCGTTACATCCAGAAAAACTGACTGTTTGGTGCGCTTTATGGGCTGGTGGAATCATGGGTTCTTACTTCTTCAAAAACGATGATGGCCAGAACGTTACAGTCAATGGTGATCGGTATAGAGCCATGATTACTGAGTTTTTCATTCCTGAAGTGAACAACCATGATGTCCAGGAGCTGTGGTGTCAACAAGACGGCGCAAAATGTCACACAGCTCGTGCCAAAATCGATTTATTGAAAGACACGTTTGTTGACAGCCTAATTGCACGTTTTGGACCTCTGAACTGGCCTCCAAGATCTTGGGATTTAACACCGCTAGACTAATTTCTGTGGGGCTATGTAAAGTCATTGGTCTATGCGGATAAGCCACAAACGCTTGACAATTTCGAAGACAATATTCGCCGTGTGACACAAATGTTGGAAAAAGTTATCGAAAATTGGACGTCGAGATTGGACTACATCTGAGCCAGTCGTGGTGGTCATATGCCAGAAATCATATTCAAAATGTAATGCCACAAGATTATCTTGTGAATAAAAAAAGTATTCTTGTCAATCGAATGATCCATCGTTGTTTTATTGCAATTTAAAGTTCTATACCTCTAAAAAACACCCTCTACAATTACAATATGTAATGGAAATTTTTTGAATTTTATGAAAACTTCAAATTATTGATCGAAATGAGAATTAATTGAGAAAAAAATTTTGTCATGGAGAAAAATCGAGATTGAAGATCTCTCTTAGCCTCGAGATCAAGATTTCTTCCTGCTTCGTCAGAATGTCTATTTCCACTTTCCGATTATTCAGATTGGATGTAAATGATGGAATCCAACTCCTAGAGAGCCACTCGTTATTTGTGGGAACCTTAACTAGTAACTCCATAGGATATACGCTTACAAGCGCACTAAGAATTTATAGAAGTATAACATATTATATTTAAAAACCAAGAATTCTCTTAGCAATGTAATTTTTGAACGAGATCTCATTCAGAAAACTTAATATCAGTTAACATGAATTTTTAACCGGGATATACTCTCTACTTACATCGGTGCAGTTCGAACTACGAGAATTCCATGCGATACGATCTCAGCAAATATTTATTTAACCAGTGTACAAGTACACAATTACTCGCATATGGTCTCAATGTCATCAATTCAATGTTCAAGAGATGCTCCTTACACTCGAGGTTACTATGACTTGGTCACAATATCAACTTGGGATTTAATGAAAAAATTAAAACTTTTTGAAATGAAGCCAGTCTTTTTGAAGTGAGAACTTCTTTAGTCGCGTTGAGTACCTTTTGGTAGGTGAAAATCTTATGCGTTTTTGTCACCGACATATGAGGTATACTGAGCGCGTTGGACGTTTTTGAATTTTTGAATTTCAATAAAACAATTTTATTTCTTACTTTATATGCCAATAAGCCCATTTTATGATTGAAAGTACAAAAAGTCAGGTACCTTTTGGTAGGTGAAAATCTTATGCGTTTTGTTACCGACATGTGAGGTGTACTGAGCACGTTATTGAATTTTTGAATTTCAATAAAACAATTTTATTTCTTACTTTATTTGCCAATAAGCCCATTTTATGATTGAAAGGACAAAAAGTCAGGTACCTTTCGTTAGGTGAAAATCTTATGCGTTTTGTCACCGACATGTGAGGTGTACTGAGCGCGTTGTACGTTTTTGAATTTTCGAATTTCAATAAAATTATTTTATTTCTTACTTTATTTGCTAATAAACCCATTCTATGATTGAAAGTACAAGAAGTCAGGTACGTTTTGATAAGTGAAAATCTTATGCATTTTTGTCACCGACATGTGAGGTGTACTGAGCACGTTATTGAATTTTTGAATTTCAATAAAACAATTTTATTTCTTTCTTTATTTGCCAATAAGCCCATTTTATGATTGAAAGTACAAAAAGTCAGGTACCTTTTGGTAGGTGAAAATCTTATGCGTTTTTTCACCGACATGTGAGGTGTACTGCGTTGGACATTTTTGAATTCTCGAATTTCAATAAAATTATTTTATTTCTTACTTTATTTGCCAATAAGCCCATTCTTTGATTGAAAGAACAGAAAGTCAGGTACGTTTTGGTAAGTGAAAATCTTATGCGTTTTTGTTACCGACATGTGAGGTGTACTGAGCACGTTATTGAATTTTTGAATTTCAATAAAACAATTTTATTTCTTACTTTATTTGCCAATAAGCCCATTTTATAATTGAAAGTACAAAAAGTCAATGTGCAAACAATGCAAATAATGTTAAAAATCAAGTACATTGAAATTTATATAAATACCAATACCATCCATAAATAATATAAATGTATATTAGTTGTTATTTCAATTGAATTTAATTTTTATTTTGTCATGATCTCGCACAATCATATATTTGAATAATAAAAATCCATATAAACATGCATATAATTGTTGCTGGGAGTGTCAATAAATGTGAAAACCAGATTGATGTTGATAATTTCAATTTAAACATTTTAAAATTTATATGTACAAAATGTACAAGCATAAACGTGCATATCTTACTCAGGTTTCGAATCCACTATGAATGAGATGTATTTTAAAATGAACACTCTTCTCTTTGTAGAATTATAATATAAAAAGACTCATCTTTCCGAAATATAATACTGATATTTCTAGGTATTACAGGTTTTAGGCAATCAATACTTATCTTCAATTTGATGTGATTGAAAGTAAATAGAAAGTTTTTTTTTCTGAAGAGAAATTTATATTTTTCCTCAAAGTTTATGTGTTCCTCGTCATTAAGGATAATAAGTAATTCATTGATATAATCTAATGTATCAAGACAAATATGAAGAAGGGACTCGCAAGGTTCAAAAAATATTCACTCGCAGTTAATAACTATTATATTTCAATACATATCGAAACTTTGTTTGTTTTGGGAACATTACAATTTATTAATGAAAGTTACATGTAAATAATAATTGTGTTTTTGGTATGAAATGACTGTTATTACTAAGAACTTATAGCAAGGTGTCTATATACTTATTTTACCAATGATTCGAAACCAAAACTCTACTCTGTATTTTATCACTATTTTCAGTAATATTATTTTACTAAAATTAAGTAGAAGAAACTTACGTTGAAAACCTACACATTTTTCTATATAACAGCCGTTTACATATGTTTCAAGGTTATTGCCTATCGTCAGAACGGCGTAGTTCAAGTTGAAGATGAAAGTACTTGAAGAGATATATAAAAAATTAATATATAAAACACGAAACACAGTTTCGTACACGTTTTATACACCCAAGACATATTGGGAAGAGTCAACACAACGTTGCAGACGACAATGAAATACCGTCCGGCTATTGTGAGACTTTTATAGCTTCTGGAAATCCCAGACAATCTTAACGATAAAAGAATTATTCTAGAATAATTCTTGATTCTAGAATAATAACTTGAACTACGCCGTTCTGACGATAGGCAATAACCTTGAAACATATGTAAACGGCTGTTATATAGAAAAATGTGTAGGTTTTCAACGTAAGTTTCTTCTACTTAATTTTAATTTGCCTGCATTGAATATAGAATAATTCTTTTATCGATATTATTTTACATTTATTTGATTACTTATTATCTTATTTCTGAGATTTTTCTAAGATATTTTTCAAACTTCAATTTTAAAAATTATTCAAAGTAGCTACATACCTAATTATTCAAAGTTCAATAGTAATTGTACCATTACCAATAATTAAATGTACAATTAATTATCTATCATTATATTTCCATTCAAGTTCAAGTTGAATGAAGGGGGAAAACTTTTTTCTACTTTGAAAATGATTGAATATAGGCTGATCATTTGGTGAAACATGGTTTTACGTGAATTTAATAAAAAGCACTTGGCTGAGTTTCATTAATATTAATTGCTGGACATTTGTTTTGGGTTGTTACAGCATTTTCAGAAGTTGAACTGTTGTATTTCGTTGTGTTTACTGTTAACTTTCGAAAGTCTAACTTCTAGAGAATGGAGTACACCATCGAAAAAATGTCAAGTAATCAATATTATTTTGTGAAAAGAACATCGAGTCAACTGCTTTTTTTCAATTTATCACATGGCGAATTTTAATTGTTCGTCAAATAGAAATAGGTGGAAATAATTCAAAAACAAGTAGAACGGTGATATATGAGACAGTTAAACTGAATTATATATATTGAAATACTTTCAGAAGATGCTCCAATACTTTCATATTTGTTGTAATATCAAAAATTCATAATACCTTCAATTAAATTGGATTGAAAAAAGTAGTATACCTACTGCATAACTATACTAATTCCTAGATTTAGTGTACCTCATTTTTTGCGAACATTGTACTTCTTTCAACATTGTACTATTGTCGAAAAATAGCGTTTCATTTGAAATACACCTCACAATACACATCGAATTATTTTAAAATATTATCGCCGAATGAATATTCCCTGTTTATCAACGTGTTGATAATTATTATTCAACTATTGGTTAATAATTCATTTAGTTACAGGGACTATTAAAAATATTTTATTTTTCGAAGTAATAGGCAGTTCATTGATCGGTTATTTACTCAAATATTTCTAGTAATCGTGCATTGTCAATGCCGAAGTCAGTGCTGGCGATAAGGAATTTCGACTTTCTTTTCAATCCATCATTTTATTGTAGAAACAATTGTATAATGCGATACGGTGGAATAAAGGAAACGGTTGTCTCTTTCACTCAAATTTATCGTTCCAAATAACCTATTGGAAGTAGTAAACCGGAAAATTTGCAGGAATTTAATTTTACTGTTCACGAGGAATGGAAAAAAATGGGTATTAGAGTCTCGCTTCTAAGGTCATAGTTTTCTAGAAATTCCGTTTGTTTTTCATATTAACTTCCACAAAAATATGATTAAATTGAATAACCAAGTAAATTGAAGTTAACGCTTTATATATATATATATATATATATATATATATATATATATATATATATAGTTATCATACTTCGACTAGAAAAGAAAACAATATATATTTTAAAAAATAAATTAAGTATCAAGACAGAGAGAATAGTGAGAAAAGATAAAATTTGTTGGAAAGGTTTGTGTTTATATAGTTTGTTTTTATGTTACCAGAAATATTCATTGTAGTTTAAATTGGCTTACTACATAATTTCCATTTGATAAATTGATTCTACACACTATCCCAGATAATCGAATACTAGAGTACTTATATGAAAAATAAATTGAAGTGCTTTAAAATATATTATTGGGTCCAAGCAGTTTCACACATGATACAAAATACTATATTGCAAATTGAATACCATTATGTTGTTAACCTTCAGCAAAGAGTAGTAGTACTCATTATCTCATTTGTTTTGTGGTAATTCATTGTTCTAGGTCATATAGAAAGAATTTCATTGTTTTAAAACACATCTAGAGAAGTAGTTTCTACATCTAGCTATATAGCAAATGAATTGAATGTTCAGAGCTAAAGCGTCTATTTCTATGTTTGATATGGTCAATAAGAGTATTCTGATAGAATAGTACTGATTATAATAGTGTTTTGTAGAATTACTTGACAGAATGTTGTGATGAAACATGCAATGTTCAACATTAAGTCAGGTCTCAATATACACACATAACAGTTGTTTTCATAATTTCATTCATTTTGTGGTAACTAATTTTTGTTCTAGGTCATATAGAAAGAATGCAATGAAGAAAAACATCTATATTTGTTGATACATCTAGGTATAAAGCAGCTGAATTGAATGTTCAGAGCTAAAGTTTAGCATTGCTTGTATGTTTAATATCATCAATAAGTGTATTTGACAGAATACTACTTATTATTATAGGTGTTTTGTAGAAAATACTTGCACAGAATAATGAATGGAACATGCTATGTTCAACACTAAGTCAGTATCAATATACTACATAACCATGAGATTGAACTTTACTTTTACCTCTCAAAAGAAACATGATTGAATAAATTTGAATCAAACTGTTAGGCTTTATGCATCATAAATTATGAAACATTAAGTCAAGAGTTTGATTTGGGATTCTTTACTACACAATTCATTATTCAAAAATTGTGTTAGTTAGTTACGAGCTTCATTTCAATATAAAAAATTTAATCTCAATTTAGTATAAGCAATTTAACAATGAAATATCCAAAACACAATACTTCGATCATAAAGATGCAGAAAGATTGTTAGAACACCAAGTTAATTGCTGAGCTTGCTGTATTGAATTGAAAATTCAATACAGTAGTGAGAGATAATTCAAAACAGTAGTAAAATATTGTTATTGAGACTAGTAGAATAGATAACATGATAACTGAAGGGAATGATAATTTGTATATTATATGGAAAAAGAACAAGAAACTTCAATCTTCATTGATGTTGTACTATGTATTTTCTTGAAAACTATAAGGCTGACTCTAAATAAGCAGATATGGATCTGAGTAAAAGTTGAAAATGTTTTCTATAGAACATAAAATTCAGTGAAATATATACCAATGGGTGAAATATTTATGTTCTATTGATGTATTTTATATATTTATTCGTTTAGAAAATGGAATACCAACAATAGCATTCACACATTGAAAAATAAAGAAATGATAATGTATATATAACTAATACTTCATACATGCGCATATATAATTAATCTCTAACTAAATCAATGATGAATACTTAAATAAGCATTTGTGACCTGAGTTGAAAGCTTGGAAATGTTCAACATAATCCATCATAAATTCAGTGATATATACCCATTGGTAAATATTTATGTTCTATTGATGTATCTTATATATTTATTCGTTTAGAAAATGTAATACCGACAATTATGAAACCAACAATAGAATTTACATTGAAAATTAAAGAAATGATAAAGCATTTATAACTAATACATCTTATATTGTATATATAATTATGCTCGAACTAAATCAATGATCAATATATATTATATCCATATATTATTTTCAATATTTAATACAATAAAAATTGATAAATTTTTCAATTATATTCAAAACTGAGTTAGATAACTGCAAAACCACCTTTATATTATTGCATTCAGATTTGATAAGTGTAGCTAAATGACTGAGTTAGTGTTGAAATTATCATTATTCATGCCTTTTTCTATACCCTTGTTCTGTATACCTTGTATTCTGTATATATTTTTTTCATGAAAATTGTTGCAAAAAAATTCAGCACAAATATCGTTCGGGTAAAACGAAATGATTGCATTTTAATATTTTTTAGATGAAAATATATACAATATGAAAAATTGTATAATTAACGTATATGATCAACAACCTGTATAATTTTACAATTCAGTTCGAAATCAACAGTGGAAATCATGTAATCACACCAACAATCCAACAGTTGTATAAACACTTTCTAAATCAATTTGATGAATATCTTCATTAGTCACTTTTAATGCTGATATGAATGATTCAAATATGTCACAGATTGAAATGGCTTAACGAGAGCCCAATTGAAGTTGGAGAATTTCCGAAATTGGAGCTCAATTTCAAGGAAAACTCAATTAGCACTTCATAATACATTTTTCACGGCATTATATTGAATAACTTTTACGGCAAAACAAACAAAACCAAATAAAGGAGATGGAACTGTTGGTGATTTTTAAATGAAATAAAACATGATAAGAAAACTTCATGTTCATTCGCAATTAATTCAGTATTTTTTGAAATGCAATTGATAACTTCAACAATTCGAAAACGAAAAGCTTGACAATGAAACAATTGGGTTCACAAAATGCTCAACTTGACTACCACAGGATCGGAGGAACATTCAATGTAGTAATGAACAAAACTTCTAAAAGATATTCAGTCTTCACTATTGATTGTGAAGAAATATAGAACCTTATAATTTGAGTAGAAAGAATGAGTCGTACTAATGCATACACAGTTAACATTATTTCGAATCATGTCGCAAAATTCCAAAAGAAAAATTGATTTAAGTAAATTTTAATGAGGTGTTATTTTTTACACATTTCGAGCATATAATGCAATATATAATAACTACCTAATACTTTAGAAAATTTTCGAACCATTTTATAGAAAAGGTTCGAAAATGAACAGCTATGAAAAACCAAATTTGTTTTTAACCCTTAAAAACTAAAAATAGACGTTAGCCACCAAATTTGAACGGACAATGAAGCTCCAGGTGCCAATAAGATTGTGTTAAGATTTTTGATGTGGAACATGTTCAGGTAATCAGGTTCTTGGTGTAGGTATCATCTGCAATCAAAAAAATACACTAGAGGACACTAATACCATAACAATTACAATCAGTATTATGATTTTATGTAGGTTATAATGCTATTCATGTTTTAAGTCCAACTAGTAGTAAATTTTCAAATTACATAATTTTTCCACAAAACTACTCGAGATTGCTTCAATAATTGAATTAGATTACTTCAGTTATTAAATTATCTGGCTGTCGTTCGAAAGTCAAACCTGATGAAGTTATAAAATCATCAAAATTTTCAGAAATTCCTTGCGCATTTCTTTCATCGAGCAAATTTATAGGAGCGAATATATTTCACCAATATTTTTGCAATAGTCTTTTTGCATCTGTTATTTTGGATCTCTATACCATGACCAATGATCTATGTGTCCTACAATCTAACGACTAATTAATTTTTTTAGTCACGAATATTCCAAATCCAGGGGCATATTTCTTTTGTTTTTCTTTTTCTTTTGTTTTTTTGTAACTTATTAACATCATTTCATTCATGATCTGTGTCAAGAATTCCCTTGTTATTATTTGCCATTTTATTGTTGATATATTGGCATCAAGAGAATGAAAATGTTTTCATCCGTCATTTTTTCTCAATTTTTTTATGAATTTTCTCGGTTTTTGCATCTGAACAAAATTCATCATGGTCCACAAGAACAGAAACACAAGCATTTATATTTCAACAGTAAAAACTAAATATTAGGAACGGTTCTAATTGAAAATATTTAATTTATTCGTCATGCCTATTGATTGTTGAGTGTTAGAGGCATAAAGCCGTATTGAATAATATAGGTTGAAAAAGTGATTTTATTGAGTAATAAGTTATAATTGAACCAAATTTTTCGAGTCGATGAAATGAAAAACGAAATCACTAAATAACGAAAAATACCTGATGAATTGATTACTTACCTGCTGCCAAATTTTCTTTCACCAAAGGTTCAGTACTTAATAAAGTTGTCAATCAATGTCTTTCCAAATTTTTCTGCAACCAATCGCAAAAAAGGAACAAAATTTTTCCTCCATAATATTTCCATGATAATAATTGAAGGTGGAACTTGCGTCACCTAAAAATACATTGAATAACAAAAATAGTATACCATAGACTTAGTTATTTAATTCAATTAGTGAATAATTGAATTAAAAGAAATAGATATCAAAGATTATTCATTTTACGTATCAATCAGACATGAGAAACATTCTTGATGGAAAATTATTATCAATGTCGTTACTTGAACATAAATGACTAGGGTGTACTTTCAGAAGGGATATAAATCGGAAAGGCACTTAACTAAAACGAATACAACGAAAAGTATCAATTTGTTGAAGTTATTAAATTTTTCCGGTCACCTGAGACATTATTTCTCAGCATTGCTGGGGAATATACTTTTTTGGCTTGTCAAATAATATGAAATAATGACCCTTAATGGAATAAATGCGATTTCAATTGTAAGCTCTGTTAGGATATTCATTACATGTTCAAATGTAGGGCTGAATAGATTCGAAAAAAATGATTGAGAAATAAGCAATAAGAACAATTTTTTATGAAATGAATTCAAACATTTCCCATATAGTCATGAAATAAATGGAGCGCGTATAACAAACATTCGTATTGCTATTAATTATTGGAAGGCACATAATAACCTAATAGTGAGAAAAATCTGAAAGTTCAACTGTTTAAAAAATAGAAGGAATAATAAAAACGGAAATAAAAGTTAGTAAATAAAATATTATCCAGAAGAAACTGATTTATAAACAATAGTTTGGGTTATATGATTTATCATTTTTTGACCAATTTTTTCAACGCTAAAATTCTGAATTGTATAATGTTTCATAAATATCCGAAAATTCATCAATGAAAGGAAATATTTGATATTATTAATGTCGTGCAAGTACTTACCCGTTTTTTCCTGTAGAATTTCACGATAAATTTTCATCGGTTCATAACTCAACTTTCACAAAACTGCTAAACAATGGTATGTTATATTTGACTGAAAGAGAATAAATTTCACAAACATTCACGAAAAATACAATTAAATTATTTCACAAGACTTTCGTGTAACACGCTTAAAGTTAGACTGGCTCGGTAAAATATACCTACACATATTTGTACGAGGTCACTTATCTCCAGATGTTCTCAAGTGCCCTACGAGTGAAAATACTAATAGGGATCTCGGACCGTATGGTTGTTGACATTATACGTAATAAATAATGTCAACAAGTATCGATTACCTACTAATGTAATCAATACAACAATTAGTTCAATTCGTTGGATATTTTCTGAATTCAAATTTTTCGTGAAAGAATAATTTAAAAAATCTCGAGAAATCTTTTCGTCTTAATAGATCGTTAGGGGTCGTACGAGACAAGGTCTGTTTCGGCAAATATAAAGCAATGGGAAATCATGATGAAAAATAAGAGAAATCTGTAATTTATTCCAAATTAGCTAGTATTTTGATGCCTAAACCATTTCGCACTCATAGTGTGAATAAGTCAAAATTTCATTTAAACAGACTTGTACAAATTATTTGATTGAAATGCAAATCTCATATCAAAGTAATGAAGCAGAATCCCTTCAATTTTTTCGGGTATTTCTGAAATGGAAGTTTTGAAGAGGAATAATTCGAGAAAATATGGTGAATTTATTTCTTTATTTCCGGTCAATATTTAATTTTTGAAAGAACTTAATAAAAATACTTTTAATTTTTAATTATTGATCTAATAAACAGTACTGGATTCAAACGATAATTTTACTTGATCTACATTGTCAAGAAATGAAAATGTGTAATAAAATGTTAAATTTATACACAATAAAAGAGCCTTGCTTCAATCGAATAATCAAATATCGGTTAACTGCTCATTATATTGTGAATTCATGCAACCAATCCCTTATAAAACAAAACTTTCGATTTGCTTCAGCATTACGAAGTACAGTTCATACTCGTCAAACTCATGGGAAAACGAACTATATGAGTGCATCGTTCGAACGTAAAATGTTTCATAAAATATAGAATATGATATCGATTATTTTCCATATAAGTACCAATGAAATCCTGTCGAAAAAATTCTATGAAGATATAATTTTATTCGATATTCATTGTTGTGTTAATTAATACATTTTGAATAAAAGTGATAAATTGCCATGTGTCCATACTCTAGAAATATATTTTTTTCAAGTATATTTTCACTGAATTTGAATGGAATACAATGTTCGTTCGAAAGAAAAGAGGAATTTTGAATTTTCTTAAAGTATTCAATTATTTATCAATATCCATTTTATTTCCTTCAAAGAAATCCCCCTTAGATATAATGCTCTTATGGCAGCGCTTCTTCTCATCCTTGAAGCTCTGAAATGCGCTATTCCGATTTTATGTCATCAATTGTGGCTTTCCTTTCATTGATTGCTTCAGTCATTGGGAAAAGGAAAAAAGCAAATCTGGTCAATACGGTGGTTGTTTTTGTCCAAACAATCACTAACAAGCATTGATGTGTGAGCTGGTGCATTATCATTCTGATTCCGATCGTTTGAGCCGTACTGCTTTACGCAAACGTTGAATAACTTCCTTGTAGTAATCCGTATTAACCGTATGAGCTATTAGGAAGAACTCATGGTGCATCACGCCGTTGTAATCGAAGAAAACAGTGAGCAAAACCTTCACATTGGATCGAACTTGGCGTGCCTTTTTCGATCTAGGCTCTTCTGACCGATTCAATTGGAATTATTGGGCCTTTGTTCCGACGGCCTAGCCATGTATTCACGTTATGTCACCAGATATGCCCTTTTTGAGCAAATCTGATGCAATACGAAAGGGACCTTGCTTTTGCTCAACATTTTGCAATTTGAGATTTACGTTGCTTGTTTATTTGTAACAGCCGTTTACATATGTTTCAAGCTAATTGGCTCTCATCAGAACGGCGTAGTTCAAGTTATTAGATGTTGACACTTGAAAGTTGTTAGATGTTGACACTTGAAAGTTGTATTGTACTATGTTATTTGAACGGCTGTTACAAATAAACAAGCAACGTAAATCTCAGGTAAATACCGAAAACTATTAACTCCTTTTTCATCCTGACAAATTTTGCAATTTCTTAACAAACTTCGCTACCTCACGTTCCATGTCCAAAACATCCGAGAAAAGTGCATGGCACGAGCCGATTGATATGCCAACGTCCTGTGCAACATCCCTACTAGGGATTTGACGGTTTTCCAGAATCATTTTCGTCATTGGTTCGTTGTTTTCTTCGTTTTTTGAGGTGGTTGCAACTCCAGGATATTCTTCATCATCAACACCTTCTCGAATATGCTTGTACCACTTATAAACAATTTTTTGTGACGAAGTAGATTCTCCGAATGCCACAATCAATATTTTAAATGCGTTGGAGCACTTTATTTCATTTTAACGTAAAATTTAATACAGATTATTTGAGCCATTTTTTTGAAAAGTAAAAAATCGAAATAACATATGAAGATCGTGACTAACCTTTTCAGTTGTCGGAAACAAACTTCTCATCTAAAAGGGCTGATAATTGCAACATATTTGAAATACCACCTTAACAAAAAAATTTTGATAATCGAATGTGTACAGCCTGCAAAAATTCGAAATTCACCTTTTCTTTTGAACAGTCCTATTATGCAGTTGGAAAAAATTCTCAGGGCATTTTTGATATCTCAGTATTATGTTTTGAAAAATTGCAATTTGTATATCTAGAAAAAATAAGGATTGTCTTTCAAAGAATTTAAGTCTAAGGAGTTACTGTGAAAAGTCCACTGTGAAAAAGATGTAGCAGATGAAGATACGGTAAAGTCCTATTTTGATAAAGCAGTTGAAAGCAGCAAACTTAGTTTTTTTTTTTGTTTTCTGCGATAAACATTTGCAGTTATTGTATTAATGAGAATAATTGAACATTAGTCGTTTCGAATTCGAATTATAATACTTTCGATTGATATCATGTAAAGAATCGATCTAGTGAGCAGACATTTCTTCCTAAAAATTTAGATTAGAATTTTTCTGTTCGATAACAACAATGAAATAATTTACAATTAGCTGAACTTTCCAATCACATTTAGAGAAATTGCAGTTTTCCATCTAATATGTAATTGAATTAAGGGTAATCATTTATTATATTCACTCAAATGCTATATTTTTTTGTTGGTTATGTTGTTTTTCATTATTTGAACCACAGATAATTCAGAACGTTTATATTAGTCATTATATGAATATAAAAGATATCTTTACCGGCAGTTGTTAATATAGTTTATACAGCATATTTATCATAATAAGAATAGGTACAGTGTGATATGCAATTTCACAAGTAAAAATTTAATGAACTTGAAATCATATACCTAACTTTTTCGAATTTCAAGACAACGACCCCTATTCAACCTTGTAGCTTCTGGCGGAAAACAAATCATATGAATATAAAGCAAACAGGCATCTGGAAAATACGAGTACCTAGTTCACTTCTTTTTATACATCAATTATTTTTTGATAGAACAAATCATATTTCGATCTTGTATTGTAATACTTTGTAACATCAACTCAAAAATCAAATCGAAAAATCAATTTTCTGTAAATCGATTATTAAGACTCGAATTTTTTCGTTTATCGATTCAATATTTGGATTTGAATCTAAGTGAAAATCGATTACGAATAAATCGCCCTTGCCAAACTTGAAACACATCCAAGCCTAGGTAGGTATATTGGTTTTCGTATCTGAGTTCAGATTTGTTCTTCATAACGTCATATACGTCATCATAACGTTTCTGAGGTAATGAACTGAAGAACTAGAGCAGTGATTCTTAACCACTTTGCTCCGGTACAGTTAAATGACGCGAGATTCTTCAAGTGTACCTCCAAATTAACCTGATACTCCCACGATGCAATTTCTAGATTTTCAAGTTGAGCACCTTAGAATTTATAGACCTTAAAATCGTACAGAAGACAAAATGTCGATGAACATCAACAATTCGTCCCAAAACAAATTCGTTACATTTGAATTTTTAGAAAACCAGAATTTCACCCAGAATTCAATTAGGTACCTTCTAATTATCTTTCATATTTTTCGAGCTTCCTGACGTTTGTTCTCTGTTATTAGCTTCCCGGCTCTGCGCGTATAAAGAATGAATATTTTTGTTTACGGTTCACTAGCGTGACCCTGATTAAGTTATGTAAACAAATATCCTAAAACAACGATAAAGTGCTATAATGATCCCAAGACCTTGACAGCAGTCAACAGATTTGTTGCATATATAATTTTCAACTCAGATTTCAGTTTGATGAATTTCGTTCGCAATAGTTAATATTCATTCGGAGCCCTTATATTTGCGATTTTCAATTGGAAACGAGCATCTGAAACTATAGACATTCTCACATTTTAAACGACAAAGAATCGGATTAATACATGAGTAAACATTCAAATAAAACTTCACAATAGGTACACCTAAAAAATTATAGAAAAACTATTTTATGGAATAGGAGCATAATTAAAGTTTTGAATACTCGAAAATTATATTATTTCTGTGCTCTGTTGCAACTTTTTTTGCCCGCAATCTCAAGTCAGATTTTTCGAACTGAAAATTCTCGAAAAATATGGGGCTGTTATAACTTAGTTCACCGACACCTGATGAACAAGACAAAAAACCCGGACATTTAGGCGAAATATGTTTTTTTCACGACATATCTGAAAAAATATTTTTTGCAAACAAAATAAAAACATCGTTATAAATTTTCATTAATTCATACAGTGTGCCATTGAAATCGACTTCATTTTATGTAACCCCAACAAATAATAGACATTTTAATAGAAGCACTCCTTCTGTTGTATTATGGTAACAAAAATAACTAAAGCGCTTTTTTCAGGTACCAATCAAATTATTATATGATACTTCTAATGACTTATACTTGATAATTTGAAAAAAAAACTACTACACCAATGATATTCTCATACATCTAGTAAGATAGCCAAATCCCTATAATATTGTTTTAATTGTAAATATAAATTATTTCAAGTAAGTTCTAAAACTTTCAATTTTAAGGAGATCAAGTTTTTTCAAACTATTTTGATTTATGTTAGTCTTCCCAATTTTCAATGAAATATCTTTCTGTTCCAACAAGAATTTGTAAAAGATCGAAATTTTTCCAAAGAGATCAAATAAAAGATTTGATCAAATTGATTTGACATTGATTTGATTGATTTGAAAATAAGCCGTTAAGCGAGTTTCTTTATTCCGTCCATTGATACGTGACTAGTGAAAACACTTTCTGTGGAAGCATTGTGTGCAGATATACACAAAATAATACTGTACGATTTTAAGCATTTCTGACTATAATGAGGGTTTCGAAAAAAATAAGCCATAGATGAATTGCGCTATGAAATCTTATCGCCGACAATAAGGTCCATGCTATGAGCGTTTGTATATTCGTCAATCAGCTTCGTGTCATCGATTTCGATGTTAATTTCCTTGAGAAAAGGGACTGTTCTTTTCGACATCAGACCATGGGGTACTTTCAATGATGTTCAGTAACATCATCCAGTTAAATTGGTCAAAGTGTTCAATTGGTTTTTCAAACTTTTCTATTTGAGAATTCATTGCTATGTAAAAACATGTAAAATATTTTGAAATGGTTTTTGTGTTTTCATCTTTGTTTGTTCGAAATATTTTGTGCCTTTAGAGACAAAAAATTTTCTTTCATTCTGTATTCTAACGTTTTACTCAGAGACGCAAATACGATTCTGTTTTCGATTTTCCACTTTTATCCAACTTTTCGATATTCGAGATTAGAAAACGTACATCAATGACTACATTTGAAATATATATGCCTCTGACAGTGGGTCTTCAAAAAATTATTTGATCGGAACGGGAAGTCTATCCAAGCTATTAAAATAAATTTCCAAGGCCTCGAACATTTTCTAAAACCTTCCGATTGCAGGAAAATTTGTCGCTTTACTAAAAAAAATTGGATTTCCCTGACAAAAAAAAATTGTACGGTTTGCACACGGTCACTTATTAAAAGACGCTGCTGGACAGCCCCTGGACTCTCTTCGAAGAAGACAAATCTGGGAAATCCCGGACGGATAGCAACCGTAATAATTGAAGATGACCGAACAGTAGAGGATTCGATAATACTAGAATTTCAATTAGCCACCCATTTTCAATCATCACTATCATTATCACTATTCAGTTCTGATTCAAATCTTCAAAGATATATTAGAATTAGGTAATAATATAAAAAATACTCGAGAATCTTTGCACATCTCTATTAATACGAGTGAGTTGAAATACATATTGAAGTGAACAATACATATTGAAGTGAGTTGAAATACAGTTCAGTATAATTTCGAAATAATTGAATATAATATTCTCGGTCACTTCCGAAAAAATTTCTTGTGATTGCAAAATTTCAGAAGTATTTAAAAATCCTTGTCTCTTATAACCTGATAGGACAGGAATGATAAGAAATAAAGGCCTGTTATTGACAATATAAAACAGTGTCAAAACAATAGGACTCATCTATAATGTATTCTGAATTCCAAAATTTCGGTATTTGAGATATTTTGCACATTGGAATAAATATCTTCAATCAGAATTCAAATTTTAAACAGAGTTTTACAAATTGTTCCATTTTTGGAAACGCATCTATCCTTAATCAAAATAGTTGCCGACTTCATGATAATAATCGGTTTACCAAATAGATGTTAAATGCTAGAATATTCATGTTCTTACATGTTGCTCCTGTATTGAGAACTGCATCTCATGCAACATTTTACAAATTGAACTTGCTTACTTATGAACTTTAAATTGATAAAATAGATGAATCAACAACTGTTGACTCACATAAACAATATCTTCATCCAATTATTTATGTTAAGTCAAAAAATTGCGAGAAAACACAGAAATAGAAGCAGAAATAATGGACATGAAAAAATTTTACGTTCCTTAACCTGAATTATTTTGAAGTTATATTACATTCCTCAAAATATAGTGATTTACTTCATTTTATCACATTTCAAAATGGGAATGACCTACAGTATTACAGATATTGCTTCTTGAATATATATGGTATGTTGAAGAATTTGTTTAATGATAATCCTTTGCATGTGAAGAATTTCAGTTGAAAAACCTATGAAAACCCTCAACTGTTTAGAAATTTGAATAGAAGATGAAGAAAACCTTTTTTTGTAAGATTAAATTTTGACCTTCATTCTAACTAATATTATTCTCTTATTATAATAATGTCTTTTTTTATTATGTAATAAAAGACAAAAATCTCGCATGCAACTAGGTTGGAGGACAATGCAAAATTGTCCTCCGACAATTTTGTTTATTTAAAATTCTGGAATATAATTTGGTTTTTACTATGGATTGGAAGAAGTGAACTTGGGCTAGAAGAGGTACAAAGCATAAATAACTACACTGATTCATTAAAAGTAATCAATATTTCAAATGATATGTGGAAATTCCTAAAGAAAAATTTTCCTGAATTGTATGCTTTTTATATACACTTTCTATCGATTTATATTATACATTATTTATAATATAAAAATAATTGATATTTTTAAAATATGAATGATGTTTTATATACATTATTTCTGAAGTCCTATAAATTCATAATCTTTTGAATCGGACACCTATCTCATTTGAGTAACGTACATTCCTTTTCTATTCTTCAAAACGACATAAAATGAAATTTTTCGACTCATTTATGAAGATCTAGGTGACCATGAATTATTTCTGCGCATTTTTGATTTGCAACATGTTACATCTAGTCGTACACGTAGGGTATTTCGAAATGAGCATATTCGTGATATAAGTAATAAATAATACTACATAGGTAGTATCTATTATACATAATAGTACCTATTAGGTACTATTGACTATCTTATAACCTTTTCAGTTATTCAGATTTTTTTAGTGTATTTCTGCTTGAAATATACGTAGGTATGCAATTCATATTCGTAAAAAATATTAGAAAAGCTTCCTTCACAATTTGAATTATTTTTGCTTTCTTAATGTTTTCAACGATTTTCTGCACCTAGGTATTCCGACTCTTCTATGAATAAGGAATGTTGTTTACGGTTCACTCACGTATCCCTGATTAATTTATATAAACAGATACTCTCCGGTATAGTGCTACGATAATCAAACCGCTGATATCAGTCAATAGTTTTTTGCAATTTTTACGCTCGAATTCAAGTATTTCGAAAATATTGTGGTTCAAAACGTGTTTCACATTCGAACCCTCTATATAATCTAAAATAATCCCCACGATTTTTTCAAACATTTCTGAATTATTTTAATTGATCGAACAATTTATAACTTGATCAGAGGTAATAAGCTAGATGTGTTTTCATTGAATATAGTATAACCTTTATGAAGCTATGAAATCATACCTAAATAACTATAAGAGACATCTATAATTTATTTTCAATTAGTAAACATTTTCATTTTTGAAATATTTCAAAAATAAATAAATAAACAAATAAATCAACATTGCATTCAACAGTATTGTACAACTTATTCATGTTGTAATTAATAGGTATATCAAACAATGAATATGAATACATTGAATTTAAATGACATTTTTACTTGATCTTTATTGAAAAATTATAAGTAAAGTAAAATATTAACTTGAGACATAATATAACACTTTCATCTTCAGCTGAAATAATCAAATAGCTGTAGATTGCTCATCTCATTATGCATTCATTCAATTACCTATAAAACGAACTATCGATATGCTCCTCTTTGTCGAAAAACTCTCATAAAAGTCACGATTAGGTACCTATGTTGTACACAATCCTCTCGGTAATTCATTATTATATTATAAGATACAGTAGATATAGTTGCGATAAATAAATGAAAAAACTTTGATCAAAGAAGCTACTTCGTAATCGAGTAGAATCCCCTCAATTATTTGGTGATTTCTGACATTAATGTTAACTGTTCATGACGATGAACAGTTAAATGTCTGTTATTGTTGAACGATATTTTCAACATTTTCATAAGTTTTTGTGTCTATTTACCTTGTCATAAAAACGAGAGACTTTATTTAGTCTTTGTTAATAAAATGCCTTGTGAAATCAGATGTGACTACAAGAGACATCTAGAACATCTCGAAATACATGTTCTGAATTAGCCAAAATTTTGATAATCAAAATAGCTATTTTATAATCACGGAAAAAAATCAGTCAAAATTCATTTTCAAAACCTCTTAACGTTATATAATTGACGTCCATATGATGACCGTTAATTTCTTATTCTTTCTTATTTCTTCTTCCGCAGTTATAAATTATAATATGTCTTTTAACATCTGTTAAGAATTCGAGATCTACATGGTCGACAGTTCGACAAGTTCCTGAACCTTCCAAGAAATTAACCTAATATTGAATCCATAAAACCATTGAAATGACGACGCAAGGGCGTATATAAAAGGGGGCCTAGCGGACCGAACCCTCCTCCTCGAAATCAGACAGTGTAATACAAAATTAACTCATTTGCGAAAACGATGAGTCCAGCATAATGTTGAATTTTGACGAATAAACGTCAAATAAAGAGGCCATAGTGATATTGGATCTCCCGCAAATTGTCATAGGACTTTTTATCCTATCATTTATATCCTCTTGATACTTACCAGGAAGTTATTGATGAATTCTGAAGTACACTGAGAATCTTGAACTTTGTTCTGTACTATGTGAATATTGTTAACCTCACAATTAACACCTCATATTGTTAAGTCTTTATAACATATAATTTTTTTGAACGGTTTTTTTCCTTCACTTGTATGTACTTTGTTTCGCCTTTTTGAAACAAAATTGAAATTTAATTGTAATTTGTCCACTGAAATCGATCTCAAAACCTAACGTGAAACATAACTACTTTATTACCCAAATTACATATTATTACCTTGTTCTTGCCCCCATCTCCTAAAATATTATGTATATCCGCCACTGGTGGGACTGGATATACTGTGCGTAGTGATATTAACCAGATGCCAACGAAACTCCTCTTCAAAAGGTGGTAAATCTTTATGAAGGATAATATGAATCGATGAAATGAAATTAACTGTGTGAACTTTAATTTTAAATGAAACTTCTATGAAGTACAAATCTTATAATCACTGAGTTTATTGCAAAAACAACTAATCTGAATTGTACTATTACAGTTTTATCAAGTCTTTATCTCTTGATTTTGCTGTTATGGTTGAAACTAGTTGTTTTAAAAATGGATTCAGTGTTTTTAACAATTATAACTGAAGTTTCAATTATTTATGCAGAATAGTCGAATTCAACCCTTCACGAAGAAAAATGTTATGAAATCTATGTTAATAAATTATGGCATACCAAAATTAATTATAGTCATGTACATCAGTTCAAATTTTTCTGATGAATGTACACGGTATTATCCCGTGTCGAAATGAAAAACACATCTCGCAACTCATAGTACAGGTTTGATACAAAAATATCATCAAACTGAATACCTACTTTTTTCTTCTCAAATTGGCAATTTATTAACTTATTTATTATTTATTTTTTAGGGCTTTTTGGATGATCTATTACACCTTTAAAATTCTTCAAAGAGTAAATAAAATCGTATATCAATAACAACAATCGAGACCTTCGCACTGAATACTCCACTTTCATCACGCGAAATTGATGCGAATGTTATTTGCTTATTAAAACATAGTGTTTGGCAACTTTCAGAATTTTTTCAGTTTTTCAAGAGAAAGTGTTTCTATCTATTTTGATTATATGACTCAGATTAAAAGAAATAATTCAAAAATAATTTTCTGTTGAAACTGAAGAAAACTAAATATATAGAAAAATAATAAATCTTGTTGGTATTCATTCAGCATAAATCTTGAATATACTGAAATCTTGAATCATATATTTTACTTAACAAATAAATTATTTTAATAAATAAAACATTCAATAATAGTGTTCCATTCGAAATAATGATATATTAAATATAATACTTCTGATTAGGCGATTAGTCCGCTATAGGCAGATTGAATTTTATTTATCAACACAAATAGCGGTTCCAGTCATTTCGCAGTTAGATTTTTTTGCATATGAATATTGATAGACTGTAGAATTTTTTAGATTAATTTTTCAAAGTCATTAATATAATTCATTTCTTACTACCACTTCAACGAACCAAAAAAGTAATAATGAACATAACGACTAATACACGTATTAACTAGAAATATGTATGCAGACATGTCTATCAGCGGAAATTTGATGAAATTTATGTTCATCCAATGTATCAAACGAAGTAAAACAAATATTGAGTTCATGTATACCTATATGAAAAATAAGCTATTAAAAATAGTTTCAAACACTGAAACTGCATCTGAAAATAATTCCGTATAATCTCAATCAGAAATACATTTTACAATCAGTAAAGTAATAAAAATTCTATCAAAGAGTTGTCTGTTGTGCCCTCTATAGAATAATTTCTGAACAAGTAAGAATGAACAGAGAAATCTACACCCTAACATCCTACATCCTAAGTCAACAGCCTAGGCTACACACATGACGCTTTGAAGTAATAGATGTTAACTGACTATTTTTCGTTATATATTGTTCAATTTAACATATGCACTTTATATTTATGATATAAGTGTAACTGATCCAGATATATTCAAAACTTTGTGACATTATATTACCTATATTCTTTATATGCAAGTATTCTTCCTTATATTTCATTAAAAAAAGAACTTCTTTAATTAATTGAATATTTCTGTCATTCCTGCAATTGACGAGAATTTATATAAAAAGCCGAGTTTTTTTATTAAGATCACTTTTATCATCTCTGTCTTAATTTACATCATTTCCAAAATAATAATTCAAATAACAACAAATTATTATTACTCTATAACATCCGTAACTAAAACGTATTCGAATGATCTTGTTGAATTATTTATGGATATGGGGAATGCCTTATATTAATGGTTCCTATACATTCAATATAAAATTCCGAAATATACTTATCAGGTTGAATCACTCAAAATGCTGTTTGGAAAAAATACATATTATGAAACATTTGCTTCAATTCATATTTTCCATTCGTTCCGTCGAAATCATATTTCTGACATCTTCTAATTTCAAATATATGTAGATTAAATAGCCGAACGATATAATAATAACTAAGCGAATGTCAAATTAAATTCTCGTATATTACCAACATTCTTCTCTAAATAAACTAGGATCGATAAATATAAGCCATCCGAGTAGATTGTGTACGGACGAGTAGATTTGGGCCCAGCCGAGTAGATAGTGTCGGATGTACGTAAAATTCCGAGTAGATTTTGGGAGCGGTATGAACATATATATATATATATATATATATATATATATATATATATATATATATATATATATATATATATATATATATATTAATTTTTCTTCTTGTGTTTCTACCTCTAGGTTCCTACAACTAGAACTTGGTTACGCCGTTCTGAGGAGAACCAATAAGCTCGAAACACGTGTCAACGGCTGCTACCGATCTGCGGGATATGCCGATAGTTTTCAATTTCATTCAAAATTTTCCTCCGCATCAAATATTATTTATATATTGTTCAACGTCTCGGCTTCGAGCATCCTTGAAGGATAAATAGTCACCTCACGGGCAAAGCAGTTTCCAAATCTCCCAATCCGGAGAAAATAAACGCGTTGCCTAAAATGTTGTGACTTCCTTCAGGAGTTATCTGCTTTTCTTAATTTTTCTTCTTGTGCTTCCACCTCCAGGTTCCTACAACTAGAACTTGGCTACGCCGTTCTGAGGAGTACCAACAAGCTAGAAACACGTGTCAACGATGTTGCTACCAATCTGCCGATAATTTTTCATTTTCATTTAAATTTTCTTCCGCATCAAGTATTATTCATATATTTGGTCAACGTCTCGGCTTAGAGCATCCTTGACGGATAAATAGTCACCTCACGGGCAAAGCAGTTTCCAAATCTCCCAATACGGAGAGAACAAACGCATAGCCTAAAATGTTGCGACTTCCTTCAGAGGTTGTCTGTATTTCTTAATTTTTCTTCTTGTGTTTCCACCTCCAGGTTTGCCTACAACTAGAACTTGCAATAAGCTCGAAACACGTGTCAACGGCTTTAGCTACCAATCTGCGGGATATGCCGATAATTTTCATTATCATATATATATATATATATATATATATGTATATATATATATATATATTATATATATATATATATATATATATATATATATTTATGAGTAAATGAAGTGATACCACCAATTGTTGATAGACTTCATTGCCTAAGAAAACCTTAATTACAATCAAGAAAATATATTTGGAAGTCTATGAACTATGAACTAAAGGAAAACCTTAACAAAGTATATATAATTGCCGATTTGCCTTTCGAATCAGATATTACTCAGGAGAAACAACGAGTATAATCAATACCAA